>JACYFF010031954.1:33187421-33223790 GCA_017589665.1 Selenicereus undatus | reverse complement strand
AAAAAATTAAAAAATTAAAAAATTAAAAAAAAAATTAAAAATTTTAAAAATAAAGAATAAAAAAATTAAAAAAATTAAAAAAAAATTAAAAACAAAAAATTAAAAAAGTAAAAACAAAAAAAATTAAAATTAAAAAATTGAAAATTAAAACTTAAAAATCAAAAAAATAAAAAATAAAAAATAAAAAATAAAAATTTAACAAAATTTGGATAACTTCATAAATTATCACACATTAATTATATTCTCATTATTTTAACCCATTTCAACCCACCACATTAAAAATATACCCACTTCAACCTACTTCAACCAACATTAACCCACTTCAACCCACCTCTACCTACTTAAAACCTATTTCAACCCACCTAAAAAAAAAATACCAACTTCAACCCATCTCAACCTACCTCAACCAACTTCAACCAACTTCATCCTTTTGACCCACCCAATTTACCAACGAAAAGAACAGGCCCTTAGTATCAAGTAGGACAAGTTTATAAAATATATGATTTTTGAGTGTATGAATTTCAAGAAAGAGACTTTCCAAACTAAGGAAGAAGGTTGAAGTTTGAAGTTTTAAAGTTTGAATAGGCTGTGGTTCATGAAAGTGAGTGAGAGTTACAAATTCAGGTTTCGATTTTGAATGGTAGGAAGATTGAGATTGGAGTTTTGACCAAACTTGTAGTTGAAAAGTTTTAGGCTTTTGAGCAATGAGTAGTAGTGGATTTCATGACTTGGTTCTATGATAGAGGTGGAAATTCATTAAGGCTTTCATATTAGTTTTGAATTTTGATTTCATAATGAGGATGAGCTTGAGTTTGAGTCTAGGTTTTGGGTTTGATGGCAAAGTCTTGACTAGTATGAACATAGTATTAAATTTGCTTACCTATAGCTGGGCAGGGTTCTATCTATAAGAAAGAAATTGAAGTGAGGTCTTTTGAAGGAATTTATTGGTAAAAAACTAAGTCGAAGGAAAACCCTTTCAAAAATTTTCATAAAATTGAAGCCAGAGAATATTGTTTTTTGAAACAAATTTATGAATATTGATTTTGTAAACCTAATTAAGTTGGGGTCTAGTTTAGCCCTCACATTTAGATTCTAACTTAATTGCTCAGGGATAATCAATAAGACAATGCTTCCTATTTTTGATGCATGTCTTGAGAATGCAAGTAGCTATAGTAGTCATAGATTTTGACTTTTGAATGAAAATTTTTGTTTGGGTCTGCATATGATATTAGGCAGGAAGATGAATGATTGAACAATATATTATTTCATTGTTCGACAAATCTCATTTGACTTCTTCAAGGTTTTTTTCACAATATTTTTCATAATAAACTAACATTTGGGCTTGGATTAGCAAGCTATATATTTCTTCAGTCTTTTCCTGAAGAGTTAGAGTTTTCATAACCTGAAAGGCATATTTCATTTGCTCTATAGAATTTTTATTGTTTCTTCATATAAATTTGGTAATCTATCATCAATTTATCTTAATAGTTTGATTGTAGCTTCTTTATCCTTTTGTATGATATCAAGTCTTCTTATTATTTGAATTTTTTTATTCCTTTAAAATATATTTTTCACTAGCTACTCTCCATAAACTATTGACTTTAATCATATTAATTTGCTTGGAAAAACTTGAATCCTTTGGGATGATGAATTTAAAGAATTAGGATGCTTATAATATTAGTATGACTACCATCCTGATTTACCTTGAAAGAATAGATTCGAGTAATGAAAGGAGTACCAACAATAACTTTTAGACTTATATTTTTTACTAGAACAAATAAATTTTTGAAGTAATATTTGTTATTACAAATATAAGCATTTGATAATTTATTTTTAATTCATGAGAGAGTTTTATTAGCGCTAAGAAGTTGTTCTTTTGCTTTTTTATGAAACTGAGATGGAATTAATTTTTCTTCAATGTAATTTTGGTATGCACAAATATCAAGGAGTGCTATTTGTTTTAACTGAAAATTATCTTTAATTCTTCAAGTAATATAAATATACCATTTTGTGAAATTAATTTTATCAATAATAGATATAGATTGTTGAACAGGGAATTGGTAGTCAGAATCTGATTTTTATTGGTTAATATTTTCTTAATTTTCTAAAGGACAAGAGTGTTTTGATTGAATATAGATATCTTTGAATATTTCCTCTTGAATTTTAGGATTATTTTTATAGATTTTTCTCTTTTTTTTTGGCCATGTGTTGTCTTACCACATCTAAGGCACGTCATTTTCTTAGACAATTTCCTTTTTAAGTTTATCTTTTTGGGATTTGAAACAATAATTCTAAATTTCTTCTTTGTTTTACGATGAATGAATTCCTTAATTTTGGAAGCCTTTTGAAATTATTTTTGATACCTTGAATAAGATTTGACCTATTTGAGACACTAGATCTTGGATTTGAATTATATGTTGTAGGATAGCTTATAAATAGAAAGTATTTGTTTTGAAGATGTAGGTTTTTCTAAATTTTTAAGAGCTTGGAGAATTTTATGAAATAGTTCAGTTTCTTTTGTATTGTTATCTCCTAAATTTCCTATGGGAAGAAAAGAAATTTCTTTAACAGATACACTAAAAGGATTGAATAAAGGTAGCAAATTATTCTATGGAAATTTCTTAATTTTGAGAGATTTGAATGAATGTTCGCATGGATTTTTTTTTCTAGTTGGGTTGTTATTGAGTCTAGTTTAGCGTAGTTATGGTATGTAAAATTTAAGTGGACTAATTATTTTGTTTACTGATTTTATGGTTTTCATAAAAAAAACTTTGATTTTCTTATGAATCATGTTTGTATCTCGCTTCTGGGGTTTTTTGAAAAGATTGCCTAGATAGAGTCATCTTTAGAGACAAGAATAGATATAGTATGTAATGCTTTTACTATAGATAGAGACTATTGATTCTTTTGTAATGGAATCATGCCATAATTTTACTTGTCTTTCTATGACATGAATTGATAGGTTGTACTTTGGAATAGAAAGTTGGTTCTTTTTAGATAATTATTAACCAATCAAAGAAAGGTATGTTTTCTTTGGTTTTAGCCAATTGATTGTAATAAATGGTTTTGGGTAATTGCAGCATGTTTTTTGGAAAAATAAGAAAAGAACCATTCTCTATATTGCTTACTATAATCATGGTAAAACTCTTTATTGAGGTAAACTTTATTACCTTGAAATTTGAATCTCGTAATTTCATTTAATTCAGATGGGGCTCTCATTTGAGAGGAGGTAAGAGGCATGAAATGTTCATCGGATTGAGTATCGTAGTCAAGGACTTCAGTTAGAGGGGTTCTATCAATTATTCCACTAATATGATGATCTTTATTTGTGGATGGTGTGATGACGGGAATTGCTCACCCTACCTAGGAGCCTGGATGTATATTTATATAAGTTGTACACCTTGTAAAAATACAATAATATCCCTACACATTGTTACGTCCCATCAATCTGATCGCGGGGACATGCGAACAGATTTAACTTTAAAAATAAGAATTGTTTAGTGGACAATCCTTTAGTAAAGATATCATCAATCTATAAAGTAGTAGGAATATATCTTAGTTCAAGATCACCAGTAGCAACCCATTCACGACAAAGTGGTAGTCTACTACTATATGTTTGCTATGATCATGCTGGATTGGATTAGTAGATATGTAGGTGGCACTGATTTTAACACAATACAAGTGAATAGGATCAGCAATGACAAATCCAATATTAGAAAGAAACTTTCAAATCCATACCGTCTCAGCAACAGTACAGTGAAGAGCATGATAGTCCGCCTCAGTAGAGGAATTGGAGACCTAGATTGCTTCTTGGAGCATCAGGCAATAAGGTTGGGGTCAAAGTAAACTGCATAACCAGTGGTCGAGCGATAAAAATCCTTACAGCCAGCCCAATCAGCATTATATGTAACAATAATGGAGGAAGACGTAGACGGTTACATCATTAAACCATGAGCCTGAGTACCCTGTAAGTAACTGTAAATGCGCTTGACAACATGAAGGTGAGGAGTGCGGGGAGCACGCATAAATTGGAAGACTACATGGACTACGGGGCAATGTCAACACGAGTCACAGTCAAATACTATACCACACCTACCATACTCTGGTACTCAATAGGATCTGCGAACAGTTCACTGTCAGTCAAGGATAAAAGGGTTCGGGTGGTAGAAGGGGTGGAAATAAGCTTGACAGTGTGAAGACGAAACATATGGAGAAGGTCGTCAACATATTTCTGCTAAGAAGGGAAAATACCCATGGAATTACACTGTACCCGAATGCTAAAGAAGTAATGAAGGTCTCCAAGGTCCTTCATAGCAAACTGGTTAGAAAGAATAGACATAAAGGACTAGAGAAATTGGGAGGAACTGCTAGTCAAAATAATATCATCCACATAGCAAAGACGAATTAAAATATGAGAACCAGTGTAAAGGACAAACATGGAGGGATAAGCATTGCTATACAAAGCCATGAGACAAAAAGAAGCTGCTTTAACAGTGAAAGCAAGTGTGAGGAACTTGCTTCAAACCATATAGCACTTTCTTAACTTTGCAAACATAATGTGGGTAGTCAGGATGAGTGAAACCATGGGGTTGTTCCATATATACTTCTTCAATGAGATGTCCATGCAGGAATGTATTTTTAACATCTAACTGCTGAATAAACCAGTAAAATGAAACAACTAAAGAGAGGATACGACGAATTGTAGCAGGTTTAACAACAGGTTAGAATGTCTCATGGAAGTTAATTCCAGTTAGGAGTGTTCATTATTTGCTCCGAAACTGCACCGAACAGAAGATCGGTGAAAATCGAACTGAACCGGTTCGGATCAAGCAAATTTGGTTCGGTCCATGGTCCATGAATTTTTCTTTTCGGTCTTCGGTCTGGTCCACCAGTCCATCGGTCCAGACCGAGGATCTGAATAAAAAAAATTATGGACTATCAAGTTAGTCATCAAAGTAGCCCGTATACACTTAAAGTTAGAATTTTTTGTTAGATTTTTGTTAGCTATCGTAACCTTCCAACCCACCTATTGCTCTTTCAGCTCAGTCTTTCTCTCACTCCCTCTCTAATATCTCACTATTTTGTTGGCTAGTATATACTTAAAAGTTCTATATTTTTGATAAAGTTTTAGTCTCAAATAAATTTTTTATTTTTGAATACAACTAAATGGCCCCAAAATCCTACTTCTAGATATTCTATTTTAGTTTAAGTTGCTTAATCCATAAAAGTTGAAAACTTAAAATCCCTAATCAATTTGATTTGTTCGGCCCGGTCTGGTCCTGGTCCGGTCTAAGTCTTATTTGGTCTAGTCCACATTCTTCTTCTTATTCGGTCCTAAATACAAACTAGTCCGCTTCGCTCTGGTTCGGGTCTGGATCGATGAACTCCCATAATTCTAGCCTGTTGGTGAAACCCTTAAGCAACCAAACATGGTTTGTGTCTCTCCACATATCCATCAGCCTGATATTTCATTTGATAAACCCATTTACTCCCAACTAGGTTTGTGAGGGGTGGAACTAAGTCCCATGTGCCATTAGCCAGCAATACATTGTACTCCTCAACCATTGCTTCTTTCCAATGTGAATATTTGGATGCTAGTGTGAAGGAATTAGGTTCAGGATCAACTAAGAATACCCACATAGAAAGAATATGCTTGGTTTTGTAAATGCCAAACTTAGATCTAGGTTGCTTCCTGTGAGCATTAGCGGTGTAACTAGAGCAAGAAGGGACCGGTTCACGCGTAATATGCAGAGGTGAAGGGAACAATGGGCTAGCGGTAGAAATAAACTCAACCCATGATGGGTTGGCCTGATGAGACATGGGCAATTAGGCTACGAACTGCGGGGATGAGGAAGGGAAAGTTGTGGGTTATGGGATGTAGGGAGTGACATGGGTTGGACTAGATTAATGATGGGGCTGACACAGATCTAGAGATGGGCTAGGTGCGTTAGACATGGGCTAGGCATGTTAGCCACACAGGTGGGCTAGGTGCTAGATGGGAACATACAGGTGGGTTGGGCACTAGACGGGGACGCTAGACGAGGCCGGGGTTATGGGATGGACCATGTGATAGCCTACACAGTGGAGCAGGTGACTAGGAGGCAGGCAGTGGTAGACCGCAAGCTAAAATGGCGAGGAAGGTGGGCTTGATGAAGAGGGTGGGGTGTCAACATCTGCAATATGAGTTAGACTCAAAATTTCGGCAAAACGAAAAGGTGGAAGGATGGAGGAAGATTGAGATGCCAAGGTGGGAAAAGGGTAATCATTCTTATGAAATAGAACATGCTACTAACATAGACACAATTAATAATAAGGTCTAAAATAGCCCTTATAATGGGGAGCATAACCCAAAAACACATAGGCAACATACCGATAATTTATTAGCATAAGGTAAGTAAGGAAAACATGCATACCCAGAAGGTTTCAAGAATTTATAATCATGAACCTTTGCAAATAAAATCTCATAGGGTGATTTGTCACTAAGAACAAGAGTAGGAAGCATATTAATGGTGAAGACAGTAGCATATAATGTATCTAACGAAAAAAAGGCAGGAAGAGAGCTATTAATAAGAAAGGATTGAATCATGTCTAAAGGTGCCCACGCTTTTGTTCAGCTACTCCATTTTGTTGTTTTGTGTTAGAGTAAGATTTGCGAAAATAAATACCATGTTTAAGAAATAGGTCATGCATAGAACTTTGATCAAATTCCTTTCTCTATCACTTCAAAATATTTTTATTTGCAATTAAAAAGATTTTCAACCAAGGTCTTGGATCTTTCAAAAATAGCATAGACTTCCGACTTATGTTTCATAGGATATATTCATGTAAAATGAGAAAAATCATCAACAAAGGAAACATGATACTTAAAACCCCGATGAGATAAAACTAGTGACTACCATACATCAGAATGTATTAACTCAAAAGGGGAAAGAGTACAATGTATAACCAAAGTAAAGGGAACTCTGTGAGACTTGGCTAAACGACAAGTTGTACAGTTATCTTTAAAAACAGTAGACAAACAATGGTTTTTCTTTAAAATTGCAAGAATATGAGCTCCACAATGCCCCAGACGGCAATGTTAGTGAGCTCCCGAAGAGCTGAACGCCAGGTTAACTTGAACCAGAGGGGTTTCAGTAGAAAGAGAAACCAGATAAACATCACCAATACTAGGAGCCTGCAAAAGGATGTTAGCTGCGACATTATCCCTAAAACAAAAAAAATCATAATAAAAAACCACACTATAGTTATTGTCATAACACAGTCTCTTAACGAATAAGAGGTTATAACTCAACTGGGCAACACGAAGAACATGGCTAAGACACAATGGCTTAATAGGAGCAGACACAGTACTTTAACCAACATGTTTAATAGGCGACAAGGTTCCATTCCTAACTTTAACACGACTTGTTCCTGAGTAACCAGATTTAGTGAGTAGCTTACCATCATTAGGACTCATATGCGAGGAGCTGTGGAATCTGGATACCAAATTTGTTCACCAACATCGACGAAATTAAAGGTAGCATATGCAAGAAGCATTGGTTGCTGGTGAGGTTGATAACGATTAGGGCAGGTGTCAGTAGAGTAACCTGGAGCATGACAAATTTGGTAAATAAGGTTGGGGTGGGAACCTAGTATCCTTATAACTAATTAGTGCTTGGAGACAAGTCGTGAGTATCCAAAGTAGGGGTACAATAAGTAGATGACAATGAAACATTAGAATCACCATATATGATACCAGTAAGCATACTCCTAGGGCACGAGTCACTCTGTCGAGAATTGTTGTTGCTATTATTCCTACTAGCGCCTCTGTTGTTGCGTCCTTTGTTATTCCAATTGCATCACCCATTATTATTCTTAACCTTACCACAGCTAATTGTTCTGATAACGAGAGCCATCCCCTTTGTTTGAGGGACTAGAACTGATAGTGCTGATAAAAGCCTGATGCATAGGAGTTTTGCAACTAAAACTTCATTTGTTGCTCATAGAAAATTAATTTAGACTGCAGATCATCAAAAGTCCAACTACTGAGAAGCATGGAATATGTAATGATAAAACTGTAATAATCCTATGGGAGACTAGAGGTAGTAAACTGAATCAACTCAAGATCGGAAACAGGGCTTTGAATAGTGGCAAGAGAGTCAACAAAGGTTTTAATATGTTCTAAATAATCCTCCATTCATTGATCAATTCCTTTCGAGACATTCATGAGCATACTTTCAAGGTATAGAGCTCTAGCCAAACCAGGAATATTGAAACGAGAGGTAAGATATTGCCAGATGGGTAAAGCATACATAACATTGCATACATTGCATAATGTTTCCTAAGAAATTGTAGCCAAAATCCATGTGCGAATAAGCTGATCAACCGGTAGCCAATATGAATACGTAGGATTAGGCTGATTGACACCAGGAGCAACCAAAATAGTAGATGGTGGTTGAATAACCGTTCCATCGAGCATGCCATGTAAAGGATGCATAATACTAAAGGAGGTGAATTGCGTCTCCCACAATAGGTAGTCATCGACCGAGGCAAGAACAGTCATAACATACGTTGTGATGTTGACTGCCCAAAATGATGGAGGAAGGGGGAAAACCACTGCCATGATGTGGATGGAGACTAAGGCAGGGACCATGATCCCTCATACCCACTGGAGAGAGGGAAGTCCACAGAGGAGAACCTATAAACGTGGGGTTCAAAAAAGCGTGGGAACAAAGCAATGGCACTGTGCGACTGCCAAGGGAAGGTGACAGTCACAGAGGGGACACTGGGTTGTGCATATGACCAAGCAAGACTACTGGACGAACCACCGTTAAGAGTGGGAAGCGTCAAGACTAGTTATGGAGGCAAAGGAAAGGTGAAAGACTCGGTAGAGAGATGAGCTATAGACTGTGCGGTGATGTGAGAAGAGATGGTAGTGGATGGTGAAGGGGGTAAAGGGACAGTCTCGGAAACCACCAGGGAAACAGTGTTTGTGGCGGCAGAAGTGCTAGGGTCAGCCATCGTTGCGGCGACTTGGTGCAAGAGTTAGGTTTTTGGGTAGCTTAAGGCATAAGGAAGAGAAAGAGAGAGAGGTTCTAGGTTCGATTTTACAGGAACGAACCCGATTTGATACCATGTGAGAATAGGATGATGGGAATTGCGCACCCAACCTGGAAGCCTAGATGCATATTTAAGCTATACAAGTTGTAAAAACACAATAATATCCCTACATATTATTAGATGGTATTGATGAAATTGATGATCAAGCAGACTGGAACTCTTGAATAGTACTTGGCTTGAAAGGCTCATGAAATGAAATAAACCCAAGTAAAGGTTTTCCGTCAAACATTT
Organism: Selenicereus undatus; assembly: GCA_017589665.1. Classification (NCBI taxonomy): domain Eukaryota; kingdom Viridiplantae; phylum Streptophyta; class Magnoliopsida; order Caryophyllales; family Cactaceae; genus Selenicereus; species Selenicereus undatus. The sequence continues at coordinate 33,214,460 of JACYFF010031954.1, read as the reverse complement.
CTAATATTTAAGAGATTTCTCTAGTAGCAATATTCTAGGGGGTTTAGGATTTGGAATAATGAATTCATAAGGTATAGTAATTTCATTCTACTTTAATCTATTAGGGACATAAGAGGTCGATTCATCATCACTTACATGAAGGAGTATTGTTTCTTCTTTTTAAGAAAGAATAATACTAGAGTTTGGATTTAATTGGAATGATAATAATTTGAAGTAAACTCGATAAGTAACTGGAAATTTTGACAGTTCTTTGAATTTATCAATCATTAAATGAATAGCAAGAATAAGAGCATGTAGAATCTAGGGATCCATAAGATCAATAGAATAATCTCAACAATAATTGAAATGAGTTGGAGTATTACAATCATTTGATTAGACCATCGCAAGGATTGAATCTTAGTAGGACTTTAATCTATCGTCCCTCAAAACTAACAAGACAAGTGTATTAATTTCTAATTTAGCTAAGGGTTTAACTGCTACTTAAAGAAATCCAAAATAAACATATCTAAAACCCTTTTGAAGATATTTAATAATGGAAATAGTGGATAAGAATTGAAAAGTTTTGCATTGATAATTTAAGTTGATAGTTTCTTCATGAATCTTGACACAAAAAGTAGTTTCAAAAATTAAAGGTCTAATTGAATAGTTGATTCAATGAGTTGAGATGGGATATTCCAATTGGAATAGTCCCCAGATGAATGCAATGCTTTACTATGCAGTATACCTGTTTCCAACAGTGTGGTAGATAATGAAGATATTGATGATGATGAACTAGATGAAAGCTTTCTTAATGATGTTGTCATAATGATAGAATGATTAGTCTTAGGATAATCAATTAACCTAAAGAAATTAATCAACACAAAACGAGACCTAAATATGCTTATTGTAGACAATGATTCATTAATCACTTAAGAATAGTTACTGTAGGACCACACGAGGACCACTTCCATTCCAAGCTTATACTACTAGACCACTGATCCTCATGCTAACCAACGGTCTTACCAAGTGCCCTAATGACTCACAGAGGCTGACAAACACTACTAACCAGCATAGCTCCATGCCAAGAGACAAACTTATCTAGGTCCTTAATAAGGATTTTCATACATTATTAAGGGTTAAATAACTTTAGGCTAACTGATAAATCCCTTGATTAATTTAGGGGATTTAGCATAGGTACATCATGGTAAGATTAATGCTTGGGTAGACACTTGGCTCTTATACTAGTTAGAGAACAATGTACTCATGATCCCCACAACTTTTAGTTCAAGTTCTCGGAAAATTCAATTTTGACTAAAAATGCAATCTAGATCAAATTTAGAGGTATTTAATTAAAGAAGCAGACAATGCAGGTCATGGGCAATGTTTCCACATCAATTAAGAAATATGATAAGCATCCTTCTTCATGCTCGTCCAAAATTTCAAAGAAGAAAGCTATATTAAAAAAATTCCTACAATGCTTAGAGTAATAGAATGATAATGGCAACATTTCATCATCTGAGTCCTGCTCCAATCCATTAGGGGAACAATATGCTCAGGATCCTTATGACATTTAGGGAAAAATTCCACCATAGAACATTTAGGTATAGGTTAATATTTTTTTGAACCGACCAATTTGGGTACATAGTTTTAGATCCATCTAAGTTTGGGCAAATATTTTCTAGAACCAAAAGTGACCAAGCTTGACTTTTTAAATTACACAAAATACCCCAAGTTTTTAAAATTTTCATTTTTAACTTCAATCCTTAAAAACTTATTTTCAAAAATTTTAATTTTGTGCAAGTGATATTCTTCTCATAAGTACTACTTGAAGCTCTCTTTCATTTGGTATTAGAGTCACATGGCCAAAAATAATTAAGATAATCAAGCTAATTTAATAATTAATTAGGATAATTAACTGTGTTTAATGCTTGAATCATCATCTAACTGTCCTACTCCTAATTATTCACATATTGTGCACACTCTAGAAGGATCTACTTTTGTAGCACCCCAATTAAATTATATCACTGATATAGTTATAGAATTAAAAGTAAAATTAACAAAAATTAACACTGGAGTTACGGAGATAAAAAAGCAATTGTCTATAATCCACATTTCTTTAATCAATGAACTCAGACATAGTGAAAAGTTCAATTTAGGTAAACGTGATTCTATTTCAGCACGAATATAGTTTCCCAAACCTAAAAAACAAAAATCCCTTTCATTTGCAAGACATAAAAGTATGAGAAAAATTGTTAGAAAAGGCAAGAAGAAGATGATGGAGTATAAGCAATACAATATGAAGAGTTACAAAGTATCTTTGGCAAAAAGCAAAATCTAGAAGAACTAAACAAAATTATGGACACAATAGTAGACAAGCAAGAAGTAATGTCTGATGATAATGAAGAGATAATAATGTCCAGTTAGAAGAACAAGTATATCAACAGATAAACTTTACCAAACTAGAAGATCTAAATGTTGTTCCTTTAGAGGAAATTAAGAGAAAGCTAGATAAAAAAAATGGTAAAAGGGTAGCTGACGGTGAAATTAATGAGATTGAAAAAGAACCTAACATAGATGAAATTCAACCCAATTTAGTTAACAATGAAATTTTGAAACCTAAAGAGTTTGGTAAATCATCTAGAAGAAATACCCATTCCATGAGACCTGGGTAGATTCCAGTGGAATGCACAACTAATTTTTCCTTTGGGTTTATCCTAAGGAAAACCACATCCTTTGAAAATATTAGTCTTACCCCAATTAGTTAAATGGGATAAATCTTAAACATTGATGGAACTCGTATTTAATAAGAAATGTTTGAGCATTGGAAAATGGGTTAGGTCCCTGAACTTGAACAACACATTGTGCGCTGGAAATGTATCGAACATAGTTTTTTTGGTACTGTTACTGACTAGTATGACTCATTAGATGAGCAAGATCAGAATGTATTAAGAATTTCAAATAAGACTAATAACATCTCCAAAGATCTTAGTTACTATTTCCTAGTTCATATTAATGATATTCTTGTCTTTTCCAAAACCATACAACAGCACAAAGATGACATCCTAACTATCACCCAAAGATGCATTAATCATGGTATTATTCTCGGTAGGAGCAAGTGAATTTATGCTGAATAAGAAATAGAAGTTTTAGGTCTTGAAATAAAAAGCTGAATAAATCATTCCACAAAGACATATTCTAGAAAAAATAGAAACTTTCCCTGAGAAGATTAAAGATAGGATGCAATTAGAAAGGTTTCTTGAATGTCTTACCTATCTTTCAGATTTCATTAAAGATTTAGCTAAATTGAGAAAACTATTGTAGTAGAAACTCAAGAAAGAAGTAAGTTGGACATGGAGCCTTGGTGATTCAAGGATTATTCGAAACTTTAAAATGGTGTGCAAAAATATTGTTGTTCTTTGTTTGTGTAATAAAGGAGATGATTTAATTCTTGAGACAAATGTTAGTAATAAGCACTGGAGTGTGGTACTCAAAATGAAAGTAGGGGAAAAACTCCAGAAATACTATAGTGGAAGTTTTAATAAAGTGGAATGTAACTATCCTATGATGGAAAAGAAAATTCTTGCAATCATAATGGGAATTGAAAAGTTGTTAATCTCTTTTTCCCTAAAACATTTTTTTTTATTCGAACTGATTGTAAAGGAATACTTGGTTTTGTAAAAAACATTTATCAAATATGCAAGTGGCGACTCCTACATTTGGTAATTATGGCTTAATTAATTTTCTTTTTCTATTGAACATATACAGGGATCGAACAACTCTCGTAGATAGTTTAACCCATGAACTCTCTAATGGTGATCCTCACAATAGAACTATACTAATGCATTGCAAGAACACCACTTTCCATAACACCAAGTAGTGAGTGATCTTGCATAAGCAATACTCATTGGATTTTGCAACATTTATCATCAAATGTGGGCATTAATTGAACAAGGAAATATACTAATACATTGCAGGAACATCACTTTGATTTATCATAGTGATTTTAGCGAATATATGAAGGTAGAAGGAGCTACTTTAGAAGATGTATTTGATTATCCCTTTGGTGTTTGAGCTAACAAATTTTTATCAGAAAAAGGAAAGAAATATCTATACGAACTATTTGAAAAATGGGATCCAGAGCATCTTGAACTTGATTAAGGTTTTCATGATTATCTATATAGTTATGGACGGGAAGACATTATTTGAGATGAAAGTATGTATAATCTCAATATGGATTACTAGTCTTGTTAGCATTAAGTGCTCTAAAAAGTTGTTGCACCATTATGTGTTATCTTTTCAAGTGTCAAGTCAGTAAAATAATGTAGTCTATGGTAGTCATGTGAAAGCATCTGCAGCATTATGTGTATTGTAGCCATTAGGGCATCTTATGTATTCCACCTCCTCTATAAAAGAAGAAGCTGAGTATTGTAAAGGGACACAGTCATTTGAGCATACTCGAGCAAAAGAGAAGTCGTGTTTCTCTATTTCTCTATGAGCAAGCATCTATGATGATCTCAACTATTTAAGTCCCTCTTCAACTCATCCATTGTAATATTTGCACTTTCAAACTTTCAATAAAAGAAGTTTCCGAGTAAGGAATGTCATTTAATAGAACTTAATGTCATAAATATTATAATTTCTTGATCAATGTAACGCCTCCAATTATCGATTCCTGATTACTCTAACTTAATCAGTTATTTATTCATAATTTACAGCAAAAGTCTTTTGATTGGAGGCATTACCGCCGTTCCAAGACGGAACAAGGCTACATGAAATTACCTGTAACACTGTGATTTCTTGGGTAGCTAATGTTCAGTAAGATTGCAACTCTCACTCATTTCTTGCTACTTGCTGGCTTACCAAGAGGGAAACTTTTCACTCATCCCTTACCTAAAACAAAACCACAAAAATGTTCGAAATATAAGCTGAAGCTCAACACGTACATCTCTATGTTGTAAAATAGACTTGGAGGTTAAATAGTTGCGCGTCCGCATTTCAAAACATTTTATTTTGCGAATAGGAAAGAGAGAATATATGAGTAAAACTGATTTCCAGGTTAATATCTGGAAGTGGACCCCTATTGACGTCTGCAGTGATCTTGAGATATGTGCACACCTCCTAGGCCGATCGGAGAGCCTGAGTTGCAGCCGCACGGGTAAATTGAAGGGCATAAGCCCTGATGACTGATAATTGATGGGGCCACTTCATTATGTGACAAAACATTGCATAAAACGATTCATTATATAATTGTCATATTGATTTTTGCATAGTTTGAAAAACATGTGAGTTTTCGAAATGTACGTACCTGGTCTTTGAGAATCTTTCCCCGTTTACTTGAAAAATCGTTTACTGGCAGCTTGAAGCAACAGATGTACCTCACTTCTGCTCCAAATAAGTAATTTTGTTGATTAGTACAAGATTAAGAAATTTTATCACATTTATTAACTTAATGAATAATTTAAATTCTCTCGATTTCTCTTTTTATTATTAGCGTAAAAATTATTACTAACTTAATTTGGTTCCATTTTATTTTTGTTTTTGTTCCCCTTTCTTAATGTTGCTGATGTTCGTTTAACAAGTGTTGTAAACGTGAAATAAGGTGACTTGTCATGTGTTTATTAATAACGACATCACTACCATCAATATCCGAATCATTACTATAAGTTCAATACACTATTAGTATTATCGTCATTAGAAATTATTGATCCCCACCACCATTATTATTATTAAAATTGTTATTGTTTTTATTATTAAGGTTGTATTTATTGTTATTAGTATTACTGTTATTAATATCCATCGCACTTGTGGATATGAACCATATTCTTGGTAGTGTATTAATGAACACTTTTGGTTATTACCTTATTGGGTTAGTCACCGATAAGCTTTATTCTTGGATTTCGACACGGTTTAGATAAGGTCACGACCTTGAGCTCGGGTTCAAGATCTATTCACAAACATATGATTATCCAAATCTTATAACCCAATTAACCTCACACTTCAACATAATATTCTTAAAACATCCAAGGTCATTACATTCGCCACCCTTCTTCTGTACCTCTACCTTCATTTGACAACTAACTCTTAACATATATCCACACAACACCTCCTACACATATATTCCCTTCTAATTGGCATAATTAACTTATTTAAACACTAATGAAGCAACATAATTAAAAGAAACATAATCAAAATAAACGTTATCCAAGAACCTTAACCACCATATCCATGGCTACACATACATTTCTAACACATGTATAACGCATTAATCTTATTCAAATATTAATCTAACACACTTAAAGCAACATAAATAAGCTTAACTCCTTATCCAAACCACAACCCTTAAGCTTACTTACCAACTTAAGGCAACACACACACCCAAACTTCACTCACCAAATTCTCATTACTTTTATTCAATTATTCATTATATTTTACTTAAACACCAAATAAAGCGAAATCAACCTTATATCCTTAGTTAAATCACAACCCTTAATTACTTAGTTGTGATCAAAGCATAACACTCTTATTACCAAAACATGACACTCATACTAACCTCATGCACATATACATATTTTCCTCTATTCAAGCACCACTCAACTCATTTGAGCATTAACAACCCATATAATTAACTTGAATATCATGCAAGGCTTAACCCATAATTTCTCAAGTTCATGGCCACAACCCAGTCATCCAACATATTTCCGTATTAATGTCATTCAAATATGCATTTAAATCAATCTCAACATCACCATGAACAACCAATATCCAGCATAATTTCCAAACCCCTCACTCACCACACTCATCCTCATACTTCAACTGCACAACTCAGATCGAACCACCACAATGATTCAAGTAATTTGCAAATACACACTCATCAATGTTAATTACACCATTAACTAACAAAATACAAGTATCAAAGATCAAAATTTGAATTAAAGGCTAGTTAGGATTTCACCTCTCAACCACTTGAATATACTCAAAGGGGAGCAAGAAACAGTTGAAAATGGTGGCACCCGGACAGACAACTGTCGGGGAACAGACGGCGACAGTTTCTGGTGACGGTGGCCAGCCGACGTGTCGCGGTGGGCTGAGGAAGGGCTGGCGCACAGGGGAAGGCAGAGGGAGGGGGACGTCGGGTCAGGGGGTAGAGAAATTAGGGGGGGAATGTTTGGGATTTTATTATTTTCATTTGTTTAGTTTTGTTTGTTTAATTTAGATAGTAAAAAAGTCCTCTTTTTCCTTTTCTTTTTTTTTCTACCTTTTGTTTGTGGACACATACCCCCCTTTTTTTCTAGATTTTTCTTAGATAAATATCCCACCTCTATTTTATTTTATTTTTTTTATTCATTATATACATAGATATAATTTTGGGATATATATTCTCATTTTCTTTTTATTATTATTATTATTATTATTATTATTATTACTATATTTGTTCTCTTAGTATCGTTATTATCATTATTGTACAAATTAACCCTTTGATAATTAGGCTATTTTATTTCATTTATTTACTTACTTATTTATTTTATTTTATTATGCGGGCATTCAAACATTTATTAGAATCTTGGAGGAATTATTTTAGGAGCGTTACAAGGTTCATGTCGAGGCCAAGTCGTCGTTCCAACCTGCAACGTAAATATATATATATATATATATGTATATATATATATGTATATATATATATATGTATATATGTATATATATATATATACACATAAAATAATAATTTGAAATGCGGCGTCCAAGTTAATTAATTTGCGATTAGGGTAGTTTGAAGTAATTGCCAATAATTTTAGGTTCTGGTCGTTGTTGAGTGATTTTTGAGGTGGAAAATTAAAACTAAACTAAAGTGAGTGAATGAAAGGGGAAAAGGGATACCTCAAGCACTTCGGTTGTCAATCGTAGTACTTTACGGGTCGGTCCACAGGGAAAGCGGGAAATTATGGTTATTTAAAATAATTAAACTAATTAAATTTAACTAAGTAAACTAAATGAAATTATTCAAGGCAATTTAACTGATTCAACCAAAGTCATCTAATCCTAATTCATAAACATTAAAACAAACTAATTAACCAATTACACTTAACCTAACCTTTATATTGATTAACTAATTAAATCAAATTAAACAACTAAACTTGCAATTAACCATGACTCAAAACTTAACAACCTAATTACTTTAATTATTTCAGAATCAAACTAAGGCAAATTAATCAAACTAACATACATTAGGGGAGGGGGAACGAAAACAAAGCAGAAGAACATCAGAAGAGCAGAACAACGAAGAATTCGAACCGAACAACAAGGAACAAAGCAGCAAAAACAGGGGAAGGGGAAAACATGAATGAAAGCAGAAAATCAAGACAGAACGAAACCAAAGCAGCAGGGAATCGAACCAGAATAGACGAGGAGAAGAACTCGAACCACCACCACGGTTCTGCCATGGTGAATTCGAAGACCAACAGAGACCATGAACAGGAGAGGGGAAATCGAAGGGAAAGCAACGAAATAACTCAAAGAATTCTGCAATTACAACTGGAATTCCAACAACTCGCAATTCAGACTTAACTACACAAAACCACCGAAAATTCGAACCCTAAAGTGCGAAATTCGAACACAGAAGAACGAAATTTAAACTCGAAATTGAAACTGAAATTCGAATACGAAAACGAAATTGAATTTAAACCTAAACCTAATTACCTATTCCTACTTGCTTGCTTGCCTCCAATGGCGTCACTCGACCCTGCTTTTATACCCGAACCCATCTCTTCTCAGCCCTCGATCTGGTATTGCGTTGGACGGTGGCGATGAAGGAGCCAACGCTTGGGAGACGTGGATGGACGGAGATGTGGCCAGCGGGGTGGGTATGTGGCTGGTGGATGAAGGGGACAGCAAGGGTGGTGTGAAGGTTCTAGGTTTCGGGGTTGGGAAAAACAGGTGGGCTGGGGTGTACGTGGAAGAGAGAGAGAGTGATGACGAGGTAGAGAGAGGAAGGAGATGAGGTGGGCATGGAGGAGCGAGAATGGCGATGCAAGGGTCTAGGGTTTCAGGTTCGAGGGTCGAAGAACAGGGGTCTGGGTCTGGGAAAGACGAAGAAGGAAAGAAGAACGAAGGAAGGAAAGAAGGGGAGGGGGTTTAAGTAGCCCGGTCCAACTGAACCGGCCGGTCCGGTTCAGGCTGGACCGGTTCGGTTTTTTTTTCTTTTTCATTCCTTGGCCGGTTTTGCATCAATTTTGGCCCGGTTCTTCAACCTTCAATTTTTCTTCAATTTTCTTACATTTTCCGCCATTTAAAGCCCATTTTTAGTATTTATTCAAAATCTGCAAAATAAAATAAAATCAATTAAAAACCCTAAAAATATTATTAAAACGAGCATAAAATTGGTGAAAAAGTACCTTAAAAATAGCCTATTTTTAGTTCAAACAAATACTCCCACACCAAGATTTTGCTCGTCCTCGAGTAAAATAAACTAACTAAAAGAAAATGAAAAATAAGAAAGGAAAATCCTAACTCACTGTCGTAGGAATCACGATTGTATTTAGCGTATGCAACAAGCCCTTTAAACCCCTTGGACTCCCAAGTGGACGAGTGAGGTCTCGTGAGGGTTTCCAAATGAAAATACCCACAAAATTATTCCAAAAATAAAAGAAAATCTTTTTGGGTTTTCTCAAAACTGATATGTACAAAACACGGGAAACATATGCACAATTCCTAATCAGCTAAATCACCCTTGTACTCAATTATTAACCTGTATATACATAGAATGTACATCAAAGCCTTCTACCTCTAAATGACATCAAAACACTGATTTTTCACCCCATTGAACATCCAGATTTTGAATCCATCCCGGTGTTTGTGTGCAAGTGTATCATCATCCCCAGGACTCAGATTTACCAGAATAGACTCAATCCCACTTAGTTGACATAACTACATTATTCTTATACTGACTTTGGAAGCAAGCTTTCCCAGTAGCAATATCGCCTCAAAGGGTAACACCCAGTAGCACGTGCCTCAAAGGGTCCCAGTGGCGCATGCCTCAAAGGGATACTTGTCATTCCAAATTTTATTCTTTTTCTTTATTTATCATACAATTTTTTTCTTTTTTTCATCTTTTTTTCAAAGTAATCATGCCATAGCTAGTGGGAGAATCATTCATGGAAACCTAAGACCTAAAGACAATGATGAAAGGATAACAAGGACTGGATTACTCAACCTTTAATGAACAACTTGGGTTTAGCATCAGGGCTTAGAATATCACATTCGAAGTTAAAGACTTATCATGCACATCCTATTTATATACAAACTAACAACTAAAGCACAGGGGATTCAAACTAATCAGAAATAGTACAAATATCCCCAAAAACAACAAAAATAAACAAAAATTTTCAAAAAAAAATGGCACCTCACTCCCACACCAAAACTTCACAATGTCCTCATTGGGAGAATCAAGGCGCTAAAAAGCAAACTCATAAACTATACAACCGAAAAACCTAGAATATATACAACTAAAACACCACCAAAAACATAAAACCAAAATGAAAAGGAAAAACAAAACTAAAATCAAAGAAACACACAAAAATGAAAAACAAACCACAACCCTAAAAACTAAAGAAAAGAAAACAAAATCAAAATCAGAACAAAAATCAAAACAAAACCAAACACACATATCTTTGCAAAAGCAAAACTAAACAAAAATCAAAGACCTACTAAAGTGCAAACTAAACAAAAAGAAATCTAAAGCAAAATAAAGGAAAAGAAAAATGAAACAAAAAATGAAAATAAAATGAAAAAGGAAAAAATGAAAGTCAAATGAAATAAACAAAAATAATGAAAGTAAAATAAACAAAAATGAAATAAAAAGGAAAATCCTAATATATACAACTAATTACAAAAACAAAGAAAAGAAAATAAAAAGAAACGAAGGGTGGAACGATCATACCAAGTTGGATACAGGTTGTACCCAAACTATAAAACCTATGGAGCATCAGCCACTCCATATTAAGCTGAAAAAGTGCTATTCAAATCAAAACACATTAGAGCACGCAACAGCTTATCAAATTCAGAAGCCCAACTCTCAATAATATAGCAACTACGAAAATCGGTGAGTTGGCACCAGATTGAGTACATCCATCTAGTCAGGAAAGCACAGGTAAGGGCCCGTTTCAACTTATCGAACAGTTGGGCCCACTCAGTAATGAAATGAATATACTCACAAATAGCCAGTGGTGAGGTCATAGGCCTAGAAACTACGTCAGCCTGAATGAGCAATTTAGGCCAAACAAAGGGGTTAAAATCAACAAGTCCTTTAGGTTCAATATGCATATGAGTCTGGTCTAAAGTAAAATCATCAGTGGTAATCATCTCAGACTCAACAGATTCAAACTTGCTAGATTCAAGAAGGAAGTCACTCTGGATGGAATCAAAAGAAAATGACTCATAATCAGCATGAAAACCATCATCAGAACTGCCATGGATACCAAACTCACCAGAAAAATATTCATATTCTACAGGCAGAATATTATCATCAAATTCAAACATAGTGAGTTCAGGTATCTCAGCATGCAACTCCTGTGAAACATCTTTCGAATCACCCAAATCATGAAACTCTAGTGCAGGTATGGTGCCAATTTCTAACTCACTATCAAAATCAGATTGTTCATTAGTGACATTTTCAAGTGAGCTAGTGCATGGTGCAAGATCTGACGATAGAGACTTAGGGAGGTCACTTTCTTGTTCTAAACTAGGCAAACACATGTTTTCATTCAAATCAGGCCTAGTAGAATAAGAAGGTTCAGAAACATCACAGAGATCAATATCAGGATTAGGAAATCCAAAACTAGAATCAATCTCACTAGAAGTCTCCCTATTTTGATTAAAACATTGAGAATATTCAGCAATTCTCAATTTCATGGTCTCTATAAACTGATCAGTCATATTATCCATTTTGATCATTTGATCAGTCATATCATCAATTTTCTTTTCAAGTCTTGCACAGGTAGCACGGTAAGGACACGTAGAAACATCATGAGAAGGACATTCACAATAATCACACAGCATAGGAGAACAATATGGGTCAGATGAGTTTACAAAATGATCTGGGGGGGAAGGATTAGCACAAAAAGCATACTCATCAAAAGTTGGGTATCCAGAAAACTGATTAGCTTGTTCAAACTCGTAAGTTTCCCAACCTAAATTTTCAAAGAAATCCCAAACTTCATCTTGAGTTTTAGATAACAATCCTACCCAACCCCCTGGGCACATGGACCCAACATGACCTTTAAATTCAGAATTTAAACCCAAAATGATGACCTCGCAGATTTCCCATTTTTCGAAATTTCGATTCAGTTGAGCACGATAATCATTAAGCCTCGACAAATAACTCCAAAAAGGTTCGTGCTCAAATTGTCGGAAATTGAAAACTGCCATTTTGAAAATTTTGAAAATTTTTGAAGTTTTTCAATTTTTTTTTTTGGATTTTTGGTTTTTCACTTTTTTTTGGATTTTTGAAATTTTTAATTTTTTTGGATTTTCAATTTTTCAAATTTTTTTTTTTTGGTTTTTGAAATTTCTAATTTTTTTGTGGTTTTTGTAATTTTCTAATGTTTTTGAATTTGTAAGCATTTTTCATTTTTTTTTGAATTTTTGGATTTTTCAAATGTTTTTGGATTTTTGGTTTTTCAAAAACAAAAACGATACAAAATGAGAATTTGAAAATCGATTCGAAACTGAAAGTTACGAAATGACTAACAAGAACTCATTAAGTAAATAACGACTAAACAAAATATCAACGAAACTAAACAAATACGAAAGCAACTAAAAACATGACCAAATTTCACCGTTTCCCCGGCAACGGCGCCAAAAATTGTTGAGTGATTTTTGAGGTGGAAAATTAAAACTAAACTAAAGTGAGTGAATGAAAGGGGAAAAGGGATACCTCAAGCACTTCGGTTGTCAATCGTAGTACTTTAAGGGTCGGTCCACAGGGAAAGCGGGAAATTATGGTCATTTAAAATAATTAAACTAATTAAATTTAACTAAGTAAACTAAATGAAATTATTCAAGGCAATTTAACTGATTCAACCAAAGTCATCTAATCCTAATTCATAAACATTAAAACAAACTAATTAACCAATTACACTTAACCTAACCTTTATATTGATTAACTAATTAAATCAAATTAAACAACTAAACTTGCAATTAACCATGGCTCAAAACTTAACAACCTAATTACTTTAATTATTTCAGAATCAAACTAAGGCAAATTAATCAAACTAACATACGTTAGGGGAGGGGGAACGAAAACAAAGCAGAAGAACATCAGAAGAGCAGAACAACGAAGAATTCGAACCGAACAACAAGGAACAAAACAGCAAAAACAGGGGAAGGGGAAAACATGAATGAAAGTAGAAAATCAAGACAGAATGAAACCAAAGCAGCAGGGAATCGAACCAGAATAGACGAGGAGAGGAACTCGAACCACCACCACGGTTCTGCCATGGTGAATTCGAAGACCAACAGAGACCATGAACAGGAGAGGGGAAATCGAAGGGAAAGCAACGAAATAACTCAAAGAATTCTGCAATTACAACTGGAATTCCAACAACTCGCAATTCAGACTTAACTACACAAAACCACCGAAAATTCGAACCCTAAAGTGCGAAATTCGAACACAGAAGAACGAAATTTAAACTCGAAATTGAAACTGAAATTCGAATACGAAAACGAAATTGAATTTAAACCTAAACCTAATTACCTAAACCTAATTACCTATTCCTACTTGCTTGCTTGCCTCCAATGGCGTCACTCGACCCTGCTTTTATACCCGAACCCATCTCTTCTCAGCCCTCAATCTGGTATTGCGTTGGACGGTGGCGATGAAGGGGCCAACGCTTGGGAGACGTGGATGGACGGAGATGTGGCCAGCGGGTTGGGTATGTGGCTGGTGGATGAAGGGGACAGCAAGGGTGGTGTGAAGGTTCTAGGTTTCGGGGTTGGGAAAAACCGGTGGGCTGGGCTGTACGTGGAAGAGAGAGAGAGTGATGACGAGGTAGAGAGAGGAAGGAGATGAGGTGGGCATGGAGGAGCGAGAATGGCGATGCAAGGGTCTAGGGTTTCGGGTTCGGGGGTCGAAGAACAGGGGTCTGGGTCTGGGAAAGACGAAGAAGGAAAGAAGAACGAAGGAAGGAAAGAAGGGGAGGGGGTTTAAGTAGCCCGGTCCAACTGAACCGGCCGGTCCGGTTCAGGCTGGACCGGTTCGGTTTTTTTTTCTTTTTCATTCCTTGGCCGGTTTTGCATCAATTTTGGCCCGGTTCTTCAACCTTCAATTTTTCTTCAATTTTCTTGCATTTTCCGCCATTTAAAGCCCATTTTTAGTATTTATTCAAAATCTGCAAAATAAAATAAAATCAATTAAAAACCCTAAAAATATTATTAAAACGAGCATAAAATTGGTGAAAAAGTACCTTAAAAATAGCCTATTTTTAGCTCAAACAGTCGTTACAGCCCTCCCCCCTTAAAATAAGTTTCATCCTCGAAACTTACAGTTTGAAAGAAACATTGTTCGTACCTCAAATAGATATGGATACTTACTTCTCATGTCCTCCTTGGTTTCCCATGTAGCCTCAGAGGAGCTATGGCTTGCCCACAGAACCTTAACCAGAGGAATGCTTTTGTTTCAAAGTTGCTTAACCCCGCAGCCTAATATCTGTACGGGATGCTCCTCGTACATTAGGTTCTCAGCAATTTCCACTAGCTCTGTTATGATGGTATGATTTGGATCTGGAACATATTTTCGGAGCTATGAAATGTGAAAAACGTTGTGCATGTGCTCAAGTGGTAAATCCAATTTGTAAGCCATCGGGTTTAACTACTCGATAGTTTAATAAAGGCCAATGTATCTAGGGCTCAGTTTGCCCCTGAGGTTGAATCTTCTCACTCCTTTAACTGGGGATACCTTTTAAAAATACTTTATCTCCTACTTGATACTTTCATGGTCTTCTCCTTTTGTTCGTATAGCTTTTCTGTCTCCTTTGGGCTGCTTTGATATGTTCTTGAATCTTCCTTATTATTCCAGTGGTCTCTTAAATCAATTCAGGCTCTATGGTTAATGCTTCATCGAGCTCACTCCAACACAGTGGTGTTCTGGACTTCCTTCTGTACAACAGTACAAAAGGGGTCATCTTAATAATGGATTGATAACTGTTATTATAATGGAATTTCACCAATGGTAAGTCATCTTCCCACTTTCTTTGGAAGCCAAACGCACAGGCTCTCAACATATCCTATAGGGATTGATTCACTCTCTCGGTTGGCCAATTGATCTCAAGGTGGCATGAACTACTAGAATTTAACTTGGTCCCAAAAAAGATTTTTTTGTAGAGCATGCCAAAACCGAGCTTGAAACTTTTGGTCTTTATCATATACTATACCCTTTTGTATGCCATGCAGTCAAACTACTTCCTTGACATACAATTGTGCTAGTTTCTTTACGCCCCAAGTGTCATGAATTGGTATAAAATGGGCAGATTTGGTGAGTTTGTCCACAATGACTCAAATAGATCCCCCTTTGAAACAGAGAGGGGCAAGCCGATAATAAAATCCATTGAAATAGAATCCCACTTCACAGTAGAAATCTTTAAAGGCCTTAATTCGCTCACACGGCGCTGATGTTTAGCTTTCACTTTTTTACATGTCAAACACTTATCTACATACTCTACAATCTCTCTCTCTATGTTATCCCACCAACAATATTGCTTTAGATCACTAGCCATTTGTTCCTCCTTGATCTATTGAATAACGAGCAGTATGGGCCCCTCCTAAAATCTTCATTTCAATTCTTCTTTATTTGGAACAGATAGCCAGTTTCATAACCTCAAGGTTGCATCCTCATTTATCATAAAGTCAGGTGACTTCTCTAGCTTGTATGACATTTTGCCCAAGTCTCTGCTATTTGATATCACCCTTTTGACTTAACTTCATCTTTGTTATTATTGAGGGTCACATTTGTTGATGCTAATGACAACTCGTTTCTTGACCCATGTGATACAACTTCAACGCTCGTATCCTCAAGGTCCTTGGCGACACTAGATTGGGTGGCTATTATTGTGTTCAAACTATGTTGTGCTTCTCCTCATTAGACTAGTCAAAAGTTTCCTAGATCTAAATTTGACTTTAAAGATGCACATATCCATAAATGGGAGTGATAAGAATGGTGGTCAAGTGAGTCATCGCCCATAGCAGAAATAAACAGTGGGGGTTGGAAATGATTAATAAGGGATGGATTGTCATAGGATGGCTTAAGTAAAGATGGTTAGGAGTCTTCGGGAATCCAAGAATAGAAGGTCACGGGCATTGTGGTTTGCAGGTAAGAATCATGAAAGAGCCAATAGATAGTCAATATTTCCTGAGTCATATCAGTGGCAAATATGATTATTCTATGCGATCTCAATCTGGTTGAATAGTTAGCAGGTTGACTTATAGATCAACTTACGTTGTTTATGAAATATGAAATGAAATAAGAAAGGATTGGAATATTTAAAATAGGACGACAAGTTTATTTGCTTACTTAAATATTTTTTACCAGAGTTTTGATTGCTCGATCAGGCTGCTTGGACCCTTCGCATGAATGGAAACAAGTTTGGGGTTTTGGAGCTATAACAGGAATAAGGGAGTGGATTGTTACTATAATTGTGGCACTAAAGTGTGGCTAAATGTCAAAGTCATAAATATAGTACCAATATCATAAGACATAGGATAATCACGATGTCCAACATAGGGTAATAGATGATGACAAAAGAGTTCTAAAGGGAAAAGATTTGACCCACTGTAGGAGGGAAAAGGTGATTCAGTTACATTTGGATCCCACCGTTGACTTACAAATAAGATAGTAGTAACGGAATTTCAACTAGGTAACCGTCTTCCCACCATCGATATGATGAAATCGATGGACGAATTTGGATGTGAATGAGCAAAGTATAAAATAGGCAATATGAAACAAATTTAAGTACGATAGCAAGAGTACATACAGAAAGGTCGTGTCTATACTTTGACGAATGGAATTTAGGAACAAGAAGATTGTTGGGGTTACAATAGTCATTGTTCATAAGCATAGCAGGAGCTTAACTCGAATTAGTAAGAGTTTAACTGCATCTATAACTCCAACAAGCGATGTGGGCTTACTACCATGAATAAACAGGGTGTAGGATATATACATATAAATACGCTTTTAGCAAAATGAAAAAGAGGAAGATGCAAGTCAGAAGTATTAGAATATTGACAACCACTTAAAATCGTGTAGGAATAAATTCAATATTTAGCCATAAGTTGCGAAGACATGGTGGATGATGCTGAAAATAGGTACGAGCACTCTTGAGGAGCCATTAGCATTCCAAAATTTCTAAATTAAGAGAAGGATGATATAACATTGAAAGGAAGCAAAGTTCAAAGATGAGGCAGATCAACCACATATAAGAACTGATAGAAATAATAGCATTACTGCAAAAGACAAATTAGTTGGCAAGGTTTCGTATGCCAATAAAGATATTCTAGACAAATGCTCGGGATTGAGAGGAGGTAATATAGCAAAGAGGCGATGTCGATACACAATTCAAGATGATTAAGGGAGAAGTTGATTAATGACTAAAAGTACTAAGAATGTTACTGATATAAGATTTTAATGAAAAGAATAGAACGATGGATAACTAAAATATTATCGTGATGTAGATGGAGCGAAAATAACTATAAGCGTAAACAATTTAGGAATAAGGGGCAATAATAGTTAGATGGTTCCAGTCGTTGGTTATATAGGAACCAAAACATTGCACATAATTCCAAAAGCCAAACTAGTAGTAAAAATAGTAATCTACGTAGTGATTAGATGTTAAGGGCAAGAAGGATCACGTTACTATTGAAGTAATGGTTGCAAAAGATAAGCTAAGTAGGGGTAATTAGTGAAAGCAAGAGAGATGTAACCGATCTTGATGATAGGGATTCCGTTTAAAAATTAATTTCATGAGGAAATTCAATGAGGGACAAGGTATGTAATGAAGTATTGCTGCAGTGATTAAATGGTATTTGCAAAGCTTAATGTGAATGAAAAGGAATTGTAAATCAAATCATGTGATTGCATAATAGTGGGTGGCTAACTCTAGGTGGGAACCAAGGAGGGCAAGAAGGATGCTAATTTATGCAATGATATCTGACAAGGGAGGTCTAATATTAGTTGGCCAAAAGTCACTGTAAACTCATTTGGATCAATATAGGGACTCATGCAGCTAAAGTTTCAAGGATTTGACATACTCAAAAGAAAGTTACCTGGGTTTCAATATGTATGCAAACATCTCACAGATCATAGTACCCCACAATCCTCTATTATTGTGCCTAAACTTGTGTTCTGATAACGCTCCTTTGAATTTGACATCTCATCCTCATAGAATCATTAGTAATACTTCTATAGAGTCCATGCAATATTTATGCTCAAATCACTACTCCCAATTCCTTACCAACATAAACTGTAATGCATCAACAAGTATCCTAATTAGTCCAACCCATATAACCATTGTAATTTATTATACTTCTCCAAATGTTATTTATCTCCCCAAACTTATCCACTCTGGGCAAAATATAAATTATAACTTCCGGAATTTCTAGTATACAAAAGTAACAAATCTGACCCCATATACAACATATCCTCAACCCCTTTTTCTATAGTTTCACTTCTGGAACTAGTCGTTTTTCACCAAAATGAGCAGGCTCAAAATTGTGGACCGTCACTCGCGCTACTTCGATGAATCCAATATCTAAGTGTCCTTCTTATCACTTTTTGTTTTCAATTTTTCCTCTTTATTTAGTCCTTGTTAATCCCAAGGAGCTTACTCATCGAATCACCTGATGCCCCACAAAGTGAAATCTTCCTCACTTAGTTTATTTTGCACAATCTAATGAGTATAGCTTGACCCATCAGTGCCCCCGACCTAATCCGTCATAATGACAAAGATTATTTATATCATATCCTTAGAACCTCTTGTGGATATCTTAGAGTTAAAATCCACCCTTAGTAATTTTCAATGTGCCGTTAGAGATTGTCTAACCTCATAATAAGGGTGGACGTTATCGTCCAACCACAAGATAGAATCTTGAATGTCTAAAATAGTTTTCCCCTACACATTTTCAAAGTGTTCGATGCCTACTAACGCCTAGATTGAGGCATGTTTGTTTTTATGATATGAGTCAATGACCCAGAATCAAACGTCCACCAACACCCCAAGTCTAAAGATCCTCCATTTCTTTATTACTTACTACCTCCATCACTACAAAACATGCTCTTAGGTTATATGACTTATACACACCTAGCAGTTAGTAGCCCACATAAGTTCACACATTTTGGAGGCACGTTTAATGACAACACTTCCTTTGCGTAACACCTTATCTTGTCACCAACAACCCATATGATATCAAGTAGCAAGCCTTAAGCTATTGAACCTCCACCACCTAATTCATTACGCTCGATAACGGTGTGACAGGCCCTCATACATTGACCTTAGTGCACTATTGCAATGGGTATTTCATACTGATCCAATCCATGCATATTGCTACATAATACATTTCCCCTGTTTAGCAAGTTAGTGCAGTTTGGTATTGCATTAATCACATAAGAGTTTACGAACTTCACCTTCTTGTCATGTCTTGCACATCACAATACCCAAACATTCAGTGTTTCAGTACGTCGTAATAAAACCTCTGAATTGAAGTCATTCTGGTAACTCAAACCGCAACCCAAAACTCCAGAAAATTATTGCTATGAGCTTAGTATACTTCTTTAGGATACGCACTTCATCAAGAAGTTGGCCGAATGCTTTCCCACACAACATCAATAATGATGAAATTCCTAAGATATTATTTAACTATTCAGTTGGTCTTAATACCAAGGGCTGAAGGCCACATAAATGTTTATTATAACATCCTTATGATGCACGCATACATACGAACTCCTAGTCAACGACTCATTTCCCTAGTCTAATACAACTCATAGGCATCCCTATAGCTCACCGTAGCCCTAAACCTTGAGCGTCCTACGCTCACAGTGTCTCGCCAACCTGGCTCTGATACCACAACTGTAACGCATCCAATTCCCGATTCCTGATTACTCTAACTTAATCAGTTATTTACTCATGATTTGCAGCGGAAGTCTTTTGATTGGAGGCATTACCGTCGTTCCATGACGGAACAAGACTACATGAAATTACCTATAACACTATGAGTGCTTGGCTAGCTAATGTTCAGTAAGATTGCGAGTCTCGCTCATTTCTTACTACTTGTTGGCTTGCCAGGAGGGAAACTTTTCACTGATCCCTTACCTAAAACAAAACTACAAAAATGTTCGAAATATAAGCCGAAACTCAGCATCTACATCCATATGCAGTAAAATAGACTTGAAGGTTAAATAGTTGGGCGCCCGCATTTCAAAACATTTTATTTTGCAAACAGCAGAGAGAGAATATATGAGTAAAACTGATTTGCAGGCTATTATCTGGAAGTGGACCCCTATTGACGTCTACAACGATCTTGAGATAGGTGCACAACTCCTAGGCTGATCGAAAAGTCTGAGTTGCTACCACGCGGATAAATTGAAGGGCATAAGCCCTGATGATTGATAATTGATGGGGCCACTTGATTATGTGATAAAACATTGCATAAAATGATTCATTATATAATTGTCATATTGATTTTTGCATAGTTTGAAAAGCATGCGAGTTTTCGAAGTGTACGTACCTAGTCTTTGAGAATCTCTCCCCGTTTAATTGAAAAATTATTTACTGGCAGCTTGAAGCGATAGATGTGGCCTCACTTCTACTCCAAATATGTAATTTTCTTGATTACTACAAGATTAAGAAATTTTATCGCATTTATTAACTTAATGAATAATTTAAATTCTCTCGATTTCTCTTTTTATTATTAGTGTAAAAATTATTATTAACTGAATTTGGTTCCATTTTATTTTTGTTTTTGTTCCCCTTTCTTAGTGTTGATGATGTTCGTTTAACAAGTGTTGCAGAAGTGAAATAGGGTGACTTGTCATGTGTTTATTAATAACGACATCATTACCATCACTATCCGAATCATTGCTATAAGTTCAATACATTATTAGTATTATCGTCATTAGAAATTATTGATCCCCACCACCATTATTATTATTAAAATTGTTATTGTGTTATTATTATGGCCATATTTATTGTTATTAGTATTACTGTTATTAATATCCATCGCACTTGTGGATATGAACCACATTCTTGGCAGTGTATTAATGAACACTTTTGGTTATTACCTTATTGGGTGAGTCACCGATAAGCTTTATTCTTGGATTTCGACACGGTTTAGATAAGGTCATGACCTTGAGCTCGGGTCCAAGATCTATTCGCAATCATACGATTATCCAAATCTTATAACCCAATTAACCTCACACTTCAACTTAATATTCTTAAAACATCCAAGGTCATTACATTCACCGTCCTTCTTCTCTACCTCTACCTTCATTTGACAACTAACTCTTAACATATATCCACACAACACCTCCTACACATATATTCCCTTCTAATTGGCATAATTAACTTATTTAAACACTAATGAAGCAACATAATTAAAAGAAACATAATCAAAATAAACGTTATCCAAGAACCTTAACCACCATATCCATGGCTACACATACATTTCTAACACATGTATAACCCATTAATCTTATTCAAATACTAATCTAACACACTTAAAGCAACATAAATGAGCTTAACTCCTTATCGAAACCACAACCCTGAACCTTACTTACCAACTTAAGGCAACACACAAACCCAAACCTTACTAAGCAAATTGTCATCACTTTTATTCAATTATTCATTATATTTTACTTAAACACTAAATCGAAATCAACCTTATATCCTTAGTTAAATCACAACCCTTAATTACTTATTTGTGATCAAAGCATAACACTCATATTACCAAAACATGACACTCACACTAACCTCATACACATATTCATATTTTCCTCTATTTAAGCATCACACAACTCATTTGAGCATTAACAACCCATATAGTTAACTTGAATATCATACGAGCCTTAACCCATAATTTCTCAAGTTCATGGCCACAACCCACTCATCCAACATATTTACTTGCTAATGTCATTCAAATATGCATTTAAATTAGTCTCAACATCACCATGAACAACCAATATCCAACATAATTTCCAAACCCGTCACTCACCACACTCATCCACATACTTCAAGTGCACAACTCAAATGAAACCACCACAATGATTCAAGAAATTTACAAATACAAACTCATCAATTTTAATTACACCATTAACTACAAAATACAAGTATAAAAAAGGGCAGCCCGGTGCACAAGCATCCCGCGTTCACGCAGGGTCCGGGGAAGGGCCGCACCCCAAGGGGTGAATTGTAGGCAACCTAACCTGACTTTGTCAGTGGTTGATTCCACTGCTCGAACCCGTGACCTTTTGGTCACACGGAGACAACCTTACCGTTGCTCCAAGGCTCCCCTTCTACAAAATACAAGTATAAAAGATCAAAATTTGAATTAAAGGCTAGTTAGGGTTTCACCTCTCAACCACTTGAATATACTCAAAGGGGAGCAAGAACCGGCTGAAAATGGTGGCACTGGGACGAACGACTGCCGGGGAACGGACGACAGCAGTTTTCAGTGATGGTGGGCGGTAGTTTTCAGCGTGGTGGGCTGAGGAAAGGCTGGTGCACAGGGGAAGGCAAGGGGAGGGGGACGTCGGGTTAGGGGGTAGAGAAATTAGGGGGGGAATGTTTGGGATTTTATTATTTTCATTTGTCTAGTTTTGTTTGTTTAATTTAGGTGGTAAAAAGAAACTCTTTTTCCTTTTCTTTTTTTTTTCTACCTTTTGTTTGTGGACACATAGCTCCTTTTTTCTAGATTTTTCTTGGATAAATATCCAACCTCTATTTTATTTTCTTTTTTTTTTTTTTTTTTTTGATTCATTATATACATAGATATAATTTTGGGATAAGATATTTTCATTTCCTTTTTATTATTATTATTATTATTATTATTATTATTATTATTATTATTATTATTACTATATTTGCTCTCTTAGTATCATTATTATCATTATTGTACAAATTAACCCTTTGATAATTAGGCTATTTTATTTCAATTATTTACT
Organism: Selenicereus undatus; assembly: GCA_017589665.1. Classification (NCBI taxonomy): domain Eukaryota; kingdom Viridiplantae; phylum Streptophyta; class Magnoliopsida; order Caryophyllales; family Cactaceae; genus Selenicereus; species Selenicereus undatus. The sequence continues at coordinate 33,191,287 of JACYFF010031954.1, read as the reverse complement.
TATTTATTTATTTATTTTTTATTATGCGGGCATTAAAATATTTATTAGTACCTTGAAGGAATTATTTAAGGAGTGTTACAAGGTTCATGTCGAGGCCAAGTCATGGTTTCAACCTGGTACGCAACTATATATATATATATATATATATATATATATATATATATATAGACACACGCGCACACACACACACACACACATAAAATGATAATTTGAAATGCGGCGCCCAACTTAATTAATTTGCGATTAGGGTAGTCTGAAATAATTGCCAATAATTTTAGGTTCGGGCCGTTACAATCAAAGTTTGACTATCCTCAAAAACATAAAAACTTGAATAGTGACTATGACCCAAGGTAGAAAATGAAACGATTTGTGTTGTGCTTGATCTAATGAAGGTGTGGTTGAGATAAGCAATCTCTATAAACTAGAAGTTATAGGAACATCAAGGTCCAACACCAATTAAGTTCAGCTAACGGTCAAAACTCTCTAATTAAGCTTTATTATTTTACTAAGCATCGTAGGCTTATAATCATAGAAAATATAATATTTATGATATATGTAGCAGATTGTGGTAATTAGTACTAGTAAAGTCATTATAAGAAGTAAAAATCACAAAATAAAAATATTTCCTCCAAAAGATTATTAAGCCAAACTATTGTACTCTAAAAAATTATTACCCAAACTTCGGCAGTTCCAAAAATCTTTATCCAAATTGGCTAGGTCACTTAAATATTTACCCATACGATAGTGGACTTGGATGCTAGTTTTTTCTAACATTTAGTCCAAATTCATAAAGGGCAACAATTCAAGTTTATCCTGCATGACATTTTCAAAGCAAAAGTACCAAAAGTCAAGCACCTATACCTTTCTGGTCACTTTAATTAATGAATGAATACTACAAGAGGATAAAATTTAAAGAAATCTTTGCGTTAATGGATAGATGTAATTACTACTTGTGCAAAATAGCAAGTTCTGTCGGTCATTTCCGCTCAAACATATTTTCTTGTTCAACATGATTCCACTATTGTAGATACTTCAATAATTTTATCTTTTAGACATTTAAGTGTCAGATATACATGCAAGTTACTGTTTATTTTACAATTCAAGGTACTTTTTGGCCTATTTAAAGTTTCTAAAGTTGTATTGCAAATGATCAGTTTTTTCAAATCATTTTTGTCTAGCATCTTTTCCTACGCCTGACTCTCTGTTGGTATAATCCTTTTGTAGACTTTCTCTTCATCAATCAAAGCAAGCTACTGCTCAAAGTTAGTATTCATTCATCTACGTTTTGTGTTTTTACATTTTCTATTCATTAATATCCAAATTTACTATTCATTTTGCTATTCATTGTTTAGTGTTTTACTGTCCATTGCTTACGATTTGACATAGAAATTTCAAAATTAACATTTGTATTTGGTCATGTTCCCTAACTAGTATTAGAGTCAAGTGTTCACCAAGTGTCTACCCAGGTTAACCTTACTATAATGTACCTAGGCTAAATTCTCTAGATTAGTCGAGGGATTTATCAGTTAGCCTAGAAAAAGTTAATTAACCCTTAATGACATATGAATATCCTTATGAAGGACTTAAACGAGTTTGTCACTTGGCATAGAGTTGTGTTGGTCAGTAGCGTTTGTAAACCTATGTGAGTCCATTAGTTAGCCTGGCAATTGGTGGTCGCTAGGGGTGAGTGGGATCGGGTACCCGGTTGAAATTTTACGAACCAAAACTAGACTCGGTTGGAATTGGGTTCTAAAATTTGGAATTGGTTCTGAAACCGGTTAGAACCGGGTTCTGAAACCGGTTAGAACCGGGTTCTAGAATCTCGACCTAGTCTCGAGCCCGGTCAGGACCGGGTTCGATTCCGGGTACCCGATTCCTAAACAATTTTTTTGATTTCATTCCATCCCCCGAATAAAATAGGAATAGCAAGGGATTGAAAGAAGTTAATAATTAATATCTAAAACTAAATTCCTAAAAACAATATTACAAGGCTAAATTAAATACAAAATGAGCAACAAAGAAGATTCACATACTTTAAAATAAACTCAAAGAATTGGATACAACATTAGTGAGAAACCCATAAATAAAGCATACAAAATGAACGAGAGACCTAAAAATTATTTTAATTCTCTCGTGTTAGGAATTAGAGCAAACTAATAGCGGAAGCGTTAGGATGAACAATAATATTCAAAAGTAAACAACGATAACAAGAACAATAAAGAACACAGATTTACGTGGAAACCCAATTCGGAAAAAACCACGGATGGCGACGAGCGCAAACAATCCACTATGAGCGAGTGAGTACAATGCGATCACAATCATAACGAGTGATTCGTTCAAGCAACCAGATTGCAATCACTCTTATAATCTCTCTCAAAAACACTCTCAACCACTCTCACACATGTAAGATAGTGGAAACAGAATACTCTATAAGTATTTCTTACTGGTCTAGAATTCAGGGATGATTATTAGAGTCTAAGCAAGGCCCTTTATATAGGGTTTATAGGTATAAGGATGCAAAATCCTAGGAGCAAACCTAGTCGTCAAGACGACGAAACCCTAGCAGCTACGATCCGTAGCCCGAAGTCTTTGAAGCCCATGGTGGATCTGCGGAGCTGATTTTAGGCCATTAAAGCCAACAATCTCCACCTTGGACTAAAATCACCAACAGCAACTCTCGCACACCGTCATAGCACCCCGAAGGGTGGACCCTGAAGGGTATTTAAGAAATCCGAACGCCAGTTGAGTTCATACTTGAACTCAGCTCTGGGAGACGACCTGCATGAACCTTTCTTCATATAATCTATCGTAGTAGATGCCAGCAAGACACAGAGGCTTCGTTGCCTCAAACCCTTAAACAAAATGCGACTCCCCTTCAAAACCTTCAGAACTCCACCTTCAACCGAATATTTGCACCCTTTGGATTCAAGAATGCCTAAAGAGATGAGGTTACGCTTCAAGTCAGGAACGTGACGAACATTTGATAAAGTCTTGACAACACCATCATGGGTCTTGATTTTAACAGTACCCATTCTAGTTACATCACATTGGGCATTATTGCCCACATGAACAACAATTGAGCCAACTCGATCATATGTTGAGAACCAATTCTTATGAGGATACATATGATAGGTACACACAGAATCAAGAATCCAATCAGAATCGCTTCCCCTTTCAGTAAGGGTAGCAAACCAAACGTCACCATCCGGATCAGATTCAGCAAACGAAGCTCCAGTAGGATCATGAGAATTATCTTCTTCTTTCTCCCTCTTGTTTTGCAGTTGCCAACAGTTAACAACAATACGACCACATTTTCCACTGTAATTACAAGTCTTTCCAGCATGAGAATTTCTAGGCTTAGAACGGTTCTTACTCCTATTACCGTTCCTCTTTTCAGTTGTTTTACCCCTTACTACTAATCCCTCAGCAGAATTAGCATGAATGTCAAGATCAAACTTCTCCTTAGACAACAGGTTTGACTTAACATCCTCAAACGATATAGTATCAGAATTACTGTATAGCATGATATCCTTAAAGTGTTCATATCAAGGGGGTAGAGACAAACCAAACAAAATAGCCTTATCCTCATTCTCAATTTTCACATCTAAACTTTCAGGGTCAACTACAATCGAATTGAAATCATTTAGATGTTTTAAAGCAAAAGTACCTTCTGCCATTCTGAAAGTAAATAACATTTCCTTCAATCGGATCTTGTTGGTGAGACTCTTCATCATCTAGAGTTCCTCCAGCTGAACCCAAAAACCCACTACAGTTGTCTTATCAAGCACCTCTCGTAAGGCATGTAGTGCCAAGCACAACTGTATGGCAGAAAGTGCCTTCAGCTCCAGTTCCTCCCATTCGTCTTC
>JACYFF010031954.1:33161897-33187411 GCA_017589665.1 Selenicereus undatus | reverse complement strand
TAACATAGTGGAAATAGAATACTCTATAAGTATTTCTTACTGGTCTGGGATTCAGGGATGATTATTTGAGTCTAAGAAAAGCCCTTTATACAGGGTTTAGACGTATAAGGATGCAGAAAACCCTAGGAGCAACCTTAGCCGTGAAGACGACGAAACCCTAACCACCACGATCCGTAGCCCGAACTCCTTGAAGCCCATGGTGGATCTGCGGAGCTCATTTGGGGCCATTAAACCCAACAATCTCCACCTTCGACCAAAATCACCAACACCCACGCTAGCACACCATCATAGCACTGCGAAGGGTAATGCCCCGCAGGGCGGACCCTAAATGGTATTTAAGCGATCCGAACGCAGGTCGAGTTCAAGTGATACTTGAACCTAGCTCTGGGAGACAACTTTTATGATCCTTTCTTCATATAATCTGTCGTAGTCAATGCCTAAAAGACATAAAGGCTTCCTTGCCCCAAACCCTTCAACATAATCCGACTACCCTTCGAAACCTTCAGAACTCCACCTTCAGCTGGATATTTGTACCCTTTCGATTCAAGAGTGCCTAAAGAGATGAGGTTATGCTTCATGTCAGGAACGTGACGAACTTTCGATGAAGTCTTGACAACACCATCATGGCTCTTGATTTTAACAGTACCGATTCTAGTTACATTACATTGGGCATTATTGCCCACGTGAACAGCAATTGAGTCAACTGGATCATATGTTGAGAAACAATTCTTATGAGGACACATATGATAGGTACACACAGAATCAAGAATCCAATCAGAATCGCTTCCCCTTTCAGTAAGGGTAGCAAACCAAACAACACCATCCGAATCAGATTCAACAAACGAAGCTCCAGCAGGCTCATGAGAATTATCTTCTTCTTTGTCCCTCTTATTTTGCAGTTGCCAACAGTTAACAACAATATGACCCAATTTGCCACAGTAATTACAGGTCTTTCCAGCATGAGAATTTCTATGCTTAGAATGGCTCTTAGTCCTGTTGCCGTTCCCCTTTTCAGTTGTTTTACCCCTTACTACTAATCCCTCAGCAGAATCAACATGAATGTCAAGATCAAACTTCTCCTTAGCCAACAGGTTTGACTTAACATCCTCAAACGATATAGTATCAGAATTACTATATAGCATGATATCCTTAAAGTGTTTATAAAGACGGGGTAGAGACACAACAAACAAAAAAGCCTTATCCTCATTCTCAATTTTCACATCTAAACTTTCAAAGTCAACTACAATCGAATTGAAATCATTTAGATGTTTTTCCACAGGAGTACCTTCCGCCATTCTGAAAGTGTATAACCTTTCCTTCAATCGGATCCTGTTGGCGAGACCCTTCGTTATGTAGAGTTCCTCCAACTGAACCCAAAAATCCACTGCAACTGTCTTATCAAGCACCTCTCGTAAGGAACGTCGTGCCAAGTACAACTGTATGGAAAAAAGTGCCTTCAGCTCTAGTTCCTCCCATTCGTCGTCCGCCAAAGAACCACGCGTCTTCTTTTGCTGCCCGCCCATTGTTCATCTGCCATCGTACGAGGCTTCGTATAAGGTCCTGAATGAACCTTCCATAACACCCATTGGATGTGAACCACTCTCCTCTGCACCTTCCGGAGATTAAAACTAATCCCCCTATCAAACTTCTGAATGTCAACCTTCATGATGAAAGACATCTTAAACTAGGGCTCAGATAGTACTTGTTAGGAATTAGAGCAAACTAATAGCGGAAGCATTAGGATGAACAATGATATTCAAAAGTAAACAATGATAAAAAGAACAATAAAGAACACAGATTTAAGTGGAAACCCAATGCGGGAAAAACCACGGACAGCGACGAGTACAAACAGTCCACTATGAACCACTGAGTACAATGCGATCAGAACCACAACGAGCGATTCGATCAAGCAACCACATGACAATCGCTCTTATAATCTCTCTCAAAACCACTCTCAACCTGTCTCACAACTCTAACATAGTGGAAACAGAATACTCTATAAGTGTTTCTTGCAAGTCTTGGATTCAGGGATGATTATTAGAGACTAAGCAAAGCCCTTTATACAGGGTTTAGACGTATAAGGATGCAAAAACCCCTAGGAGCAACCCTAACTATCAGGACAACGAAACCCTAGCCGCCATGATCCCTAGCCCGAACTCCTTGAAGCCCATGGTGGATCTGTGGAGCTGATTTCGGGCCATTAAACCCAACAATCTCAACCTTCGACCAAAATCACCAACACCAACTCTTGCACACCGGCATAGCACCCCGAAGGATAATGCCCTGCAGGGCGGACCCTAAATGGTATTTAAGCAATCCGAACGCCGGTTGAGTTCAAGTGATACTTGAACTTAGCTCTGGGAGACGACTTCTATAAACCTTTCTTCATATAATCTGTCATAGTAGATGCCTACAAGACATAGAGGCTTTCTTGCCTTAAACCCTTCAACAGAATCTGACTACCCTTCGAAACCTTCAGAACTTCACCTTCAGCTGAATATTTGTACCCTTTGGATTCAAGAGTGCCTAAAGAGATGAGGTGAGGCTTCAAGTCAGGAACACGATGACCATTCGATAAAGTCTTGACAACACCATCATGGGTCATGATTTTAACAGTAGCGATTCTAGTTACATTATACTGGACATTATTGCCCACGTGAACAAAAGTTGAGTTAACTGAATCATATGTTGACAACCAATTCTTATGAGGACACATATGATATGTACACACAGAATCAAGAATTTAATCAGAATCGCTTCCCCTATCAGTAAGGGTAGCAAACCAAACGTCACCATCAGAATCAGATTCAGTAAACGAAGCTCCAGTAGGGCCATGGGAATTATCTTCTTCTTTCTCCCTCTTGTTTTGCAGTTTTCAACAGTTAGGCACAATATGAGCCAATTTACCACAGTAATTACAGGTCTTTCTAACGTGAGAATTTCTAGGCTTAGAACGGCCCTTAGTACTGTTCCCTTTTTCAGTTGTTTTACCATTACTACTAAACCCTCAGCAGAATCAACAGGAATGTCAAGATCAAACTTCTCCTTAAACAACAGCTTTGACTTAACATCCTCAAACGATATAGTATCACAATTACTATATAGCATAATATACTTAAAGTGTTTATATCAAGGGGGTAGAAACACAAAAAACAAAATAGCCTTATCCTCATCCTCAATTTTCACATCTAAACTTTGAAGGTCAACTACAATCAAATTGAAATCATTTAGATGTTTTTGAACAAGAGTACCTTCTGCCAATCTGAAAGTGTATAACCTTTCCTTCAATCGGATCTTGTTGACGAGTCTCTTCATCATGTAGAGTTCCTCCAGCGAAACACAAAAACCCACTGCAGTTGTCTTATCAAGCACCTCTCGTAAGACATGTGGTGACAAGCACAACTGCATGGCAGAACGTGCCTTCAGCTCCAGTTCCTCCCATTCGTCATCCGAAAAAGAACCACGCGTCTTCTTTTGCAGCTCCACCCATTGTTCATCTGCCATCGTACTAGGCTTCGTATAAGGTCCTGAAAGAACCTTCCACAACCCATGTTGGATGAGAACCAATCTCCTTTGGACCTTCCGGAGATTAAAACTAATCTCCCCATCAAACTTCTGAATGTCATGCTTCATGATTAAAGACATCTTAAACTAGGGCTCAGATACCACTTGTTAGGAATTAGAGCAAACTAATAGCGTAAGCGTTAGGATGAATAATGATATTCAAAAGTAAACAACGAAAACGAGAACAATAAATAACACAGATTTAAGTGGAAACCCAATGCGCGAAAAACCACGGACGGCGACGAATACAAACAGTCCACTATGAACCACTGAGTACAATGCGATCATAACCACAACGAGTGATTCGATCAAGCAACCAGATTACGATCGCTCTTATAATCTCTCTCAAAAACACTCTCAACCTCACTCATAAGTCCAACATAGTGGAAATAGAATACTCTATAAGTATTTCTTACTGGTCTGGCATTCAGGGATGATTATTTCAGTCTAAGCAAAGCCCTTTATACGAGGTTTAGACGTATAAGGATGCAAAAAACCCTAGGAGCAACCTTAGCCGTGAAGACGACGAAACCCTAGCTGCCACGATCCGTAGCCCGAACTCCTTGAAGCCCATGGTGGATCTGCGGAGCTGATTTTGGGCCATTAAACCCAACAATCTTCACCTTCGACCAAAATCACCACACCCACTCTAGCACACCGTCATAGCACTGCGAAGGGTAATGCCCCGCAGGGCGGACCCTAGATGGTATTTAAGCGATCTGAACGCCGGTCGAGTTCAACTGATACTTGAACCTAGCTCTGGGAGACGACTTCTATGATCCTTTCTTCATATAATCTGTCGTAGTAGATTCCTACAAGACATAAAGGCTTCCCTACCTCAAACCCTTCAACAGAATCCGACTACCCTTCGAAACCTTAAGAACTCCACCTTCAGCTGAATATTTGTACCCTTTCGATTCAAGAGTGCCTAAAGAGATGAGGTTACGCTTCAAGTCAGGAACGCGACAAAGATTCGATAAAGTCCTGACAACACCATCATGGGTCTTGATTTTAACAGTACCGATTCTAGTTACATTACATTGGGCATTATTGCACACGTGAATAGCAGTTGAGTCAACTGGATCATATGTTGAAAGTCAATTCTTATGAGGACACATTTGATAGGTACACACTGAATCAAGAATCCAATTAGAATCGCTTCCCCTTTCAGTAAGGGTAGCAAACCAAACATCACCACCTGAGTCAGATTCAGCAAACGAAACTCCAGCAGGCTCATGGGAATTATCTTCTTCTTTCTCCCTCTTATTTTGCAGTTCCCAACAGTTAGCAACAATATGACCGAATTTACCACAGTAAGTACAGGTCTTTCCAGCGTCAGAATTTCTATGCTTAGCACGGCTCTTAGTCCTATTACCGTTCCCCTTTTCAGTTGTTTTACCCCTTACTACTAATCCCTAAGCATAATCAGCATGAATGTCAAGATCAAACTTGTCCTTCGCCAACATGTTTGACTTAACATCCTCAAACGATATAGTATCAGAAATACTACATTGCACGATATCCTTAAGGTGTTTATATGAAGGGGGTAGAGACACAACAAACAAAATAGCCTTATCCTCATTCTCAATTTTCACATCTAAACTTTCTAGGTCAACTACAATCGAATTGAAATCATTTAGGTGTTTTCGAACAGGGGTACCTTCTGCCATTCTAAAAGTGTATAACCTTTCCTTCAATCGGATCTCATTGGCGAGACCCTTTGTCCTGTGGACCTCCTCCAGCTGAACCCAAAAACCCACTGCAGTTGTCTTATTAAGCACCTCTCGTAAGGAATGTGGAGCCAACACAACTGCATGGCAGAAAGTCCATTCAGCTCCAGTTCCTCCCATTCATCGTCTGTCAAAGAACCACGCTTCTTCTTTTGCTGCTCCGCCCATTGTTCATCTACAAACGTGCTAGGCTTCGTATAAGGTCCTGAAAGAACCTTCCACAACCTATGTTGGATGAGAACCACTCTCCTATGCACCTTCCAGAGATTAAAACTAATCTCCCCATCAAACTTTTGAATGTCAACCTTCATGATTGAACACATCTTAAAATAGGGCTCAGATACCACTTGTTAGGAATTAGAATAAACTAATAGTGGAAGCGTTAGGATGAACAATGATATTCAAAAGTAAACAATGATAACAAGAACAATAAAGAGCATAGATTTAAGTGGAAACCCAATGCATGAAAAACCACAGACGGCGACGAGCACAAACAATCCACTATGAGGGAGTGAGTACAATGCGATCAGAATCACAACGAGTGATTCGATCAAGCAACCAGATTACAATCGCTCTCATAATCTATCTCAAAAACACTCTCAACCTCTCTCACAAGTCTAACATAATGGAAACAGAATACTCTATAAGTATTTCTTAGTGGTCTCGAATTCAGGGATGATTATTAGAGTCTCAGCAAAGCCCTTTATTTGGGGTTTAGGAGGTATCAGGATGCAAAAAACCCTAGGAGCAACCCTAGCTGTCAAGACATCGAAGCCCTAGCCGCCATGATCCGTAGCCCGAACTCCTTGAAGCCCATGGTACATCTGTGGAGTAGATTTTGGGCCATTAAACCCAACAATCTCCACCTTCGACCAAAATCACCAACACCAACTCTCGTACACCGTCATAGCACCCCAAAGGGTAATGCCCTGCAGGGCGGACCCTAAATGGTATTTAAGCGATCCGAACGCCGGTTGAGTTCAAGTGATACTTGAACTTAGCTATGAGAGACGACTTCTATGAACCTTTCTTCATATTGTTTGTCGCAGTAGATGCCTACAAGATATAGACGCTTCCTTGCCTAAAACCCTTCAATAGAATCCGACTACCCTTCGAAAGCTTCAGAACTCCACCTTCAGCTAAATATTTGGACCCTTTGGATTCAAGAGTGCCTAAAGAGATGAGGTTATGCTTAAAGTCAGGAACGCGACGAACATTCGATAAAGTCATGACAACACCATCATGGGTCCTGATTTTAACAGTACCGATTCCAGTTACATTACATTAGGCATTATTGCCCACGTGAACAACAGTTGAGTCAACTGGATCATATGTTGAGAACCAATTCTTATGAGGACACATATGATAGGTACACACATAATCAAGAATCTAATCAGAATCGCTTCCCCTTTTAGTAAGGGTAGCAAACCAAACGTCACCATCCGAATCAGATTCAGCAAATGAAGCTCCAGTAGGCTCATGAGAATTGTCTTCTTCTTTCTCCCTCTTGTTTTGAAGTTGCCAACAGTTAGCAACAGTATGACCAAATTTACCACAGTAATTATAGGTCTTTCCAGCGTGAGAATTTCTAGGCTTAGAACGGCTCTTAGTCCTATTGCCGTTCCACTTTTCAGTTGTTTTACCCCATACTACTAAACCCTTAGCAGAATCAGCATGAAAGTCAAGATCAAACTTCTCCTTAAACAACAGGTTTGACTTAACATCCTCAAACGATATAGTATCAGAATTACTATATAGCACAATATCCTTAAAGTGTTCATATCAAGGGGGTAGAGACACAACAAACAAAATAGCCGTATCCTCATCCTCAATTTTCACATCTAAACTTTTAAGGTCAACTACAATCGAATTGAAATCATTTAGATGTTTTTGAACAAGAGTACCTTCTACCATTCTGAAAGTGTACAACCTTTCCTTCAATCGGATCTTGTTGGCGAGACCTTTCATCACGTAGAGTTCCTCCAGCTAAACCCAAAAACCCACTGCAATTGTCTTATCAAGCACCTGCTGTAAGACATGCGGTGACAAACACAACTGTATGGCAGAAAGTGCCTTCAGCTCCAGTTCCTCCCATTCGTCGTCCAACAAAGAACCACGCGTCTTCTTTTGCTGCTCCGCCCATTGTTCATCTGCCATCATACGAGGCTTCGTATAAGGTCCTGAAAGAACCTTCCACAACCCACGCTGGATGAAAACCACTCTCCTCTGTACCTTCCAGAGATTAAAACTAATCTCCCCATCAAACTTCTGAATGTCAACCTTCATGATGAAAGACATCTTAAACTAGGGCTCAGATACCACTTGTTAGGAATTAGAGCAAACTAATAGCGGAAGCGTTAGGATGAACAATGATATTCAAAAGTAAACAACGATAACAAGAACAATAAAGAACACAGATTTAAGTGGAAACCCAATGGGGGAAAAACCACGGACGGCGACGAATACAAACAGTCCACTATGAACCACTGAGTACAATACGATCATAACCACAACGAGCAATTCGATCAAGCAACCAGATTACAATCGCTCTTATAATCTCTCTCAAAACCACTCTGAACCTCTCTCACAACTCTAACATAGTGGAAACAGAATACTCTATAAGTATTTCTTGCAAGTCTTGGATTCAGGGATGATTATTAGAGACTAAGCAAAGCCCTTTATACAGGGTTTAGACGTATAAGGATGCAAAAAACCCTAAGAGCAGCCCAGGCCATCAGGACGACAAAACCCTAGCCGCCATGATTCGTTGCCCGAACTCCTTGAAGCCCATGGTGGATCTGCTGAGCTGATTTCGGGCCATTAAACCCAGCAATCTCCACCTTCGACCGAAATCACCATCACCAACTCTCGCACACCGTCATAGCACCCGAAGGGTAATGCCCCGCAGGGCGGACCCTAAATGGTATTTAAGCGATCCGAACGCCAGTTGAGTTCAAGTGATACTTGAACTTAGCTCTGGGAGACGACTTCTATAAACCTTTCTTCATATAATCTGTCATAGTAGATGCCTACAAGACATGGAGGCTTTCTTACCTCAAACCCTTCAACAGAATCCTACTACCCTTCGAAACCTTCAGAACTCCACCTTCAGCTGAATATTTGCACCCTTTGGATTCAAGAGTGCATAAAGAGAAGATGTTACGCTTCAAGTCAGCAACGCGATGAACATTCGATAAAGTCTTGACAACACCATTATGGGTCTTGATTTTAACAGTACATATTCTAGTTACATTACATTAGGCATTATTGCCGACGTGAACAACAGTTGTGTCAAGTGGATCATATGTTGAGAACCAATGCCTATGAGGACACATATGATAGGTACGCACAGAATCAAGAATCCAATCAAAATCGCCTCCCCTTTCAGTAAAGGTAGCAAACCAAACATCACCATCTGAGTCAGATTCAGCAAACGAAGCTCCAACGGGCTCATGAGAATTATCTTCTTCTTTCTCCCTCTTGTTTTGCAGTTGCCAGCAGTTAGCAACAATATGACCGAATTTACCACAGTAATTACAGGTCTTTCCAGCGTGAGAATTTCTAGGCTTAGAACGGCTCTTAGTCCTATTACCGTTCCTCTTTTCGATTGCTTTACCCCTTACTACTAATCCCTCAGCGGAATCAGCATTAATGTCAAGATCAAACTTCTCCTTAGACAATAGGTTTGACTTAACATCCTCAAACGATATAGTATCAGAATTACTATATAGCATGATATCGTTAAAGTGTTTATATCAAGGGGGTAGAGACACAACAAACAAAATAGCCTTATCCGCATCCTAAATTTTCACATCTAAACTTTCAAGGTCAACTACAATCAAATTGAAATCATTTAGATGTTTTTGAACAGGAGTACCTTCTTCCATTCTAAAAGTGTATAACCTTTCCTTCAATCGGATCTTGTTGGCGAGACTCTTCGTCATGTACAGTTCCTCCAGCTTAACCCCAAAACCCACTGCAGTTGTCTTATCAAGCACCTGTCGTAAGACATGTGTTGCCAAGCACAACTGTGTGGCAGAAAATGCCTTCAGCTCCCGTTCCTCCCATTCGTCGTCCGTTAAAGAACCACGCTTCTTCTTTTGCTGCACCGCCCATTGTTCATTTGTCATCGTACTAGGCTTCGTATAAGGTCCTAAAAGAACCTTCCACAACCCATGTTGGATTAGAACCACTCTCCTTTGCACCTTCCAGAGATTAAAACTAAGCTCCCCATCAAACTTTTGAATGTCAACCTTCATGATTGAAGACATCTTAAAATAGGGCTCAGATACCACTTGTTAGGAATTAGAGCAAACTAATAGTTGAAGCGTTAGGATGAACAATGATATTCAAAAGTAAACAATGATAACAAGAACAATAAAGAACATAGATTTAAGTAGAAACCCAATGCGGGAAAAACCACGAACGGCGACGAGCACAAACAATCCACTATGAGGGAGTGAGTACAATGCGATCAGAACCACAACGAGTGATTCGATCAAGCAACCAGATTACAATCGCGCTTATAATCTCTCTCAAAAACACTCTCAACCTCTCTCACAAGTCTAACATTGTGGAAACAGAATACTCTATAAGTATTTTTTACTGGTGTGGGATTTAGGGATGATTATTAGAGTCTAAGCAAGGCCCTTTGTATGGGGTTTAGGAGGTATCAGGATGCAAAAAACCCTAGGAGCAACCCTAGCCGTCAAGACGACGAAACCCTAGCCGCCACGATCCGTAGCCCGAACTCCTTGAAGCCCATGGTGGATCTGCGGAGCTGATTTTGGGCCATTAAACCCAACATCTTGAAATAGAGACAAAGAGAGGGCAACTATCAAAATAATATAAAAACAAACATGTAATAAGCAACAAGGATCCTGAAGAGAAGAGTTAAAGCTTGAAGGAAGAAATCTATGATGGTCGAGATACATAAAGAGTAAGTTGGAGATAAATTAAAAGCAAAAAAAGACGAAGGGTTAAATTCGGTTAGTTGAATGTTGAATCTCAATGCAAAAGATATGTTAATAGAAGAATAAACGCTTACTTTTTATCTTCTTGTCATCAAAATTCTTTAATTTTTGACTGAGTTCCGGGTACTGGGTCCAGGTCTAAATTTTTAGGACCCGGTACCGAATCCGGTTATAATTGGGTCTTAAATTTTGGAGCTGGTTCTGGAACCAGTCTAACAGGGTCCGGCTTCATACCTGCCAGGTCCAAACCGATTCTAGGTCCAGAACCGGGTACCCAATTTTTTCGCCAACCCCTAGTGGTTGCGACAGCATAGGGTTAGAATGATGTGGTCCCACAGTCATTATTATTAAGCGATTAACCTATGTTTGTCTGCAATAAGCATATTTATGTGTCATTTTATGTTTATCAAGTTATTTAGTTTAATTGATTATCCTGAGACTAATTATTCTATTAGCATGGAAACATCATTGAGAAGGATTTTACCTGGTTCATCACCATCAACATCTTCATCATCTGCCGCACCTTTGGAAACAAGCATAGTGCACGACAAAGGATTGCATTCATCCAAGAACTATTCCAAGTAGAATATCCCGTCCCAACCCATTGAATCAATTTACTTACTTGGACATTTAAGTTCTAAAATTGTTTTTTCTATCAAATTTCATAAAGAAACTATCAGCTTAAATGATCAATACAAAAATTTTCAAATCTTATCTGGTATTTCCATTAATAAATACCTTCAAAAGGGTTTTAGATATATTAATTTTGGATTAGTTCAGATAGCTGTTAAACCCTTAGCTAAATTAGGAATTGATACACCTATCTTATTGGATTTAAGGAATGACAAATTAGAGTTCTACTAAGATTCAATCCTTACAATGTTCCAATCAAACATTTACAACGGTCCAATTTATTTCAATTGCTGTCCAGATTGGTCTGTTGATCTTAACAGTCTCTAGATTCTTCATACTCTCGTTCTTTATGTTCATTTAATTATTGATAAATTCAAAGAACTTTCAAAAAATTTTGTGGTTACTTATCTAGTTATTTTATATGACTATTATCCCAATTAAATCCAAAGCTTAGTATTTGTAATGCCCCCAAAATGCCAATGACATGAATTACGGAAAACTGTAATGAAAGACTTAATGATAGAAGGCGCTACCGCCATCCTAATAAGGACAATGCTCACTGAAACCATTTAATCTAACTCATGTTCGCAATCATAATATCTATTAAATTGAAACACTCCAAGATCAAAGTCCATAATAGTTCAACTTCAATACGATCGACTTAATCATACCATGCGCTAACTCGCACTCCTTACTACACAAGTATATTGAATATAGACCCAACTTGTCCCTGAGGTTAATACCAACATTCATGCTATGCTAAATCCATTGTGAACATCTGATGACTTCTAAAACAACTTGCTAAATGGAGAAACATGTGATACTTCATCACCTAAAATGGAAAACATGAAAACAATTCGAAAATGTGAGCTAAAAACTCAATACGTGCATTTCTGTATTGTAAAATGAGTGTAGAAATAGTGTTGATGGGTATCCACTTTTGCAATTCATTTAGTTCGCAATAACAATAAAAATAAAAGTAATATGAAACTGAATTGCTCATTATTATCTGGATGTGAACCCCTTGCAATGATATGATCTATACATAGGTGTACACCTACCAATCTCATCAAGAGTTAGCTTGAAGCCGTGCAGGTAAATGATGGGTTGACGCCCTATAGATGATAACTGACGGGGTCACAAGTTAAATGGAAAATCGTTGTATAAACTGATTCATTGATAAACTCATTAAGAGTTGTAACTTGATAAATATGTCATGCTTTCTGAAGATAAAAGCAATGGACGTACCTTGAGTCTTTAAAAAAAATGTCATCTTGATAAATGTGTTCTGACTTGATAACACTTATGCATAACGAGAAACGATAACTAGGCCTCAAGTCTATTTCATAAATGGCATTGTAGGTATGTATAGTCAGTAAATGATCCTTACTCACATAATTGAGTAAGTAAAAGTAGGTGTCGTCATAGAAATTGAGTAATTAAATGGTATACATAACTTGGATATTTCAATATAATTTCAAAACTGAATTAATGAAAGTAATTAAATCCGATATAAAGTAAATGAAAATAAAATATACCACAATGAGAGTGTTTTTGGCCTTTTCTGAGATAGGTTGTCGATACGAGCTTAAGGCTCATTGATGTATAGCTTGGTTCAGGATAACAGCGAGTATACTAGATTGGCTTGATAAATACATTTGATACAGTCTGAATTGAGTAAGTAATAGAGGTTTGAGACTAAGAGAGATACATCTTGGTCTAAGACAGCATAAACTACAATAACTTGGTCTGATAAATATGGTTTATGAGTTAAAAATTCTCCCTACTTCTCATATTTCATTCACAAGTCCATTAAATACAGTTTTTCACCCCAAATATATTATTGATCCCAATGAAAGCTATTAGACTCCCCAAACTTGGTACATTCTTTGTAATATCTATAAGTGATTCAAAACTCATAATTAAGCTCCCAAATTGTATACTTCTCTTCTTCATTCTCATTAATCAAGCTAAAAATTCCATGAAAGTCCATAAATATTCATTTCCCCCTTAAATGACCTTACTTGGTCCAAAATACACAAAATGAGTGCATGATCAATCTCACTAAATCTTTATTATTGCTCTTTACATAATTACTCAAAATGCTTCCAAAAATCACCAAACTCCAAATACTCAACAAAAATTTATGAAATATTATAGGAAATTCGAAAAAAAATATGGACAATCTACAGTAAAATTTTTAGAATTTTTTTCCAAGTATATGCTGCACAGAAATTGCAATAACAGCCCAATTTGCACCAAAGCAAGTCAGTTCACTTCAAAAGTTCATAACTTTCACCCTTGACCTCAAATGGATACTTAAAACCCAATATGGAAATATTAAGAAGTCTCAAAAAACTTTTATTTGCAACACAAAACATGATTCTCACAATAGGATTCCCAAAATGGGGGTAGAACACAAGCGTGTCAATTTTGATCTAACCTGTGCAGTTCTCATAAAACGACCATAACTTTGTCAACATAACTTGGATTAAGGCAACTCAAAAGGCATTTGAAATCTAACACACTGACCTATCAACCCAAAAAAATTCATAATTTTTCAGTGGGCCGATCATTAGTAGTTTAGTCTCAAAGTTACCCCTATTTTCTACCATTTTCAGTCATCACTGTTTTTGCTTTCTCCTCTTTTTTTCACATAAATCCTCACTTGAAATCATTCCAAATCACCAAAAACGTCATCATAATCATCAAAAAGACTAAAGATTACAAAATCATATACAAAACAATACAAATCCATCACTTGACTTAAGCTAACTTGATCATGACAAAACCCTAACCTTAACATGCTTCAAGCTCAACCCCACCATGATCAATATTCCCAAAATCAATAAAATTTGCATGATAACATTTATTTTGATCATGAAAACATAAATCATAACTAAAACAATCACCATAGCTATAAATAAATCAAGATAGAGCATTTTTACTCACTTTGAGCTTGGATGCTAGAGGATGGAGGAGGTGTTTGATGTTGGAGGACAGATTAAGAAGATGAAGGCTAGAATTTTCTTGATGGTAAATGATTTGGATGTTTATCTTTGATATTGGATAATATTTAAGCTTGAAAAAGGGACTTGTTGCTAATTCAAATTAGACATAAATGATAGTAATTAAATTAATTTAATTGCACCAAAATTTTTAGGCCAAAATTTGAGCCAATGGAATTGGGCCCAAATAAATGAATTTGGGCTCAAGTTTTTGCGTAGCTAAAACTTAAAAATTTTGTGACATTATGGAAAATAATTTAACGTAAAATCATAATTATTGATGTCTACTATCGATTCACCTGAAATTTAATCAATCAACGAAACTTGAATTTCCAGTCAATGAAACTTGAATTATAAAGTGGGACCCAAATGAAATATCCCCCAACCGGGATGCTTAAATATGATAAATAAAAGCGGAAAATTTAGATGACATGAGGTAATTCGGTAAATATATAAATTGAGTGTAATTGAATTAATAAACACGATTTGGTTAAACCAATAACTATAAGTGATTAAATCAATAAACATGATTAATTAAATAAATAAATATAATTAATTAAATAAATAAATATGATTTAAATAAGTAAATATAGGTTAGGGTCGGGTTATTACAGTATTAGTCCTTCTAAAAAAGAAGAAACAGTAGTCTTTCATGTGCATGCTATTGAAATGACCTCTTATGTACCTAACAGATTAAAGTGGAATGAAATGACTATGCCTCAAGAATTCATTACTCGAAATCCTAGACCAACTAGGAATATTGCCATTAGAGAAATCTCTCAAATTTTAGAAACTCCTCACGAAAGACCTTTACTTTGGTTTAGTTCATTTCATGAGCCCTCCAGACCAAATACTATACAAGACTTCTAGTCAGCTAGATTATCAATTTCGTCATTAGCATCCACAAGATCCTCATATTGTGAATAATTGATAGAACCTTTCTACTTGAGCTCCTTTATAATGATATTCAATCTAATGAGCGTTCCATGTCTGCTACCCTCTTTTAAATGAGAACCCCATTTGAATTAAATGAAATTACGACAGTCAAATTTCAAGTTAATAGAATTTTCATCAATAATGAATTTTGCCATCATTATAATGAGGCACATAGAGAATGGTTCGTTTCTTATTTTCCTAAAAACGTGCAATAACTGCTCAAAATCACTTGTTACAATCAACTAGCTAAAATCAAAGAAAATATACCTTTATTCGATTGGCTAAATAATTATCAAAAATAACACCAACTTTCTATTCTAAGCTACAACCTATCAATTTGTATCATAGACAGACAAGCAAAATTATGGCATAATTGCATTACAATAGAATCAATAGTATCTATCCTTCTTCCGTTATACACTATATCTATTCATGTATCTAAAGATCGTTTTGTCATAGGCAATCCTTTCCAAAAACCTTGGGAGGGAGATAGGGAAAAAGATTCATAAGAAAATCACATTTTTTTTTATGAAACCCGTAAAAGTATTGAACAAAATAATTACTCCAATCAAATTTTACATGCTATGAATATTCAACTAGACTCAATAATAACCCAACTAGAAAAAAATCCTAGCAAACATCCAATTGAATCTCTTAAACTTAAGAAATTTCCACAGAGTAATTCATCGGTAATTCACCAGCTTTATTCAATTCTTTAGCATACCCATTGAAGAATTTCCTTTTATTCCTAAAGAAAATTTAGGAGATAACAATAACAAATAAATCAAATTATTTCAAAAAAGTTTCCAACTCTTCAAAAGTTAGAAAAATCTACGTTGCCAAAACAAACACTTTGTATTTATAAGCTGTCCTACAACAATAATTTAGATCCAAGATTTAGTGTCTCAAATAGGTCAAATATTATTAAAGTTGTCAAAAATAATTCCAAAAGCCTTCCAAAATTAAAGACTCCATTCATCATAAAACAAAGAAGTGATTTAAAAATTGTTGTTTCAAATCCCGAACAAGCAAACTTAAACAGGAAATTGTTGAAGAAAATAACATACTTTAGATATGGTAAGACAGGGCATATAGCCAACAAATAGAGAAAACTATGTATCAATAATCCTAAAATTCAAGAGGAAATTCTCAAAGATATTTATATCCGATCAAAACACTCCTAGCCTTTAGAAAATCATGAAAATATTCACCACGGAAAATTGAATTCTTACTACAAATTTCCTTATCAATAATCTATATCTATTATTGATCAAATTATTTCAAAAATGGTATATTTATATTACTTTAAAAATTAAAGATATTTCTGAGTAAGAACAATAGCACTCCTTAAAAATGATGCAGACCAAAATTGAATCAAAGAAAAATTAATTCCATCTCAATATTATGAAAAAAAAATGAAAGAACAACTACTTATAACAGATGGAACTCCATTGTAGATTCAAAATAAATTATCAAACGTCTATATTTGTAATAACAAATATTTTTTAAAAAATTAATTTGCTCTAGTAAAAACTATAAGTTAATAAATCATTATTGGCACTACTTTCGTTACTTAAATATACCCTATTAAGGTAACTCAAGATGGTATTCAAACTAATATGATGGGATATACTATTTATTTTAAATTCATCATCCTAAAGGATTCAACTCATTCCAAGTAAATTAATATTATTAAAGTCAATAATATATTTGGAATAGCTAATGAAGAAAAAAATATTCTACAATGAGAAAAAAATTCAATTAATAAGGAGACTTGATACGATACAAAAGAATAAAGAAGCTATAATCAAACTATTAAGAGAAATTGATGACATATTGCCAATTTAATACAAAGAAACAATAAAGATTCTATAGGCAAATGAAATATGCCTTTTAGGTTGTGAAAACTCCAATTCTTCAGGAAAAGACTGAAGAAATATATAGCTTGCTAAACCAACCAAATGTTAGTTTATTCAAAAAAATATTGGCAACAAAATATTGACAAAGTCAAAAGAGATTTGTCAAACTATAAAATAATATAGCATTCAATCATTCATCTTCCTACATAATTTAATATGCATAATCAATAGAAATTTGCATTCAAAAGTAAAAGTCTATGATTACAACACCCAGTTGCATTCCCAACAAATGCATCAAAAATAGGAAGCAGTGTCTTCTTCATTGTCCCTGAGCAATTAAGTTAGAATCCATATGTGAGGACTAAACTAGACCCCTATTTAATTATTTCACTATCTTAAAGTTTATTTTATTGAGAATTTCAAACTACAACGTTAGTTTTACAAAATTAATATTCACAATTTTGTTTCAAAAAACAATATTCTTTGTCTTCAATTTTGTTAAAATTTTGGAAAGGGTTCTTCTTCAACTTAGTTTCTCACCAATAAACTCCTTCAAACAACCTCAACTCAATTTATTTATTATAGATAGAACCGAACCTACATAGAGGTAGCAAATTCAATCCTATGTTTCCTACTATTCAAGACTTTGCGATCAAACCCAAAACCTAGATCAAACTCATGCTTAGCCTCATTATGAAATCAAAATTCCAACCCAACATAGAAGAAGCGATGATATGCTCATCGACTGGGCATTTACGCATGTGTATATATGGAATAACCCATTGGATAAGTTGAATGATATGTTAATCAAGTGGGTTCCAATAATCTCGGATAAACTAGGCTCAAAAAATGGGTGGTTTCTATATAATCGATGGGTACGAAGATAAGTACCGGGTGACCTTATAGCTCTTGTAAAAGTGCTTGGTAAGCCTTGATGATTTTTAAGTAATCATAGACGGACAAGTTTGAGTTGGAGAACCATTGATTGTAATCAATAAAGAATGACTAGTTGTTCGGGATTTGAGTTGATGTTGCTCGATAATTCCACCATAACCTATATTTGATGCATCTATTTCACCTATCATGAATGCATGCGGATGCGGTATGCCCAAACATGGGGGAGATTTGACTTTACTATTAATGTCTTTCACTATTTGAGTGTACTCTTGAGACTAGACAAGAGGATTTTTCTTAAACTTTCAAAATAATGGTTTGTAAAATTCTGTGAGTTTGGGAAAGAAATCTCCAACATAATTGAGACAACCAAGATTGCAATTGATTTCAAGTAAAAATTTATCTACAAATTCAAAAGATCATTAAATGGGTTTAACAGTAGCACTAAAAATGTCATGGCCTAAAAAACAAATTTTGGTTTGAAATAGTTTTTTTTTTTTTTTGCAGCAGCAGAAACTGTTAAACCATTTCCTTTTATGACATTGAAAAATATTTTTAGGTGCTTGAAATGTTGATCTAGATTCTTTGAACAAATAAGAACATCATTAATGTCAGCTATTAAAAATTCAAAATAATCACTTAGTATATCATTCACAATATGTTAAAATTCGAAAGGAGCATTATTGAGTTTGAATGGCATTGCATTCCATTTGTAATGTCAAAATAGAATTGTGAATGTAGTTTTATATATATCCTTTTTTGCCAATTTGAATTTTGCCAGAAACCATATTTCATATCAAAATTTGAAAATATTTTTGCATATATAATCTCTTTTAAAAAGTCTTTTTTGTTGGGAATCTAATATCTTATCCATTTAAGAACTTTGTTGAGTGATTAGTAATTTATAACTAATCTAGGAACGCCTCGTTACTTTTCAGCTTGATTGCAAACATAGAAGTTTGTACAACTCCAAGGGGATTTGGCTTATCTAACAAGTTTAGCGTCTAATAAAGACTGGATTTCCTTCTTTGCAAAATTCTAAAAGTTCTTTATTCATTTGAATAAGATATGCTTTTGTTAAAATATTTCTTTCATCAAAATCTTTTTCATATGGTTATTCAACAGTATATTCTTTTCTATCCCAAAAAGCATTTGCAATATTGGCACAGACATAACCTTCAAATAATTTCTTAATATTTTGAATTTGTTGTTGAATTTTTTGGTATAGTAAATTGCTCATCAGTACTAGTTTGAGCAATATCTGTTCGGAGAAAAACTATTTGTTTTTCTTTGGAAAAAATAGCTTTAGCAATGAAGTTTCTTGAAGAACGACAATATCTTTATTTTCATTGGGGAAGCAAATCCAAGTTTTATCTCTTTCCTAAGATTATTATAATAAATTCCTTTGGAGTCGATAGTAAAAGGATAAATTTGAGTAAGGGATTGAGTAAGGGATTTCCAAAAATTACTTGTTGTTTGAGATTTTTAACAAGTATAGAAATAATATACATTATTGCAATATAAGCATCTGAAAGCTTGTGACTAATTTGAAGTCTAGAGCCACTAGCACTAGTCATTTTTTCTTTAGTTTTCTCAAAATATTTAGGACTTAACCCTTCTTGAGTGCAATTCATGTTAGCATGACTATCTAGCAGAGTGATAGAATGAAGTTTGAAGTCTTTAACTATGATATTAATAGATACATACAATTTTTGAAAATCAATACAATCAATAATTGAAAGGAATGAATTTATGATTTTATTCAT
The DNA here is from genome assembly GCA_017589665.1 of Selenicereus undatus. Classification (NCBI taxonomy): domain Eukaryota; kingdom Viridiplantae; phylum Streptophyta; class Magnoliopsida; order Caryophyllales; family Cactaceae; genus Selenicereus; species Selenicereus undatus. The sequence continues at coordinate 33,168,048 of JACYFF010031954.1, read as the reverse complement.
CTGGACTAAACTTAGCAGATAAAGGTCTGGATTGATTAGGGGATTTTGAAGATTCAAGTAAAGAAACTTAATTTTCAACTTCATGAAGTCGAGAAATAAGGGTTGAATTTTGATGCACTTCTAAGACCTTGAAATAAAGATCAAAGAAGGGATCTCAAGTAATGTAGCAAATGGAAGAGAAAAGAAGGGTTTGCAAGCAACAATAGAACAAGAAGATAAACTATGCTTACTTGGATAAGATATCACCACCAAGTTCACTTAGAGCTCTCCTTAAGGATCAAGTGAGATAAGATATCACCACTCAATTGATCTTCAAGGACTCTTGAGCACCACACTAGGGAGCTATTCTAGTGATAAGCAAGAGTAGAGAGGAAACAAGGGAGTTAAACTTAACCCAAATTCATTCATTCATAAGTGAGTTACAAGCTAAGGTTTCCCCCACTTATATAGGCCTTAACATTCAGCAAAAACCCATGAAAAATAAGGCCAAACAACCGGCCAAATGGAGAGGGGTGAGGGGACCAAAAAGTAAAATAATACAAAAGCAAAAGCAAAAAGCTGTCAGCACTTTTCAGAATAGCAGCACCAACTTCCAAGAGGCATGACTTCCAAAATACTTGCCTAAATGGGTTCATTCCAAAGCCGAAAGAAAGCCCTAAGACTCTAGTTTCAGGTAAGACCTCTTTCAGCCTCAGATTCGAAGCTGTTTGAAAATTGGACCCTGATGAAGACAAGTATATATCTGCTGCCATCAGACTGCACCTTCTTCTGAATTTGCTTGCTTTTGAAACCTCAGTCAAGGATTTGACTTTGAACTCTTTTGCTGGCCTTTCAGTACACTCCAAAAGGATTTCAAAAAGTGGATTTGATAGTTCCAAAGCTCATCTAATGATAGAGAAAATGGAGCCTCAAAACCGGGTACTGAAATGGTTGTTCTAAACAGTTTGTATAGCTTGATTTTAAGAGCTGAGTTGGATGGGCAAATGAAGTCCAAATCACTTGAAATTTGCTTTATTAGAAAGCTAACTTTCTGAAATTAAAACATAAGGCAATAAAATGGACTTAAATCACCTTGAAGCTAGGTGATTAGGGTCACCAAGTTGCTACACTTGCTGTCTAGGACTACTGGGCAATTGCCTCAATCTTCTTTGAGTTTTCTCACAACTTGAATGGCCTCTTGGACTTCCTTGGGGTTGGATTGCCTTTGAACGTGATCACCCTCATTGCCTCCCTATAGGTACATCATCCTCCCCTTGTTGGAGAGAATTTGCCCTCAAATTCGTACGATCATCATCACCAAAATACGGTTTAAGGATGTATAAAACTCCGAATTCTCCCGATTGAGACAAGGCTTGCTTTCGGTGGTTGTTGGCTTGATTTTGTGGAGCAAAGGGGGATAAGGTGAATTTTCGGCCATCTTTGTGGAAAGTGTATGCAGTTTGGTATCCATCATGCATTAACCTTCGATTATATAGCCAATGCCTCCCCAATATGGTATGACAAACATCCATGGGGATGATATCAGACCATAGTTCTTCTTGATAGATTTTGCCAATGGAGAAGGCCACCAAACAATGATGTGAAACTCATAGGCCTTTACCTTGGTCAAGCCATTGAATAGAGTAGGGTTGGGGGTGTGATTTGGCCTTAAGATTGAGCTTTGTCACCAAGGTAGTAGAAGCCTCATTGGTGCAACTTCCCTCATCCACAATAAGAGAACACACTCGGCCATTGATGGTGCACCTTGTATGGAAGACGTCCTCACATTGATCCTCATGGTGGGAGCCCTTGTTACCATTCAATGCCCTTCTAAGCACAAGCAACTCTACTTCATCCGCTTCCACCACACATTCCGCCTCAATCTCCTTTAAATGAACCTCCTTGTCACTCCCTTCCTCCTTTAACTCGGCTTCTTCAAGCTCTTGGCACTCCACCAAGGTGATAACCTTTCTATTAGGACAATCTGAGGCTATATGTCCAAACCCTTGACACTTGAAGCACCTTCTCTTCTCATAAGGGTGGAAGGGTGATTTTGTAGGGTTTGGCTTAGACATAGGTGGGGCCATGGGCGTGTTTAGGGGTTTAGGAGTAGGAGTAAAACTTCCATTGTCAAAAGGGTAGCTACCTTGAGAGGGTTTCAAGGGTTCTTTCTTAAACTTGCCTTTCTTTTGGAGTTCAACTTTGTGGGCTAGTGAGCAAATTTCATTAAGAGTAGTGTAATGTTGTAACTCCACAACATTCCTTATAGACTCATTTAACCCTCGTAAGTACCTCACCATGGTTTGGGTTTCATCCTGTCTAATATATCAAGTCATGACAAGCTTTTCAAATTCATGGGTATACTCCTCCACACTTTTAGTTTCCTACCTAAGGTTATAGAGTTTGGTGTAGTTATCTTGAAGGTAGTGGGGTGGTAGAAATTTGGCTTTGAGTTTTTCCTTCATCTTTCTCCATGATTTAATTTTCCCCTTCCCTTTCCTAGCCCTCTTAGCTAAGACATTACTCCACTAAACAGAAGCATACCTACGAAGCTTCAAGGAAACAAGTTTTACCTTCTTGTCATCGGGAATGTCTTTATACTCAAACACTCTTTCCACGGTGTTCTTCCACTCAATGAAATCGTTCGGGTTGAGTTGGCCTTGAAACTCCGGAATTTCGACCTTGAAATCCATGGCAAGTGGCCTGCCTCTTCTTGTTCTTCTTGGTCTTCATTCTTCATCCCCATCACTTGAAGCAAACAGGTTGCTCTTGGTTTCTTCCTCCATGGATTCGGATCCACTAGTTGATTGTGAGATTTGAATCTCCTTTCGGTTGTTCCTCATAGTTTGATCAAGTTGTTTTCTCAAGTACTCAAGTTAAGCATCCTTCTTGGCATTCAGCTTCAAGAGTTGCTCAAACTTTTCTTCTAGAGAAGTGCTTAAAGACATCTTGGTTCTTTGGAGAGAGAGATTGTGTGTTTTGGCACGGTTAGGGATAGGCACGGTCGTGCTGAATGGCATGGTCAGGCTGTGCTGATGTGCTGAACTGAAATGGTGAAAGCTTGATCTTGGCACGGTCAAGTCGTGCTGATGTGCTGAACTAAAATGTTGGAAGCTGGACCTCGGCACGGTCGTGCTTACAAGCAAGGTGTGGTCGTGCCTCTTTGCTGCCGGGCGTGGGTGCAAGCTACGGATGGTGAAGCTTTAGGCTGGTTTTTGTGTTTGGGTTAATGGTATGTGTTTAGGGTTAGAAGCTATGGCCTTGGAGAGTAGCCAATAGCTCTGATACCACTTGATGCACTTCTAAGACCTTGAAATGAAGATCAAAGATGCGATCTCAAGTAATGTAGCAAATGGAAGAGAAAAGAAGAAGGGTTTGCAAGCAACAACGGAACAAGAAGATAAACTAAGCTTACTTGGATAAGATATCACCACCAAGTTCACTTAGAGCTCTCCTTAAGGATCAAGTGAGATAAGATATCACCACTCAATTGATCTTCAATGACTCTTGAGCACCACACTAGGGAACTATTCTAGTGATAAGCAAGAGTAGAGAGGAAACAAGGAAGTTAAACTCAACCCAAATTCATTCATTCATAAGTGAGTTACAAGCTAAGGTTTTCCCCACTTATATAGGCCTTAACATTCAGAAAAAACCCATGAAAACAAGGCCAAACAACCGGCCAAATGGAGAGGGGTGAGGGGACCAAAAAGTAAACTAGTACAAAAGCAAAAGCAAAAAGCTGTCAGCACTTTTCAGAACAGCAGAACCAACTTCCAACAAGCATAACTTCCAAAATACTTGCCCAAATGGGTTCATTCCAAAGCCAAAAGAAATCCCTAAGAATCTAGTTTCTGGTAAGAGCTCTTGCAGCCTCAGATTCCCAGCTGTTTGAAAATTGGACCCTGATGAAGACAAGTATATATCTGCTGCCATCGGACTGCACCTTCTTCTGAATTTCCTACCAAGGATTTGACTTCCAACTCTTTTTCTGGCCTTTTAGTACACTCCAAAAGGATTTGAAAAAGTGGATTTCATAGTTCCAAAGTTCATCTACTGATAGAGAAAATAGAGTCTCAAAACCGGGTACTGAAATGGTTGTTCTGGACAGTTTGTATAGCTTCACTTTAAGAGCTAAGTTGGATGGGCAAATAAAGTCCAAATGACTTGAAATTCGCTTTATTGGAAAGCTAACTTTCTGAAATTAAAACCTAAGGCAATAAAATGGACGTAAATCACCTTGATGCTAGGTTATTAGGGTCACCAAGTTGCTGCACTTGCTATCTAGAACTGCTGGGCAATTGCCTTGATCTTCTTTGAGTTTTCTCACAACTTGAATGGCCTCTTGGACTTCCTTGGGGTTGGATTGCCTTTCAACTTGATCACCCTCATTGCCCCCTCGTAGGTACATCAAATTTTTTTCCATATGGAGATTTTACATTTCGATTTGGTCCCTTAAATCTTTAACTTCAGCTTTAAACTGATTGACTTCTTATTTTAATTATTTGACTGTTATGGATTTAAAGTGATAATATCCTTGTTTTTTTATAATTTTCTATTACTTTTTTAAGAATAAAAGGTTGTATTTTTGACTCAATATTTTTTTCTTTTAGTAAGAGGACTTTAAACTTTTGGAGATATTGAGCTTGAATATCTGGTTCTTCAATTTTCTCGAATGATTTCAAAGAAGAGTTCTTCTTGAGATTGATCTTTTGTGGTTACATTCTAATTTTTAGGATAAAGAGTGATTTCTTCATCTGAAGAGTTAGAAGGGCTAGAATCAGATGTTTGAATGGCGCGAAGGGCTTCTTTAGAATCACTATGCATTAAAAGGGAAAGCATTGTCTTTTGAAACTTTTTATCTTCAAGTTGCATTTTGCTTTTAATGAACATTTACTAGCTTCGTGTCTTACTTGATGACACTTATAGCAAGTAATGACTCGAGTTTCAAAGGGTTGAGATGGGCTTGGTATGATATTCTTTTTATAGGAAAGGTAACCTTTAAAGCTTTTCTTAGGTTTTTGATAGTATGCTTTTTTAGTTTCATATTTTCTGTGTGAATTTTTGAAGATCTTTTAATAAGTTTTTTCTTTTTAGATGAATGAACTTCTATTTTTGGACAACCAAAATGTTCACAAAAGGATCCGAATTTATTTGGAACAATTTCTTTTCATATTAATATTTGCTTTAAATTCTTAATTCAGTACAAAAGGCTAGTCCATCTTTCATAATGAAGCTAAATAGGTAACCATAAGTTAGACTATTACATAAGATGTATGTTGAATCATAATGATCCTTTAATTTTAGTCTTATTCCTTGGGAAAATAAGGTTGGTAAGCCATGAATAAATTTTTCTTTCTAATAATTTTCATTGGCATCTTTTCTTTGTAGGACATAGGTAAGGAACGTATCGTTATACTATTTGTAATCACTTAAACTTCGGCATCTAAGATTTTGAATTATTTCTAAATGAAAAGAGGTCAATTCTTCAATATTTCATATGAAGTACATGACTATCATATAAATAAAGCATTCTACTGTATTAGACTTAGATTTTTTTTATTTGACCTCAGAAGTCTGTGGATCTTGAGTAGGTTCAACTAAACTCTGATGTTAATGCTGTAATATCTTTATTCTATTCTAATGTGCAAGAATATGTTTCCATCAATCTCCTAATTGACTTGTGAAACCAAACGCAAGGAGTTTTGGGAAGAGTATTGGGAATATATGAAGTTGCACAAATACCCATATCTTGAAGAGCATTAGGAATTTCGCATTCAGACTTTCCCTGTATATTCCATTCATAAATAATATTCCATCTTAGCTGGATTGAATTAATGATTTATTAGTTTCAAGTTCAAGCTGTCCAGGGGTAGTCTAGCATAATTAGTTGATCTTGATTTTTAATTTTTCATCTATTATTTCGTGTACATAATTTATTAATTTGAGTTTCATTGAAATTATGTTTGACGGTTTGGATAAAAGTCGAATTATCTAAGGCGTTAGCTTTAGCACCTGAGCCCTCAAGTTGATTGCAATAAGATGGTTTATCACAGATTATTGAACGCCACTTGATCAAAATATATGTATATATGTATGTATGTATGTATGCACACACACATATACACACACACACACACACGCAGATATATATATATATATATATGTATGT
>JACYFF010031954.1:33140969-33150969 GCA_017589665.1 Selenicereus undatus | reverse complement strand
ATTTTATTTTCTTGGTTTTATTTAATTTTGATTTGATGTTGAAAAATTAGAAATCTTAGAAGTTCTGCTCGTTCGCAAACTTGGCCCAGTTAGATGAAAAGAAGAATAGAAATGTGCAGACCGTTACAACTCTTATTCGCTATTCTGGTCCTAATCAATCTACATTCCCCATTTCCCGCATTCCGTGTTGCATATCCCATAAAATCAGCACCAAATCCGATAGACTTCAATTTCTTCTATTAACCTAGGAAACCACCTTACACGTAGCTCAGCCGTTACAATGGATGTGGCAACGAATCTTATCAGAATCCAAGGCTGAGTGGCTAAATTCGAATTGGGCTATGAACTACAAGCAAGACAATCAGTTGAGGGGGTAGCCTGTAGTAGAACTGCAGGTAGTTGTAGTTCTTATCATTGTTTTCTAGTTTTAAATTTGGCATTTAGACTCTCAAATTTTGTAGTTCGCTCAAGTTTTCGTTTCATTCAATTGAGAATTTAGCTTTGGAGTTGAATTTGTTAAGTTTCACTCGAAATACTCCCCAATTTGAATTTGCAAAGAGTTTGATCTATGTTTAGGCATCTAGTTTCATGACACTATTGCTCGGTTTAGCTCAATCTCTGCTTCAATCTCCTCCTTGCTTCCCAACTTGATGATGCTTTTCAGTCCCCTTGCTTCTTGTTGTTGCTCATTTGATTCCTATGTTTTCTCAATGCTCTTCCTGTTTTTCTTCTTTGTTTAATGGCACTGAAAGTTTATCTTTTAATGCGTCTTCTTTGCAATGTTGGTATTACGATTTGCTCTCTTGTATTTGATTGTTGGAAAGTTAGACATGCTCTTAATTGTAATTTCTTCTTTATTTATTTTATGTTGTGCTATATTGTGATAATGCCAACTTTAATAATTATGTGAAGTTTTACTTATTGTTGTTATTAGTAATATGAGGGTAGCAATGGCTTTACCTTGTAAGCTTTCGTGTTTACTTTTTTCCCCCTTTTTTAATGACTAGAAAGTAAGGCTAGCAATTGGGGGGTACTGGGTAGGTTTTACTATACCCTTACCAATACCCATTTTCAAAATGCATACATATACCCATACCCAACAGATATTCAAAAACTATATCCATGCCCAGCGGGTGTTTAAAAACTATACTAATACCCATTAGGTTTTGCAGGTATGCAATCTATTCAGGTAGATATATATCGAAAACTTTTTTACCCGTATTACGCACATATCCTAGCAATGTATATCACATTGGTTGTCAGTTGATGGCATAGTTGATTGTCGATTGGTCGACTCCTCCTTAATTATCACAAAGAGGAGAGGGAGAGACTGAACAACTAATAACTTACGAGGGAGTGGAGATGTGACAGTCTGAGTGACTCAAACTCTGAGAGTGGAGTGTAAAGATGAGAGTATGAGAAGATGAATGTCAAGAATAAGCTAAGTTTTTTACTTGAAAAGCAACTTTAAGAATTGGACTTACGCCATCTTTGATAAATTTAGTAGTTCTTTTTAAAAAAAAAATTGTATAAAACGATTTTTAGGTGCTATGTGGGGTGGGTACGGGGCATGTTTTGTGGATACAGGTTATGGGTGTTATATGAGGCTAGTATGGGGTAAGTTTTGCCCATACCCGTACCCATATCCATACCCGTTTTATTGTACCCACCCCAAACTCGTTCCCCTTCCCACAATTTTAACACCCAGTTGGGTTTTAAATGAGCCGGATTTTGCGGATTTTAAACAGTTATGGGTTTTTTTGCCAACCCTACTAGAAAGCTTTATTACGTTAACTTTCTCCATTATGTAAAGTTTTGTTCATTGTTGGGATTTCTTGGGATTCTTGGCCCTTGTTGAACTTATCAACTTAAACCTTGCATTACGATCCATTAAGGACCTATTTTTTCAGCAAGCTTATGTCTCCTGTTTTATGTGATTAGTGTCAACCTTTTGGTCACGAGAAACATTCTTGTCCATTATATGCTCATATAGATGCACCTAAATATCGCATTAAGAACATGTTGAGTCCAACTTTTTGCTATCCAATATATGGAGTGTTATGACTTGCATGAAACTACATTAGTTTAGGCTTCACTATGCCTATTGTTGCTCCAATTGATGATTTTGGGTCTTTTCTACCTCTAAGGACCAATCTTTAGATTGACGCGACTTATACTGACCTTAGAGAAGATATGACCTCCCTTTAACCCCACATGTTCTCCTTTCTAAGTCTAGCACAAAAGAGGCCACTGAGATTATCATGACCATTCCGATTGCTCATTTCCTTGAACTCCCTTTGGAGAGTTCGACAAGGGTGACATACTTAAGACCTATGCTAGTTTTAGTGAAGAGGTATATACATTCAATGAACCAAAGCACCTTTGTGAGGAGAAGTATTTGTTAGAGTCGCTTGATGAGTCATATAAGGAGGTGGTTGAGCCATATAGTTTGACATTTAATTATGATAATTTCTTTGTCAAATATGAGTCTTTTTTGTGTGATTTGATGAAAATAAAGCATGTGATGAAGGTTTTATTATTAAATATAAGTCTTTTTCCTTTGACCTTATAATTAGTGATCACATCTTCGAGTCCTCCAAGTCTGATTTTTCAAAGTATGGGAGTTTGATGCCTATTGTTCTTTATTTCGACAAGACTAGTTGATGACCATGCTAAGACTAAGAGATTTGAGGATCTAGGATCCACCGACTTGCTTAGGCAGTTCACTCATAATGATAAAATATACATGCTGATGACAACTCTACTAGTTAATTGTCAGTATGTCTGATTGGGCCTAAAAATTTGATAAGTTAAAACGGGCCCTTAACAGTGCTGCATTGACGATTTGGATTTACTATTTCTGCTACCAACTCTCTTATTTTTATTCTTTATACTTTTTTTAGAGTTGTTCTTGCATGTTTGATGAGCTCATTCGTGCTTTGACGGGTTTTGACTCGAGTTAGTAGCTTGGCTTGGTATGGAGTAGGTGAAACTCTGTGAATCTCTATTTGTATTGATTTCATGAGGCTTTAATTTATGTGCACTCTACACCTAACTTGTTATAATTGTTCCTCTCTTTTCTCTTTTTATTTTCTTTCTTTGGGGGGCGGGGGGGTTACACACACGCACACACAAAAACATAAATACGTACATATGTCAGTTCACATTTTGGCTTTTCATTTGGGCATATGATTTTATTTTATTTTGGTTATTTTCATTTTGAGTTGTAGAATTTTGTCCTTTTCCTCTATTTTTGAGTCTGTTTTTCTCCTTGTATATATATTTCTCTTTTTAGTTTTCTTTTAGTGTTTACATTTTCTTTCACTAGTCATAACAATATTACATTGTTTAGGTGTGAGGGCGAGAGTTTTTTTCAAAAATTTTCGAAAGGAAAAATTATTTTTGTTTATAGAAGGTGCCTAAGGGTTACTATATTGATCTCTAGTAAATTGTATATATCTTATAAATCAACCGCATGTGTGAGTTGAGACTTTTCACTTAATGATGTGACCTAATGTTTTTTGTGCTAATATCTATTGATAACGACCTGTCTATATGAACTTTGCACACTGAATCATTAGCTCTTAATGTTATATTTTTAAAATTGGGTTTGAGAACTTTCTTGCTTAAGTTGATTTCTAATTTCAAAATGAAAAAGCTATAACAATGGAGAGAAAAAGAAATTAAAAAGATGAAAATGGTGGCTCCAACACCTATTTTCAAGACACAGTCTATATTCAAAATCTTTAATTGGCGTGAATATGTGCAAGTGTTCCTTTAGGAGTTTGAACCAAAACCTGAGGGGTACTTCATTGCTTGGGCCCCAAACTACATAGAATGGGTTTGACAAGAGCCTAGTGGAGGCTCACTACATGGGCTACATGGGTTAAGGATACCCCAAAAAAAACAAAAAACAAAAGAGCGAATGCGAAAAAAAAAGGCAAATAAATAAAGCGCATATTCTTTTTAGTGCTTTCTAACTTTAAATTTGGCATTTAGACTCTCAAGTTTTGTCATTCGCTTAAGTATTCAGTTAATTCAAGTGATAATTTGGGTTTTGAAGTTGAATTTGTTAAGTCTGATTCGAAATACTTTCTCTATTTTTCTTTCTCTAATCTGATTTTATTGTGAGTTTAGATTTGTTTATGGGCATCTGGTTTTGCATGTTGGTCACTGTTGCTCAGTTTTACTTAGTCTCCGCTTCAATGTCCTCTTTGGTTCCCAATGTGGAGATGGTTTTCAGCCCCCCTACTAGCCTTTGTTGCTAATTTGATTCCTCTGTTTCCTCAATGTTCTTCACCATATTTCTTTGTTTTTTTTTTAATAGCACTAAACGCTCGTCTTTTAGTTTGTCTCATTTGCATTGTTGGTATTAGGATTTGGTCCTTGGTACTTATTGGCAGAAAGTTAGATATGTTATTAATTATTTCTTCTTTTTTGTTTATTTTATGTTATGCTATATTGTGGATATCGCAAACTTTAACAATTTTGTGAAGTTTTATTTATTCTTATTATTAATAATGTGAGGGTACAGATGTGGGCTATAGATGTGGATTGTATGCCATGATGTTAGGGTACAATTGTATGTTGTGCGTGGGGATAGTGTATATGTAGTTGTAGAAGGAATGTTGTGGATATTTGAAACTATTATTGTGTGTGTTTTGTTGTGCATGTTTCTGAATCATGCTTGTACTAACTAATGTTGGGATTGCCTTGTGAAGTGTGGTAGTTAATGTTAAACTGATGTATGAGGTTATGTATATATGATAACAATATTTGTGCTGATTAAGTGTGTTTATTGGATTAGGTAAAGTGGATGGAACTTCAAAACAGGAAAATTATGAAGGGGACAACGTCGATGATGCCAGAGGTGGAGGGTGTAACTTGGAAAAAGGCGAGAGACAATTGAGGGCCAGGAAGGTGATTTGCTAATGATACGGAGATAGACGAGCTCAGGTGTGTACTAGATGAAGAAAGATGAGAAGATAGCTCAGGGATGGAGTATGAGCCCCATAATGAGGAAAATGGAGTTAGTGATTACAAGTTGTCGTTAGAGTCAGAGTGTAGTGTAGATGATGGATCAACAGTACGTAGTACAAGGGATGAAGGGAGATATAAATATGCCGGGGGAGAGCGACGTACAGGAGAACAGTGAAGGAGTAGAGGGGACCCTCGATAGCATGGAGATAGGATAAGTGTAAAATGGAGGCAGGAAGAGAGAGTAGGTAGTTATATCAGGAGGTGGCAGGTATGGAGGAGTTAGATGTAGTGTTGTGATCACGATGCACAGTGAACAATCCGGTGGCGCTGAATGCGAGGATGACTCCCTAACAGAGAGAAGCTGTGAAGGGTACTGTCCTATGCCCTTTTATGGAGTACCAAGACATAGCTATGGAGAGGCATTCGACACTAACGCTTATTAAGTGTTGGGTGTCATAATGGAAGGCTTTTAGGGTAGGCGGAAGAAGGGCGGCATTCTCTGTGTTTGATGTGGCATTATTGACGGGTTTATCGATGACAGGGAAGACCATTCAGTTGGATGGGGATGAGGTGATGGCAGAGGTGCAACAGATGGTGCGGCGTCGAATGGCGGAGTGGGAGAGAGAGGAGATGGTTAGTGGGGTGTCAGGGAAGTTGGGGAAGAAATGGTGGTTCTTTTGTAAGTATGTGTATGCTATGATGGCCTTATGTGCGGCGAACGATGGGAAAGATCTAGTTGGGTTGTGGGTAAGGATATATGCATTTTTCATTTTGAGTAGGGTTTTGTTCCCTCGTACGCTGTATGGAGTAGCATGGGGTATGTTACATTATGTGGAACACATTGAGGGAATAGGTCAGTATAATTGGGCTGAAGCTATTTGGAGAGTTGTTGTAGAGACGATTGAGGACACGTAAAAGAAGTTATATGCAGGGCCATTGTAGGAGGAGCAGCTGAATGGTTTGTGCCTCCTCATTCAGGTGACACTTAAATGGTTTGTGCCTCCTCATTCAGGTGACACTTAGATCAATTATGCTGTGATGTAAAGTTGTCCGTGAGTTGTGTTCTTATTGTTTGTGTGTAGTTCCCTTAATGTGCCTTTATTGTTATGTCTGCTGCAATGAATAAAGTAGTGGATAAAATAAGGTAACTGGAGCGTGCTTTCGTAACTGTGACATATAAATATGTGTGGAATGCATAGATGTTTGTTGGAAGCAACCTATGTAATTGGAATTAATGAGATAAAGTTGAAATCTTATGAGGTCAACAGTATTTGGTCTTCAACGGGTTACTGATAATGTACGTATTCACATGTGAAATAGTACTGCAGTAGCATGTCATGTACGGGTTGGGGTGGCATGGAGTTAGTATGTACGTATAATAGGTGGACATTGTTATGTTGTTAGTGATTCCAATCGGATGTAGTGGTTGTAGTCGTTGCACGACTGGTAAAACAAAATAGGAAATTAATGCAATATTTGGAGGTATATAATCATGACTCGTGAATAATATGACAGAGACTGGTAAGGGGAGACAGTTCTAAGTCAAAGTTCATAGAAGAACTGGTCGGGGAACTGAACATGGTGGTTTGGCTATTTTACAGCTTGTGAAACATGTGGGGGTTACTTGTTTGAGGTTTATGTGTATGTTGGTGTGATTTTATGAGCACACCACAAGATTTACACCTCAGGATAAGAAAAGGTATCCCCGTATTGCCAACTGGGGTAAAGTTGACCATGGGGGGAGGTATGATGCAACGGAACTTGTTGAAGATATTAAGGAGGTATATTTTCAATCACCGTAGTTGTGTGCTATTCTTGTAAGTATGTTAGAGGTGGTCAATGAAGACAACAGTATGTGTGTGCAAGTAATCCCTATTCTATATCCATGACATACTGAGCTCTTACATCCAACTGTCACACAATTGATGTCCACCGATGAGTTTGGTTACTATGTCGATGATGGTGAGGTATGTGAATGTGGTTAGGTCCGTTTTACATATTCATTAGACATGTACGTAGTAGATAATGCATGATGTTGTTGTTTATGGTTGCTATGGCAGGGGTGGCTGAGTATAGACGAGCGATTTAGGCGTGCGAGGGATGTATGCTGTTAGAGAAGAAGGCACATAAGACCACTAAGAATGAGGTGCAAAGGTTGAGGGAGCAGGTTGCGGAGTTGGAGCGAAGGTTATGAACAACTGAGAATGGAGAGGGTTGGGAAGTAGGGCTAAACGCTGACGTAGGGGGGCACAAGTATAGCACCATGCTTGGGTGATGTAAGGTATGGGGTGGAAGTGATGAATAATGTAGAAGGGGAGGTGAATGATGCATGGGAGAGGTATGAGGATGCAATGGGTGGAAGGCACGCTGCTGATGAAGTTGAGAGGGAGGTAAGTGATGAGGTCAATGGCGATAATGGTGATGAGGAGAAGGATTTGAAAGGTAGTATTGTCAATAAAGAAGAGTACATGCAGATGGCATACTCAAACGCATGTACTCCTCAATCTACGGCAGACATCAAAAGTGGTTGCCAGTCGAACATAGTGATGTGGATGAAGACAAGACCAAGGTTGCGGAAAACAGCATCAGCCATTTGTGGTAGCCCATATATGAACCCCCTTCTGGGTAGAAGAGATGCAAATAGGGTGCTGAAGAGGGCTGCTACAATGAAGAGGGTTCATCAGAACAGGAGTTCAGAACTTCAAAACCCGTTGGTGGGAAGATTTGTATGGGGCACAGTCGAGGTAATAGTATATTAATGCAAATGTCATGTAATGTACAATGTAATGTGGTGGGCATTGATGGCAGCTATTTGTGGTGCTTTACTTAGACACAACAAGGATTGTATGCATCGAGGGCTGATGTCGGTGTTCAAAGCGGAGATGCAATACCACTTGAAGTGGAGGACTCTAGCGTATTGTTCTCAAAAGAGGTGAGGTTATCAATGATAAGGGTAATTCACCCCCCTTTATGTTGTCATTGACAGGTGAGGAAGCGTGTGATGTTGGACAATTATTTTGTATGATGAATTTTACAATGTTGTATTGAGTTGAGATTGTCCTGCATGCCGTGGACACTTGGGTGTTTAATCTTATGTACAGGTTGTCGTACGGTACCTTACGGTGGCGCTAACAGATGAGGACATGAAGTTGTTGGTTGCTGTTAGAGGCCAATGTAAGGGACTGAAGGATGGGTAATGGTAATATAATTTATTGTACTACAACATATTATGCCTGGACAATACGTACGAGGACCAACCTTATTAATTTTGTTGTGGTGCGCAGGAACTTTGAACTGCCTCAAGCAAGGCACAAGCATGTCAATGCTAAGTACCTGAAGGGGCTTATCAATGTTGTTCCCGCGAGGGGGGCTAAGGACATACCAGGGTGGTTTTGCATCGGTTGATTTACGATTGAGATGTACTACAATCTGCTTGAAGAACAACAACTACTGTACCCATCATATGTTGGATGTCACTATTTTTGATGCTGAATGATCAGGTCAGAGCAATTGGTGTGAGGTAGTGGTGGTTGATGTGGTTTGTGTGTGTTCATTAGTTGCATGTTCCTTTTTTGCAGGCCTTGCTGAACAGTTTTGATTAAATTTCCGCCTATCTTTGCCAGTCCTTTCAGAAGGGACTCTATTCATGGCCTTAATAGGTTTTCATCCCTTTGTTCAAGTGCATGGGCGAACATTGGTTGTTGCTTGTGGCGGACTTACACCGGAGGCGGTTCTTGGTGTACACTCTTTGATGGTGAAACAGGCAGCCGCACAGACTGATTTAGTGAGTAGTGCAGTAAGTGCAGTGTGATGGATAGTGGATGGCTGAGTAATACATGTTTGTGGACCCTAACTTCACCGTATCGTATTACCTACAGAAGGTTGCTGTTACTAACGCTTTGGGCAGGAGTCTAGAATTTGGTGATGCATGGTTGTGGGAGATAGAATGCTCACCTTGTGCTCAATAGGGGAAGTAAGTTGGTGCTTATGTTGTGGTGGGGTTTGAATTACGATTTGTTACAAAGTATAAGGTATGTCATAATGTACTCATGTGTTTCCATTTCTTCATGCGTTTTAATGATCATGATTGTGATGTATTTGTTATGGTGTTCATGGATGTGTTGTCGATGAGCGCAACGACCTTGTGTTCCATTAGCAATATGTGCACCAAGTGCAGGATAACCTGCTGCTGAGCCTGTTACAGGGAAGAATTGCACATTTCCCTGACACGCTGCAACTATAATGGTTTATGGAGTAGAAGGTCCCCAGTGTGGGGGAGGGGGGACAGTGTCAACTGGAGTGCTCTACCTTGGTACACATCACGTGCATGAAGAAGCAATGAGGTCTGATGTTGCATGGGTCGAAAGTAAGAGGATGAGTTAGTTGACATGTAGACATGTATTCTGACAATTTCTTTTTTTGATGTGGAAGCTCCTGTATGTAAAGTCATTGTTGTTCTTAGGTGACTCCTTTTTATTGCACACCGGTGTCTAATTCTGGGATATGGACAATATGTAATGTTCCATGGTTTCCCCATTCGAACCATGGTTTGGTCGCATAAGAGGGGAGAGCAGCACCCTCTCCATCTGCTTTCAACATGAGTATGCAATTTTGCTAACTCGGAATTTCAACACGTACCTTTCGGAACCAAAAGTGGGTAGTCAGTGTGCACCCCCACCCCCCTAAATGACCCTCTAAGTTGGTAATGACAATGTGTAATGTGCAGTCCATGACATATGCACTCACGTGCCCAGATATAGGGGTGCAGATCAGCGAAAATGACTACACACTCAAATTGATGTCCTCCAATGTGAACCACTGTTGGGTTTAGGTGTAGTTGTTTGCTTAGGAGGAAATCAACTAAATAATTACTCGTTGAACATTAAGTACCATATATGTATACATACATACACATACACACACACACACACACACACACACACACACACACACACACACACACACACACACACACACACACACACACACACACACACACACACACACACACACACACACA
>JACYFF010031954.1:33084700-33130969 GCA_017589665.1 Selenicereus undatus | reverse complement strand
TATATATGTATATGTATATATATGTGTGTATATATATATATATATATATATATATATATATATATATATATATATATATGTATGTATGTATGTATATATATGTATATATATTCATACATATACATATACTATGCTATATATATATATATATAGATTTTTTCATTAGATTTTAATTATTTTGGAATTATTAAGGTTAGATTTAATAAATTGGATTAGTAAAATCGTTTAGGATTAAGCTAGCCTTTTTAAAACAATCTTTCCTCATGGACCGATCCCTATATCCTGGACTATATAAAGTACTTAATAAGCGAAGTAGTGTTTAAATTTGTAACTCTTGACAAGCTTAACAAATGTTGGCACCGTTGCCGGGGAAATAAAATTAAATTGCTAGTATACTTCTATTTAATTTTACTATATTTATTGTTTTATTTTTTTTTTAATTTTTGCACATTGCCAGTAAGTCTTAAGCTTAAAGAGGTAAGAATGTCCACTCTTCGGGAACTTGCTGCGCCTAACCTAGAAACCCAACCCATGTCTATTACTTATGCTGTATTAGATAAACCCTTGAAACTGAACTCTGGATTCGTCAATTTATTACAAATGTTTCATGGATTAGCTAGAGAGGACCCATACCGATATATTAGTGAATTCCTTATTACTTGCTCTGCTATGGTGCCTGAGGGAATTTTGGAGGACCAAATTAGATTGAGAGCATTTCCCTTTTCTTTGCTTGGTAATGCTAAGGATTGGTTGTATTACATGCTTGCTAGATCTTTCTCTACATGGACTGCATTGCATAAATCATTTTTAGAAAAAAAATTTCCTACATCCCGTATTGGATCTATTATTAAGGATATATGTGGAATCAAACAAATGAATTGGGAAACTTTTTGTGAGTATTGGGAAAGATTTAATAAATTGTGTGCTAATTGTCCCCAACATCAAATAACTGAACAACTATTGATTTAATATTTTTATGAGGGTTTGCTTCCTATGGATCGTAATATGGTTGATGCTGCTAGTGGAGAGGCTCTAGTTTATAAAACGCCAGCAGAGGCTAGAAATTTATTTAATCTAATGGCCCAAAATACTCAGCAGTTTGGTGCTAGGGAAGTCACAAGTCAAAAGCGTCAATGAGATTGGCTCTAGTTCATCTGTAGATAATCAGTTATCTTATATTATTGCTATGTTAAATAAGATTGTCACTGGGGGAGTACAAAAAGCAGTTGTATGTGGCATTTGTTGTCTAGAGGGGCATCCTACTGATGCATGTCCTACACTTCAAGAGGGTAATGTTAATGCTGTCTATTCTAACCAAGGTCAAATGAGGTATGATCCCTATTCTAACACCTATAATGAAGGATGGAGAGACCACCCTAATCATAGGTATGGCGCTCAAACCAATCCACCTGGTTTTGACCAAACGTCTCGTCAACCTTCTAATTAAGATAGAACCAACTTCCTACTAGAACAAGTTCTTAAGAAGATGGATGATAGGTTCCAGATTTTGGAGACAACTCTTAAGCAAGTTCAAGAGAGACATACTGCAACCGATATCATTGTTAGTAACTTGGAGGCTCAAATGCAAAATAGGTTACCATCTCAGCTTTACCCTAACCCTAAGGAGAATGTTAGTGCCATAACACTTAGGAGGGGGAAAGAATTACAAGAGCCTAGGAAGAGTAGAGAATTAGAACCTGAGTTAGAGGGCAAGGGGACTGAACCAGAGTCAGATACAGATTCTCATCAAACTACTAAGGAAATAGGAGAGAAGAAAAGAGAACCTTATAAGCCAATTCCACCCTTTCCTAGTAGATTTAGAAACCCTACTTCTAAGGTGAATGAGGCTAACCAAGAGAAGTTAGAGACATTAAAGAAGGTAGAGATCAACATGCCTCTCCTTGATGCCATTAAACAGGTGCCTCGTTATGCTAAATTCTTGAAAGAATTATGTACTACTAAAAGAAAATTAGTGGGGAATGAAAAGGTAACTGTGGGGGAAAATGTATCTGCTGTTTTTCAAAGGAAACTTCCCCCTAAGTGCAAAGACCCAGGTGTGCTTTCTGTTCCTTGTAAGATAGGAAATCTTTACTTTGATAAGGTTATGCTTGACTTGGGTGCCTCCATTAATGTTATGCCTAGGTTTGTTTATGACAAACTGAACTGAGGAGAGTTAAAGAAAACTGGCGTAGTGCTTCAGTTAGCTAATAGGAGCAGTATTTATCCAGATGGAGTGTTAGAGGACGTCTTAGTCTAAGTAAATGAACTTGTGTTCCTTGTTGATTTTTATGTGATGAACATGGGTGATGCATGTCATGATATTCCCATTTTGCTTGGCAAGCCATTTTTTAAAACAGTTGGGACTAAAATTGATGTGCATGAAGGAACATTAACCATAGAATTTGATGGTGAAGTGATTAAATTTAATATTTTTGATGTCATGAGATTCCCTGCTAATGTGAGTTACGTGTATGCACTTGATGTTACTGCTGAATTGCCCCAAGATATTTATGACTTATCCAATGAGGATGAATTTTTTACTGTGCTTACTAAGAGTCTTGATCATGCTGAGTTTCAAAAAGTTCCTTACCAGATTAATGATAATTTACTGGAAGAGATCCAACTAGAGGATCCAGGAGTCTCATGAAGTCGAGCCAACGACTATAAACAAAAGCGCTGGTTGGGAGGCAACCCAACGTTTTTAGGAAGTGCCCATTTAGTTTTGCTTTTATTTTCATCATTTCTTTCTTTTTGCATGCATTAGGGACAATGCACGAATTAAGTGGGGGGGGTGCATCCTGCATTTAATTCATGCAGATTTTATTATTGAAAAAAAAAAGAAAATCGAAAAAAAAACAAAAAAACTTTTCTTTTCTTATAAATAATGCATGATATGAGTTTTTGCTAGGCTTGCTTGTTTAGAAAAATTTTGTTTTATTAGCTATTTTGTAGTTTATTCTTTTATAAGTGAAGACTTCTAAGCATGATAGCTATCATTTAGAGAAGTTTGAGTTGATCCTCATACATCTTTTTAATGAGTAACTCTCTTGATTATCCATCTTTTTAGTCATGTAATATATCCGATTTAGAGGCAATAAAATGACCTGGCCCATCTCTTAGACTATTGAATTAGTTGAATAACTTATTAAAATTGTGATTTTACTTGTCTATCTTTCATGCAAAAAAGAAAAAACAATGTTAGATTACCAACATGGGTAGGAATAGGTGGCTCGACACCTATTTTCCTTAAGTTTAGGTCTCAAATGAGCCTTATGTATGGAGTAGCCCATGATTGGGAGAGTCATGCTCCTTTTGGGCCTATCAATGACTCGCCAAAACTAACAGCCAAAGAAAGAATAAGATGAGAATGAATTATTTGCTCCAGCACTTCTATTCGGGTGAGTGTGAGATAGGAAGTGTTCAATTTCTAAGACCCTATATGGGCCTCGAATATGTGTGCAAGTGGAGTTTGAGGGGGAAAAAGGAAGAAGAAGAAGAAGAAGAAGAAGAAGAAGAAGAAGAAGAAGAAAAAGAAGAGGAAAATAAATACAAGGCAAGTTTAGGATCAATTTAATGAAGTTATTCTACCTAGTTCAATTGTCTCTATAGCCAGACCATGCTTAAATTTTTCTGTCTTAAATTCTTTTTCAACCTCTTGATTAGTGTATGCATAATCAAAAAGAGATGGATAATTATTGATCTTGTTATATCATTATAGAAGTGTTGTGAGGTTGATAAATAAACTCTCTAAGGATAGTTGGATGTTTAGCAGGTATTCACTTATTGAAGGAAAAACTAATTAATTTAATAACACTGTTTTTCTTAAGCAAGCCAGACCTAGTTTGAATATCATAAGTATGCATGATTTTATAAGAAAAGAAAGGATGTCAACTTTAGGTCGAGTATAAGATTTCTTTGCATGAGGACGTCCAAAGTCTAAGTGTGGGGGAAGTTGTTAAGCCAAAAATAATGCATTATTTTAATAATTATTTCGACTATATTTTGTATATTATTTCGTCTAATTTACTTTATTTATATACTGTTCAGGAATAGCATTAATTAAATAAAGATGAGAAGAGAGGACGTCGAAGTTCGGGTTTTACACGCTTGTCTATAAAGACGGTCCAAAATTAATAATTAATAAAAAATATTATTTCCATAATTATTTAATTGGGCTAGGGTTTCAAGAGTTGGAGAAGAGCTGGAAGTCTTGAGGAAGAAGAAGTCTAAGGAAGAAAGAAAGAAGGAAACCCTATTCACTAACCCTAATCATCTTCACCATATATAATGACCACCTTCTTCATCATCCATCACACTCCACGACTCCCTCATCTTCTCCATATCATCATCAACTCCCTCACTATAATTCATACCCACGCAACCCTTCTCCTTCTCACGACAAGCCCTATCTCACCTCTTCATCATCATCAACATCATCTTCTATCATCTGTCATCATAAACACCATCACCACCTTCACCATATATCCCACGGCTGCTCCTCCTCATCAGCCCCATCTTCATCATCCTTCATTCATTCCCCCATCTCATGCCTCACCCACAAAGCCACGACCCCATTCCCCCCTCATCATCTTTTCTTCATCATCATCAGCCGACCATATTCATCACGACATCCCACCTTAGGCACGACTAACCCATCAACAGCCACGGCACATTAAATTAGTAGGATGGATTTAATTTTATTTTACTTTTTTTAGCTGTTTAGTTTATTGTTAAACATGAATTACTTGGGTGAATTTTGTGATTTTATTTTTAATATGAGTGAGTAATTCCTTTGTGCTTAGTATAATCTTCTTGAAGCCATGCTAAATTTACTATTTTGAAACAAGTCTTATGCTTTATTGTCTAGTTAATTCATATTCATGATTCTATAGCGATTAGCATTTATCGTTTATGATATTCGTGTTAAATTAATTAGAATGCATGCTAGTTAGTTTAATACAATTTCGATTGATAGTTTAGAGGACTATAATACGTAAAAGTTATAGTCTTTTATGCTTAGGTATCACCCTAATTAATCATGGATGACTCAAACCCATCTCTTTTAATTAGGTAATCGCTTTAGATCTTTGTTAAATCGATTTGCTAGTAAATTGGTTACAAAGTGTTAAATGATATTTTTCTAATACGTAATGCTCTAGTTTGATTAAATTTTTGCGCTGGTGTAAAGATTATCAAATTAGTAGGATTTACATTAGGGCTGCACTTAATTAAACTAGAATCTAAGGAAAAACGGGGAAGAACCGCTGGTGGATGTCTTCTACAGTTTAACTCATGAATGAAATTAACTTATGTGTTAACGATAAATATTAATTTGCATGGTGGATTGAGATTATACTAAGTATCCTTCATAAATTTGACAACTTTTGATCATTATTTGTTGCCTAGAGTTAATTTGATTAGTTTGTTAGTTTTTGTTCTAGTTTTATTAGCTTCAACATAATTTCAATCGCCCCCCCCCCCCCAAAACTATAGTCTTTTAGGAGTTTTTAGGTAATTTTAGATAGTTTAGATTTTGATTTTTAGACTGGTTATAATTTTAGATTGATTTATATTCAATTTTAGTATTTAATTACTGGTTTGTTAGAAATTAGACTAAAAATAGTTAATTTTGTTATTTTTATATTTTTATCAGTTCCTAGCGTTTATATAGTGTCCTAGTCTTCCCATATTTAATTTCGTAAGTTTTGGAAGTTATTTGATAATTTTTCAGAATTATTTTGTGAAATTGATATGTGCAGGTTTTTAGGTTATTAATTCTGAAAATTTCAAATTTAATTGTTAATTCACAATTATTAGGTATTTTTAAGTCCAAAAAATTGTGTCCTAGAATTAGGGTAATTTTCTTGATTATTTTCGTATTTATATTTATGCAGATTATTTTATTTCTAATTTCAGATTTAATATTCTGCATTGATATTCTGTGGTAATTTTCTGATTTGATTTTTCTGGAATTAATTGGATACAATTGAGGGGTTATAAGCTTATATAACTGAAGAATAATATTTTATGTTACTGTTTGACATTTTTTAATATTTATTTTCTTATTATTGTTTGTTGTTTTGAGTTTTAATTAGAATTTCAGTTACTATTCTGTTTTTATTTTTCTAGATTATTTAGGAAAGCATTTTTACTGTTTTATTTCCAGAATATAATCCAAAATATTTAGGAGCATCATTGGGTGTTTTTCCATATTTTTTCATTAGATTTTAATTATTTTAGAATTATTAAGTTTAGATTTAATAAATTGGATTAGTAAAATCATTTAGGATTAAGCTAGTCTTTTTAAAACAGTCTTTCCTCGTGGATCAATCCCTACTTCCCTATGCTATAAAAAGTACTTAATAATTGGAGTAGTGGTTAAATTTGTAGCTCTCGACAAGCTTAGCATGCTTCGCCTGCATCATTCGTTTACCCCACCTTCCCATCTGACATTGATCACCTATAATGTGGACATGCACCCTTCTAAAGTCCTTCACAACCATTCCATTCATCTTAAGATGCCCTATGACACATATGTAGAATTCACACCCTTCTAGGGCACACCTCACAACAATTCGTTGCTGGCAGTTACGGACAAAGTAACAATCAATTTTATTTGCAATTGCATACTTCCACATTGTACACCTAAATGAATCATCTGATGAAAACATTTGTCCAACCCCTTTTATCACATTCTTCCAAATTATCCTTCTTCTAATGTAATCCTCCGCTTCCACTCTAGATTGAGCCCACACCACCCCTTCATCATTATCATCAGAATCAGATTCTTATGACGAATTACTAGAGTCTTCATTTGCAAAGTCGTTCCCTGCTGTCAACTGCATCCCTCCTGCCGTGGATGTACGTATGACTTCCATGACCCCATCAACCCTACAGAAAAGCAACATTAAAACCTAGCACGAAGCTTATTCAATTCAAAACTTGGAAGCAAACAAACTCAAATACAAATACCCTCACCTGAACACCTCCCCACAAACCCCTCCTCTATTAACCTTCTCCTTCGGCAACAACCCCCCATTAGGACAACCTCCCAACTGAACTACTGGAGTCACAGTACCATCATAGTCATGTTGTGGTCACTGCTCACTCAACCTTGTAGGACGAGCATGAAGTCCTCCCATTTTCGCAATGTACAGGTAAACATGAGCATTATTACCCCGCATTAGGCTCACTACATCAGCATCGCTTTCAAATGGTGTCATCAGCCTTCGATCATACTTCAAGTTATACAACACTTTTCGCTCCCTTAGACCCACCCCTACTGCCTCCTCTAACAGCTTCCACCCATCACCCACTCCCATTTCTTGAGACATCCACACTTATCTAGTATTCCCACCCACATATGTCGTCATATCATTCACCCCATCTTGTAATACGCCTTCCAAATACATATACAATTATCTCCTTCACAGCAAATACTCCATTCCCAACTGCTCTACCCTCCATCATCAACCAAACTGTCAACAGATTCTCAGTACCAATAACAATCACCATACACCTGCATTATGAATCACATGTCCTTCACATGTCAATTACTACATTTAGGATGAACAACTCCCAATTACGAACACCAATTATATTAACACATACTACAATTTCAACATAAGTTCCCAATCATATGGGTACCCCAGAACATCCTACTTCATGACGGCCATCCCATTCTACAGTATCATTTTCCTAGGATATCCCCAATTGTTTGCAGGGTTCAAGACATGATGCATGTTATCATATCCACCAGTTACATAATTACTATACCAAGTTGTATCAGGTTTTCCAATCACACACCACACCACACCACAAATTATGCCACCTTCAATGCCAAAGTAACCCTCTTCCCACATATGGACATCACTACAACTATTTCACAATTTAGTTGCCTTCTACAGCTAAATACAAACATCATGTCATCCCAAACAAATTCCCACTTGCCTCAACTAATACCCCTAAATTCATGATACGTAAACTGCAATATAATGTCATTTATTACTCCAATTATCAAAATATATACCAACTACACCAACCACAATCATAATCACCTACAAACAAGACATATTATGCATACCCTAAATTCACAAAGTAAGGGCTCTGACTTGTACATCAACAATTTCAACCTAAATTGCAAGCTCAAATCTACACCATACTTATTTGAATTGTCCATACTCAGACGTCCTTAACGTACTCTGAATTCAGTCATGCCTCGTCTGCAACCTCTACTCTCTTGCTCTTCCTTCGGTTGCATGAGGGCACAAATCTCCATCATCAATTCACAGGATGATCGAGGACCGAGAGACTCCTTCAATTTGCTTCCATAACAAAGCTTTCCAGCCCCTTTCTCGCACACTCTACATTTCCTTCTAAGTAAGGGCAATGAAGTAAATTTTTTCAGACAATAACTTGCCACCTCATCAAAGTATATTCTGGAAATTGTAATAGAAATAACACCACCCCGTTCACAGAGCACCGATGAGTAATTATAAACAAGGTAAAATGACTAATAGGTGTTGAATTTTTTTGTAATTACCCACGGGTACCCCTTTACAAGCAAGTGTTGTTTTATATTGGCTTTGAAAAGTTAGCAGAATGAGCTGGACAATTATTTTCCTTCAACTGCCCTCACCCCAACCTTAGTAATTTATTCTCTCTCCTGCTCTTACTCCTTTCTACTCTCTCTCTCTCTCTCTATTTGTACTCTTAAGCACAAGAAGATGGGTCAACCACTGGTGACCCCAACCAACGGCGTTTTTCACAAGGGCTGAAGAGTGGCAGCGATGGAGAAGACTAGAACATGGCCTAAGATAGGTGTGTCACCCTGCCCTGTTGCAGCCAAGAAAGAGGAAGGGCAGGGAAGGGGTCAGGGGTGGCAGTGGGCTATGTTGGCGCGGGTACTTGGTTGATTTGGTGTGGTTGGAGGATAACCAACAAACAACAAATTGTCCAAACCATGTTTCTTTTCACTGAGATAAGAAAGAGGTGGGGCAAACGTGAGGTGGTGGCTCATGGCACTCGTCAATGGTTGCAATAGGATGGCGGCGGAGCATTCTCTGGCAGCAGAAGTGGTGCAGGTGAGATAGAACTGGTGGCACTTGCTGGGCAAGGGGCTCCTCTGTTCCAGTTTAAATAGGATTAGAAAAAGAAATGGGGAAGAATCCTTTCCCAAAAAAAAATAAAAAATAGAGGAATAGGCAAGAATATAGAGAAGATAGGGCTTTAAAAAAAAGTTGTTGAAATGGTAGTGGAATGTTTGGCATATAGATGCTCTTTTTCTATTTTCGTCTTTTATCCTTTTTTTCTTTATTTTCCAATTAAATTAGACTACTTTTTTGTTTCATGGGTATACTCCAATGATATTATTATTTTCTGTATTATTTTTAACTTAAATGTAAACTTAACTAAAGATAAATGGGATTGGCTAACATTCTTCATGAAAAATTTAGTTAGTTATTTTTTGGGTCCTCATATTAAGTTAGTTATAGTTGTATGCCTGGAAATTATGAATTTCAACATAATCAAACATAATATATAATTAATTGACCCACAATTAAATCAATAATTTTCCTCCTAATCCATAATACGCCAACCGATCCAAATCTAAATCGATAGCTAAACCCAATATAAGTAGTAACGCATTTGTCATATCTAACAATTATCATAAAAAGATAATCGAAACTTATTATCCTTTGACTCATTATTTTCTACCAATTATAGTTTTCTATAGTTCTTATGTAATATAATTAATCCCAATAAAAATAAAATTTGTTAACCTTGTTTTCTTCAATGGTTTTCCAAGGTATGGATATCTCATTTATTGGGTTAATAGACGAATATTACTCTCTTATGAGATAGTTGACTAATTAACTAGTTGCTAGTCAAAACTTTATAATTAGTAAACCTAGCATATTGTGTTGAACTTAAGATTGCCATTTTAAACAAAATCAGTTATTGTTAGAGGTAAAATAACATTCACTCTTTCAAATAGCAAGTTCAAGCACATGTGTTTTGATATTTATTGCCACATAAAGTAGTAGTTATACATTGAACCTTATCTATGTAGCTTTTATTCACCCATTTCCTTAAAAAAATGATATTAATATCATAAATTCAAAGTACATGATTAAGAATTATCCAATTTGCAAATTCTCATTCATTTTCTCTCATATATTTGCCTTTTTTTTTACAAAACCCCAAAAGGAGCGGGAAAAAAACTAATTTTTAACTCACTTAATCAAGGTAATTAAATGTGATTTTTGAATAATGCGCACGACCAAATTTTCTATTATTTAAAGTTTGTGTTTAACATATAACGTTTAGTGTTTACATTTACGGCTAAATGCTAAACCCCAAATCCTAAACCACAAAAATTGAACCCTAAGTCATAAAGGTTTACAATTATGTTTTAGGGTTTAAGGTTTAGATTTGGAGTTTTAGTGTTTATGGTTTAAAATTTCTAGTTGAACCCTTATATCCATTATTAGGATTTCCAAATAGGACTATCCGATTTATCTTACTAACAATGAATGTTGCTTTCTTTAAGGATAAGTGATGAATTGTAGTTAAAAATTAATGGCTTTATTAATTAAATGTCCCATAATAAAACAATAAATTTATGTCAACCTGAGAAATTACATGGATCTACTAGGGATTACCATTCATAAATACAGGGCTAACAAGTCTTGCTTCAAGGTCAGGGTTAAATGTAAACTAAAATTCTTAAATAAAAAGCTTTTAAGGGTAAACCCTAAATTATACACTTGAAAATTATGAATTTCGACATAAACTGACACATAATACATAAGGAATTGACCCAGATATAAATCGATAGTCTGAAATAATTCAACTCAATACATAATCAACTGATCCAAATAAAGTGGTACCTGAACTCAAAATAAGTTATGACGCAAATGTCATACACAATAATGACTAAAAAAGATAATTGAAAATCATTACTCTTTGAATTATTATTTTCTAACAACTATATGCGATTTTCGTTTGTGATTAGCATTTAGAATTATGATTAGTGCTTAAGGATAGGATTCAACATTTCAAGTTAGCGTTTAGAGTTAGGGTTAGGGTTAAACTCATTCCTAAAAGCCTGCAACTTAACCCTAGCTGCAAAACCCAAACATTAAATGGAAAATATTACATATTAAATCTTAGACCCTATATCACAAAAAATTAAACCCTAGGGGGTAATATAAATATTCAAAATATATGTACTTTGATAGTTGAATCAAAATATTTAATTCCCAAAAAGAACAAGATATATGTACATGTGCTAATAAATTATCATGATTCAGTGAAATTCATTGTAAATAATTATAAACCATAACAATTACACAATTGGAACACATTAAAACATACTTTAAACCCTAAAATTAAACCAAACTTATAAAAATCTATAATGCTGATGACAGAGCTCTGAACCGAAAAATACGTCGTAAATACTAAACAATTATCATATGTGAGGGTTTAAGGTTCAACTCTAAAGTTCAAGTATCAAGTTTTAGATTTAGGGTTCAATTCTTGAGCTTAAGGGTTTGAGGGTTAGTATCACACTCTAAACCACCAAAACTGAACTTTAAGCCTTGAATGACATTTAGAGTATAGTATTCAACTCTTATCGTTAAGGATTGCGTGGTTAGCTTTGTAGATTCTAAGGTTTAGAGTTAGGGGAAAATAAGTGACTATTTATGAAAAATGAATTTGCTATGTAGATAAACGGATATTGTTGTACCTCTAAAAATATTCATAGTACATTACTTCTATATCCAAAATCAACGTTATTTTACCTCTAAAAATGAAAATTTGCTTTACCTCTAGCAATACTCATTTGTCAACCTGGTAACTGAGATAACCATACCTGGGAATACCATTAAAGGAAATAAGGTTAACAAGTTATTAGTTTTATGTCTTACATGTTTTTTACTGATGTTTCATAGGTTGTGTGAAGTCTGATGCATTATTTCTAAGCATTACACCAATAATTGTCTTGATTCACCAATATTGATTGTATAATCATGAATGAACCATAAACCCTGGTTCTTCATACTTGAGCCCTAAAGTTTGAACCTAAACCCTAGTTCTTAATACTTGAGTCCTAATGTTCACACATAAACCATACACCCTAAATGTTAAATCAAAAACCTTACAGTTGTATGATGTCCGTCTTTATAATAAATCCCAGATATCAAACCTAAAACACTCAAAGTTTATGATTTTTAATTTTAAATATATATTTTATCAAGTGATATTGTAAAAATCATTTAAATTCATATTGTGTACAACCCTAAGCCCTAAATCCAAAATTCCATAATCTGAACCCTTAAGCCCTAAATTGTCAAAAATGATGTCAACTATAAATTTAATTTAAGGTTTGTTATAATTTACCTTTGTAAATACTTAAATTAACTTCTAAAAGTTTTCTATACCTCGTATGAGTTATAAAATACTAGTTAAAGGACATATACATAAGATAACCCCTAAATTTGATTTGTTGACATATTAAAGTGTTGATTTATCTTGTAAAGATAGTAGACGAATTAATTATTTTTTTTGTGATGTAAATTAATTATATTTTTTTAAAATAAAGAAAGCATAATCCTTGGTCAAATATAATTCAAATACTAATGAATTTTACTCACTTTCTACAATCGTAAATTAAATGTGACAAACGAGTCACTTGTTATAATAGGTTCAACCATAATTACAATTAGATTTTGAGGGGAAGGAGTTGGGTATGTCCATTATGTTAGATTCATGTTTGGACTATAATATTAGAAGAGAAAAAAATAGTTATAATGAATTTACACACACACACACACACACACACACACACACACACACACACACACACACACACACACACATATATATATATATATATATATATATATATATATATAGATATATATATATATATATATATATATATATGTATGTATGTATGTATGTATGTGTATGTATATGTATAGGAAAATAACATGTGCTAGTACTCCATTTCTTTTTTCCATAGATCATTTTAACTTTTTTTTAAATAATAATTAATAAAACTCATTGTTTTGTTTTTTTCTTGTTTAATCCTCCCCCAGATGGCTGTAACTACCATACAGATTTTAAGCTTCATGGAAGTGATGAATGTAGGGCTTATTTAGTGAACATCGGGTAAGGTTGTATACTAATCTGTGGTAAGAGAGTCTATCATATGTTAGTCTGCATAGTCTCTCCCAAATTGTAGGCATAGAAGTTACAATTGTGGCGTATGGGTTAAAAGACCCCCAAACCAATATCCTTCACTACGTAGATTGTGATAGGATTGTAAGAAATCTATGTGGTGAATTGGATAACATGAAACCTTTCCTTACTAACACTACTGTATAATGCCATGATTTGTGAAAATGAGGACTTTTCAGTTGTTAGAAGCCATGTTTGCTTCACTAGAAAGTCTAATGTTTTATTTGGTTGTATGTTACGACCGGTTTTCATTTATTGCATTGGAGATTGGAGAGTCCTTTGGTGCACAATTTTAAGTCCTCACGAATGTAAGAGCCTGGATAATTTGAGGTCTTTCTGTATTTATACTCTTGCATCCCCCAAATAGATGCTTTAAAGTATCTGGACTTTCAGTGCAGAGGTATCACTTGGAGCAGCATGAGCTGCAATAACTGGAGGCATCACAGTTGTAAGTGTTTATCCTTGTAACTATAGCTAGATTTCTTCAACTACTGCATGCAGGTCGGCGCCGAAGTCGAGCCCAACCAACAACGCCTTCTGCCACCACAATTGGGGCTTGAAACAGGGAGGGGGGAGAGAGAGAGAACCATGGAGACACAGAGGGAGCGTGGATCAAGAGGAATATGAGGAAGAAGGATTATGGAGTAGAGAGGAAGGGTTCAATGGGAGCAGTATATGGGAAAGGAGGGTGCAGGAGGTGTTGCACATGGAGGGAGGATAGAGAAGGAGTGCGGCTTGGTGGGGAATGAGGGGAGAGATGGGTAAGTAGTCTTTTTGCTGCTTTCCCACGTGACATGGGCCCCAGACAAAAGACCAACTAAGCTAAAAAGAGTTCTTTTGTGTAATTAAAAACAACTTTCAACACGAGTTGGTAACTTTCCTACAAACAAATGCCTGCATTTTATTATATACACCTGGGAGTTTATGCTCCCGGATCCATGCAAGCACCACATTAGCATGCCATGTCATTGTTTATAATTCTGAAAAAAACTAAAATAATTTATTTGATTTTTATTTTTTATTGGAAAATGGGTAACCGTTTTTTTCGGTTGCCTTTTTTTTATTTTCGGTTTAATTGTTTTTTTTTTTACAACAGATTGACAGTTATACTCAGGAGGGTGGTGGGTGGTCTACTGCTACACGCGAGGAAGCCAGCAAGATTCGAATGGCTGTGCTGATGAGATTAATGGATTCCTTGATTACTTTAATTTGTTCTCAAGTTTAATACTAGACTATTGTACATGAAGTTTGAGGGTTCAAAATAGACAAGAGCATTGTTCAAGATAGAGTTGACGATTGCAGACATCGCTCTGTTTCGAAAAATTTAATTCGTAAGTTGTGTAAATATTGAATTTTATTTTATATATATATATATATATATATATATATATATATATATATATATTTGCTTGATTTATATGAGGCTCTTGCTGAATGAGTAGTTGTTGTTTTTATTTTTTGGTAGCTTTGTTTGAATTAGAAGTCCTGGATGTTGTTGGTAATGAAGGAGATGACGTCGTTTCTGGTGAGTGTGGTATGTTTTCAGTAATTTTCAGTAAATCATATGCTAGTTTTATATTGGTATTTGAAATGTTTCACCATATCGTTTGCTTAAGTTCACCGCAGTCTTGAGAATTGTTCACTTTCAAATATGATGAGTATTTGTGAGCTACTGTTTGCTGGGAATGTCACTTGGATGTGTCGATGGGTTCACTAGTTACCGTGCCTTAGTTCACTGAGAATTTGAGGAAGGTTCACTTTAAAACCTTACTCAATGAAGACCTTATGAAATATTGTGTTGTTTGGTATTGAGGTTTTGAATATTTACCTTGCATTAGTTCACTATGGAGTTCAGGAAGGGTCACTACAGAACCTGCATGGTATTAAACGTACATAGAATATATAAGTGCATTGTAGAACTTCTGCTTTTCACTGCTTTTTTGGGCGGGTTCACTAAGTTCTTAAGGTAAGTTCATTGAGTAACTAAGCGTGTACTTCCACTTTAAATTGATTAATGTTCCATGGTTTTGATGAGAGTGTTCATATTTTTTATTCTCTTCATTCATTAAGGCATTGAGGTAGGTTCACTCTAATCCATGATTGATGTTAACCCTGAGTACAACATAGAAGTGCATCATACAATTGCTGCTACTCAATGTGTTTGTGGTTATTGTAGTTGGCAGTGGATGTATTACCATTTATTGTGTGCGTTGTAATCGCATGAGGTCATGTTGTAGATGCTATTTAATACTGTATATGTAATTGTTAATTGTAGATGTAACTTATATTCACTGTATATGTTTAATATGTATTATAGGATGTAGGTTCAGTAAATACGACATTGTCAAAGCTGAACCTTTGCAAGAATTGTTGGTTGGGGATGTGGCTAGCTCAGAGCGTGAAGCATTTCACATCTACAATGACTATGCATACAAGGTTGGATTTAGTGTTCGATATTCAAAGATACGGCATAGATGTAAATCCAAAGGAGGGGGCTTATCTATGCACCAATTTTGTTGTTGGAAAGCAGGATTCAAGCATGATAAAGGTCAACATCACAAGGATCATACGAATGTAGATGTTAGGACAGGTTGCAAGGCATTTATTCAGTTTCATGTGGATGAGGATGGTGAGTGGATTGTTACTCATCATGAAATTGATCATAATCATGCTTTGTGTAGTCCAAGTAAGCGGCATTTGTTGCCCTCACATCGAGAAGTATCTGAGGAGGATATTTTATTTGTTAAACAACTTAGGGAGTCGGGAATAGGTGTTGCTGATGCATATCATGTACTTAAGAAACAGGCTGGGGTTCTCCTTTGTTGGGGTATGGGTTGCGAGACGTATATAACAAGTTGTCACAATTGAAGTACAAAACATTTGATGGTGGAGATGCGCACTCATTAATTGAAGTATTTAATAGGCGTCTCAAGTATGAGGATGATTTCTTTTTTGCATTTGAG
The DNA here is from genome assembly GCA_017589665.1 of Selenicereus undatus. Lineage (NCBI taxonomy): Eukaryota > Viridiplantae > Streptophyta > Magnoliopsida > Caryophyllales > Cactaceae > Selenicereus > Selenicereus undatus. The sequence continues at coordinate 33,114,758 of JACYFF010031954.1, read as the reverse complement.
CTTGATGTGAGCAATTGTTCAGTTAGTTTTTTTTTTGCGGGATAAGCAAATGTTGGATGATTGTGTATTGTTTGGAGATTTGGTTGTGTTTGACACAACGTATCGGACAAACAAGTACGACATGATTTGTGCGCCATTTGTTAGGATGAATCATCATTCAAAGAATATTATGTTTGGTTGTGGCTTTTTGATGAATGAGAAGATAGAGTATTTTGTTTGGTTATTTAAGACATTCTTGAAGTCTATGGGTGGGAAGCATCCAATTACTGTGATGACAGATCAGGCATTTTCCATGTCTTCTGCAATTAAGTTGGTGTTTCCTCTTACTCGTCATAGGTTATGTTATTGGCACATTATTGAGAACTCAAGGAAAAATATTGGACGCCTTAGATCGTGTGAAGGTTTCACGAAGATTTTTAATAGGGTTTTGTTGGATTGTGACACTATGGAGGAGTTCCAATTTCTTTGGGAGAGGTATGTAATTGTTAAAGATTATTACTAGTTGTATAACTATATTCAGCATGAATCAGTGTTATTAATTAAATATGGTTCACTATTTTATAACATTGTGTTCACTGAATTATTGAGTATGGTTCATTGATGAATTTTAGAAAATATGTTACCACACTTTAAGAGTGTGCAATGTTATAACTATTATGCCTTTACTTGTGTTCTGACTATTCATCAAAGGTGTGTCATAGTTGATTCTTCTTTTTGTTTCTTTTACTAGAACATCATGCAATTTTGTGTTTTCGTGAATGGCATATATCATACACCAAGTTTTGGCATGGACTTGTGTTGTTTTTTAGTTATTGGTATGAGTTCACAAATCTTCAATTTTAGTATCTGGGGCTGCACTATCAACAATGGCGTGGGTTTCTTACTTTTAAAGTTTGTTTGTGGTGTTGTGCTTATGATATGATTCGTATTTTTCAAGATGATGGAAAAGTACAATTGTACTAACAATCGTTGGCTTTCTAACTTGTATTCATTGCGTGAAAAGTGGTGTCTAGCATTTTCAAAAGAATTTTTTTCTGGTTGCGTACTATCTTCCTAAAGAAGTGAAACAACAAATAGATCTTTGAAAAGGAGGTTGCATGCCACAGCGGATCTGTGTGATTTTTATAACATTTTTTGTGACGTTGTATATGAGTGGAGGAGTAAAGAGAATGGTGAAGATCATAGATGTAGCAAAGGTAATGTAGAAATGGCATTTCCTTCAGTAAATATCTTGAAACATGCTATGTCTGTGTATACTGTTGAAACTTTCTTGATGTTTGAGGAGTTCATTGATGGAGTTGCATATAATTACAAAGCAATTGAAAGTTCTTCCTCTGCTATGTCTTTTGAGGTGTGGGGTATTAGGGTTGGAAGGGATTCTTATGGAGAAGATCCATATGAGGTTCGTCAAATTGTTACATATAATAGAGATGAAGGTGTTGTTGATTGTACTTGTAAGATGTTTCTGGAGGTTGGGATTTTGTGTTCTCATTGCCTAAGGGTTCTACATGCTTGTTGTGTTGAACAAGTGTCTGATCAATATATAATTAGGAGGTGGTGTAAGGGCATAAGAGATGGTCAAACTCTTGATTTGGGAACATCTAATGGTAAAGAGAATGTAGGTTGCTCTTTGGTTTGGAGGATGCAAATGATGAGGAAAATGAATTCAATTATTACAGCTAGTCAAATGAACAAGAATGCAAGGGCTCATTGTGAACAGTATTGTATGGAACTTAAGAAAGTAATTGAATTTGATGTGGGTTCTATACATATTGATGAAGATGGATAGGAGAAGGATACAAATTCGCTTCTGAATGTGCTAAATCCTCTCGGATCTCGTCAAAAAGGTGTTAGGAATATGAGACTTAAGAGTACAGTTGAAAAGAAATGTGATCAACTTAAACGGAGGAAGTCACAAAAGTTATTGAAGATCTATGTGGGTTCGTCTTCAGCACAACCCTAGGTAATGTTAAAGATAATGTATGATTTATGTTTTGTCCTATGGGTGTGCTTAGGTTTTTTACATTGAATATTTGCATGTATGCGTTTTTCAAATTTGTTATATTTTATGTGATATTAAAGTGGTTAGTGACTTTAATTTCCATGTCGTGATATATGAAGAATGCTCCCTGTTGTCCAAGTGTTGTTCCGTATACTAACATAAGTTACTCGCACATGCTTCAACAGGTACATTACTAATTATGTTATTATTGTAATGCATTGGCTTTGTGTTAGAGATGTTATTTACTATATTTTTGATTGAGTAGATTTCATTGCCGACATTTAATCTGTCATCTTCAGTTTCGCAGGTTCAGCATCATGCGGGTGAGGTACATATTTTGGTTCATTTACATTTACTTGTTTGGTCATGTTTGTATATGACATTTTAAGTGGTTGTTCAACATTAAGTTTCTCAATGAACAACATTGAATAGTATAGTGAACTTTTGAACTGACTCAATGTTCGTTTCATTTGTATGTAGGGTTCATTTCCATCATCGTTGTTCGACTCATGTTACTATTCACATCCATATAATATTAGTACAAGGTTTATGCCTATCGCGGCTCCAGTAGTAGTACAACAATTTCATACTACTAATGATGAGCAATCAAAGTGTTAGTGCGGAGTTGGAGTCCATTTGATTTCGAATGTTTAGTTCTTATGTACCAGAACAATATGTATTGAGTTTTTGAGACCATATGAGTTGTGAGCTCTACATATTTCAATGTTGATGTTCACCGTGATTATTTATAGTTTGTAAGAGGTCTTTGGGGTTTGTGTTGTAGCCCAAATCATCTTTAGGTCTGTGATGTCTTTGTCTGTAATTGTTATTCATGGTAGCGTTTTCATATTGTTAATGTATATTGAATTCTATTGTGACATAGTACTGAACATTTTGAACTTGGATAGTGACTTGTATAGCTGTTTGTGGTATAGTTTAATATTGAATTATGGCATATGAATTATAGCATATGAATGTGCATCATATTGGATAACATTGATAATTAATGGACATCATTGATGGTCGTGCAAGGTATTGTTGTTTTTGGATTTACACCAAAAAGTTCTTATAGTTAACATTCCTGAATATATTAGGGTTCATATACCAAGTAAGTAGTGAACTTACACATTAAAACTAGATATATGTAATTATTTTATATTGTTATTGTGAGCTTAAATACTAGGTGAACTTTTTGTAATTACTCAGTGAACTCACCAAGGTTTTACGGTGCAATTGTATAGTGTAATCATGTTTAAGCGTAATCAGTTTTAATAGTGAACCTTCTTTCATAGATTAGTGAACACATAGCACGTAAGTAGTTAACACACATATTAAATCCAAATATTAGTATGTATTTGAAAGTGGAATTGTGAGCTTAAACTCTGAGTGAACTGTTCTTAGTTACTGAGTGAACTTACACATTAAAACTACATATATGAAATTATTTTATAGTGTTTTTGTGAGCTTAAATACGGAGTGAACTTTTCTTAATTACTCAGTGAACTCACTGAGGTTTTAGGGTGCAATTTTATGGTGTAATCAGGTTTAACCTTATCAGTTTTAATAGTGAACCTTCCTCGATGCCTTAGTGAACGAATACCGAGTAAGTAGTGAACACACATATTAAATCCAAAGATAAGTATTTATCTGAAAGTAGATTTGTGAGCTTAAACTCTGAGTGTACTTTTCTTAGCTACTCAATGAACTTACACATACAATATTGTTGCTATAGGTGCATACATACTTGTATTGAATATAGAAAAGGAACCATTGTAGTTTCACATTATAAAAGCTGGAGTTCACGAACACTGTGTGCACTATGCACGTATGTTTTAAACTATATTTTACTACATAATAATGGAGTAGTACTACTGCTGGAGGTGTGGTTGTTCCCTTTATCTTTGTTGGTAGTCTTTCTTGGCTGCCTCTTGGATTTGCACGCACAGGTTGTTCACTTCACTTTGTAATATCATTGCTGCATACCTTGAATGTAGATGCTTGACAAATTCTTCCTGCGTTTTGGCCATGTTTGTTGGAGATAATAAGTTTTTAATATGATGTGTTTGTTGAACTGTTGCATGTAATAATCAGTAATTTAGAGGTTGTAACTGGATTGTGGGTTAGTTACCTTATTTTTCTCAAATCCAGGTGTCCAGGACTTGATATTTCCTCCTTGAAATGCCTCCATATGGCGTATCGCATAAATTCCATAGTCATGAATGTTAGTGTTATCTTGCCAACAAAGAGTCCAAAACACTGGGACAAATTGTCTCACATCAACTCCTTTTTTGAGTCCTTCATCCAATAAGTATATTGCAAATAGGTTTGTCTGCACATAATATGGGGACATATTAATGAATAACATTATTGTCTTGGTGGTGAAGTTAATTAATTATACAAGGCTAAACTCCAACAGCTAGCTTTAGAAGATCACAACAAGTTCAACATGTTACTGGTAATATGTAAAGGCCATGCAAGCAAGACAGAGATGCAACGTTGGGTAGATGGGTATGAATCTTCAAGTTATTTATCATAGAAGGCAGCAGACAGCAATTTATCATTCAAGCCATGAACCTGTGTAGATCATTGATCAACTGAACATATGAATGGCTAATAAAAGTATTGTCCAGGCTAGATTTCAATGGGGAAATTATAAAACAGCCCCTCTACACTACAGATGATCATTGATTAAGTTATCTGAGTTGCTAAGCTAATGGTGGTTAGTTAAACAACTACTGTTAAAGAGGTCACAGCCCACATAACTGCTAGCCTTACTAGCATCCAATTTTGTGGCTGCGAATGTAATTGTGCTTACTGACATATCCAATTTTAAGTCAAGCATTATGGAATCAATTCATTATAAAAAACTTCCAACTAAATGCAGCTGGCTTCCCCACAACCCCTTTTATCCGTTATTTGGAGATGAAGTGGTCAACGAAATGATACTTGAGGATCCCATAGTAGTTGAATTCCATTGTACTTCCGTATTTATGGTAAACCATCAAAATTGCCCCCCACCCCCGCCAACAAAATCATATTCTCTGATATGAGACATGAGTGATTACAAAGTATCATTGTATACATGTTGGGAACATGCATTGAGAATCGGGGAAAAAACGTTTACCATGGCCATTATGCAGTGTTTATAGATTGATGTTGTCTCTCCTATGCAATTGTCAAGCACGATCACTTTTTTTGCTATGAAGTCGAAACAAATGACAAAAAAAGTGATGGTCCCTAAAAATGGGAAAGAACACTTGCATGTAACATTAAAAGGATCAAGTCATGCATACAAAGGTTTCTTTTCTGGTTATGTTGAACTCAGAGTACACCATACAACACTGAGTGAATTAATTGCAATTAAGATATCATTTTAAATTTGGGAGTGTTATTATAATGTTGCATTAAGGTATCATGCCAATCAGGCTTAACACTATTCAGTTCTTATTGTTAATATTCCTCAATAATTTAGTGAACATGTTGTGGCATTGATGAACCCGCTGGTGTTTAATAGTGAACTATGATCACATACAAGATGTAATGCTAGGTTAACTGAACATGTTTAGTGTTTTTTATTCATGTTGGTGAATTCTCTACTTCAAAATATATTGAATGGGATTATTCACCGTCTAGGAGGTCACTGGTCATAATATACCTTTTTTTCAAAGTGTAATTCGTTTATGAGAATGTCAGTGAATGTTCACTGTTGTCATTCTTATGGTTCACTATGGAGTTGTTGGTTGTTCACAGTTTGTTGTATTGTGCAGTTGAGTTATACTAATGAAAGTGACAAGCGCTATGATTCTTACCATTTGTGCTTCATCCAATTTCATCCAGTTATACCTTCTTATTTCAAGGTCCATTACTGCTTTGAAGATCTCTGGAAGATTTGAAGTTTCATTTTGTATGGCCAACTGCAAATTGAAAGCACCCAATTAAATGGTAGCCAACAACAATGACCTATTGCATAGCCAAGTACGTTATATGTATGCGTATATTTCTTACATAAATATTTGTGTTGAAGAACATTCCTTTTTTTGCACTGGGATTCTTTCTCCTTTCCGTCCAGTTTAAGAGGAGACATAGTACATCCACCACAGAACTCTCTAAGTCTCGATCTTTCCCAACCAATGTCTCAAATCCTTCCCTGAATATCCATAATTTCTTGTCTTCTTCTTCATGATCAAACTCGAATAGTTTCTCCCTATATGTTATTCTTGAATCATTAGTTCTTTAAGAGATAATATATGATCATAGCATAATATGAATGACGTTGTAAGTGTAAAGCATGATACTTACGTTGATGGGTGCAAGTCATCTGGTGGGAGAAACGCATAGTCCACCAACAACAATTGTTCTGCAGTCAGCTGATCTCTAGCCTCTATAGTCTTTAAGATATGGGGATCTACATTGAAATGACATTTCTTTAACCATCCTCTTCGGCTGGTGTCTTAGGACCACCCGTTTTCCCTTTTGTTTCCCCGTTTTCCTGTTGGCTTCTGGAGCTCTTTGCCTTTTTCTGGTGTGGTCTGCACATTGATAGCATTTTCATTGGCTTGTGGTAGATGCTGCTCAGAGAATGATGTTGCAACTGCCCCTGTAGGATTAGTGTATACTCCCATTTCATGCTGAATTAAGGTTGATCTTATATCTCTTGAAGGTGTGGCAGATGCTCCCCTTTCAGGTGATATTCCAAGGCTGAAACTTGGAGGACTGCAGCCCATCGTTGTTCTTTGCTCCATTCTCTCTATGGCCATGCTTTCTAGCTTGTCCACTTATTCTAGGAATTCTAGGCTGCAATAATACGGATCATATGGGGTAGAACAGTCTCTTACATTATCATCCCCACCTGCCTTGTCAGTACTCTGGGGTTGTGAGATTTGTGTATGAGTTTCTGTCCCTTTATTTCCCTGCTGCGCTGCTGCAACTGTACTGACGTTTGCCTACACACGTTGAATTAGTTAATTCGGTGAAGTAATAATTGAATATAACATAGTTTGTTATTATAAGTATGTCTTTAATTTAATATGATACTCATGAAAGTTACCTGAAGTGGTTCATCATTGCGATGTACGATGCCACCTTGTTGTGCATTGCAATGTGGACAATATGGACATTGTTGCTCTTTAGTCATGGTTGCCTTGGACATCGCACCAGCTCCTCCTTGTTGAGGATGGTCTTATTCCAATTGTTGCGTGTAGATCTGCAAATCCACTTCAGCTAAGCGTACTATTCTTTCATAGTCAATTCTTGCCATTATCCTACCTTTCCCGTACTCTCCTGCTTCTTATTCCTCTTTGTCTCTATTTTTTACCTTGTCTGTATCCCAATTAATTGCAGTTGGGAATAATCTTTCAACATATCTTCATTTGAATTGGACTCTATCTAGGTAGAACAACTGTCATAATAGTTGAATATTCCATATTTGAATTAGTTTTAATAGTGAACCTTCGTCAATACAATAGTGAACAAATAGCAAGTAAGCAGTGAACTTGAACATAAAAACGAGATATCAGTTTATAAGTTATAGTGGAATTCTGCACTTCAATACTGAGATCAGTCCATCTACTATGACTTTAAATTAAGCATTCCTCAATTCATTAGTGAAGTTATGCAACGTTAATTGTGAAACAAGTGCAATCAAGCTATGATTTTATGTTTGAGAGTGTTCTTATAATGTTGCATTAAGGTATCATGCCAATTAGGTTTAACACCATTCAGTTCTTATAGTGAACATTCCTCAATATATTAGTGAACCAAATCTAAGTCAGCAGTGAACGTACACATATAAACCATTGATCAGTGTTTATTTTACAGTGCAATTGTGAGGTTAAACAATGAGTGAACTTTTATTAATTCCTCAATGAACTTAGGTTTTAGGGTGCAATTCTATGGTGTGCTCATGTTTACCCCCAATCAGTTTTAATGGTGAACCTTCATCAATGCAGTAGTGAACAAATACGAAGCAAGTAGTGAACTCCAACAAGAAAACAAGAGATCAGTATTTACTTTATAGTGGAATTGTGAGCTACGATACTGAGTGCACTTCTCTTTGTTACTCAGTGAATTCACTTGGGGTCTAGGGTGAACTTCCTTGTTGGTTGTTTTATAATGAACTAAAAGTCCGCCAACTAAAATTTACACACATAAAGCACTTGCAGTGTATTCAGTTAACATATTCTTTTACTTAGTGAACTAACTAAAAGTCCACAGTGAACATTAATCATTTACTTAGTGAACTATTACCAAGTGCATAGTCATTGGATACATGCAAATGTAATGGGCTCATAATTGTACTTACCATTAGGAATAGCAGCGATCCTGTGAAGAATTTGCTCTTGTCCTTTTTCCATTCTACCACTGCATCAAGCACTTTAGTGTATATCCACACCAATTGTATTTTTTGATTTCTTCGATATTCCTCAAATACTTGACTACCCGGGATTGGCAAGTGCCATTTGCATTTCCCACAATGCAAGTAGAGATGGCATATGCGATGAAGTCAGTAATGAAATCCTATGTATGACCACCACGATCTAGTATTACTTCATCCATGCTTCCTACTGGGGGTCCAACTCTTTGAACATTCCATCTTCTTCTCCACAGTTCTAAAAACTCTATCTCAGCTTCTGAATTATGACCTTTAATAATTTCATGTTCTCCCAGTGGTAATCCTAGAGTTGCATATACGTCCTCTTCATCTATTAGGGGTTTAGCATTGGGTGGGTTCAACGAATTGTCCCAAGGATCGTATTGTTCTAATAGCCACCTAGCCAATTTTTTGGGAATTAATTTTGTTCTCACCGACAACATTCCTCCAAACCCAGTATGCATTATAGCTGACAATTGCTCATAGTCTAGTCTCTCCACTAATGTCAGGAAGCCACCCGAGGCCATTCTATGTCTAAGCAGCCCAGACCATGATCGAGTTTTTATAACTGAAAGACCTGTATATGCACTTACAGGTTCTTCAACTTCATTATGGCTGAATTGGACATTCTTTTTGCAGTAGCTTTCGGTGCTCTTTTCGTTGTTGGTTGCAGATTGTCTCTATGTTGCTGCTTCCTTTGTTTCTTGCTTGTAGGCTCAGGTTCGGGTGGATCACTGTATTCACTAGATTGACTCATCTGGTCATCATTATATTGTGGCTCTGATTCTTTGCTGTGTGCTTTCCCTTGTCTCTCAGTTTCAGCTTCACTGACCAATGTTCTGTAAGAGGTAGTTCCTGTCATATATATAGTTAGTTGTTTGCATAGCATACTATATCATAGTCTAATCTACAATTGTTTAGTTGTGACTTCTTCATACTCTGCCATTCATGAATCATTTTATTTCACTTTCTTCTGTATAAAAGTTCACTTTCACTAGTTTTATCCATTGTTCATTACTGAGTTTATAGGTTCTTAGGGTTAGTTCACTATTTGTGTGTTTATCGTTCACTTTGGTTTTGAATGATTTGTTTTTGCAATATACCCGCCAAACCAAGCCACACAACATGCAACCGTCTTTGTAATCTCGATGTTGACCCTTGCCCTATTTCATTCAAGTTTTTGCTTGCTCAATAATAATCATCAATTCACACGCTACTCATTCTCTTGAACGACAAATTTGGTGGGTTATTTGAAACCCTTCAACTCAATTTAGCTAAACACATACATTGATTTTCTCTTGTATGTAATGTTCACTACAGATTTTCTTCTGCTATTGTCATCCACAGCATTATGAGGTTCCTATGCATGTGCTACACGTATGGTTTCTTCTCCATCTTCCATGGTTGCTGCGTTCAGAACTGAGACGATTTTAATGCTTTTCAAAGTGAAGATTTTTGTTGTAGATTAGGTGATTTGTGGTGTTGGTGGTGGAAGAAGTGCAGCAGAGGTGTCGCTGAGTAGTAGTGGGAGCTTTGATGGTGAACGAAATTGATGGAGAATGCAAAGCGTTTATGACGGTTATTGGGAGTAGTTTTCAATTTGTTGCTGTTGAAGTGGTGGGTCGTGGGGGGTTTTTCCTTTTTTTAAAAAATAAATGTTGTTGCTTAGTTGACTATTTTGGTCTATGTCAGCATGAATATACATACTCCCAGATGTACAATAAGTGTATCGACAAATGCCAGCAATTGCTGGCAATTTTCCCCCATTTTTGTCGTGGAGTGGGGGCAACGGTCAGGGTTTAAACAACATTTAATACGGTTGTTAGGGGGTAAGAGCAGGCTCCAGACAATGGTTAGAATGGAAGCCAATCCAAGTGAATTACACCTGATCTTCAACATTTGTCATCTGGGCAGAGAAGAGGAAGCGACTTGAACAACATGGCCATGAATTTGGGTGGTAAGTGCCAGTATTCTTTGAGGGTACTCTCACTCAATTTCAGAAGGCGGTACTTCATCCCAACGGCAATTTTGAATGAGAAAGTGCCAGTTTCAATGATCCAAGGAGCTTCCAGAGGCATCGGCTTTGAATTTGTATCATTCCCTTCTCTCATCCTGTTAAGTATTATGCAGTTTTTGCTTAATTTGGTTGATTTTATGTAGACTTTTAACTTGCGTCCCTTTGATTTTCTTCACATTTTTTATTCTGGTTTTGGTGAATGTTTCTGCGCTTATTTGGAATTCTTTCCATGTGTTTGCATTTGGTGCCAAATAATGTAAAAAAGAAAAATTAGGAGGGGGAAAAAGTAAAAACTGTGTTACATTCAACCTGACAGAAGAAATATAGTTGGGGAAGAGATAGCTAATTGATATCTGCACTACCCACTAGCTAATTAGGCACAAAAGTTTGCTAACTTGCTGCAATTGAGCTAGCTTTTCAGGTTGACTGCGTAAGTATCCTTGATCATACGTCCCAGTCCAGTTGAGACCAATCCCCAAGTTATAATGAAGATCTTGAGGTCCACTTTTATGCAAGTCCCAAATGCCCTTTTGTACATTTATAAGTGCATCAATGCACCCAGCATCATGAGCTCGGACATGGTGCAATATAGACACAAGAAAGGGTAATATCCATCGAGAATATCATTGAACTATGCCGAAGGGTTCTCCGAGTACATGGTGGCTGACTATCCAATAGAAGAAGGGAATTACTGCAAGTTAAATTGGTTCTTTTACCACTATTTCCCTCAGATCAAGACAAGAACTTCAGCTACCGGATTGTGAGCGGTATAGACAGAATTTAATGAGCCAAACATCCAGGATTATCACCTGTTGTTCTGCTCGAGTGGTTGTCCATACATTTTGGCACCAAGCCTCCATTTGTTTTAGTCATAACTACTTCACAGTTCCTGCCTGATTACAATTACAAGAAACAGTTATAGCCTCAAGTTTATCAGCCAGATGTTCATGATGAGTAGCCAACAAAGAAAGTATTATCAGCCACAATGATTGCGTGCAAGTATGTCTTTGTTATCCCAGACAAATGATAGAAAAAAAAAAAGAAAAGAAAACTGACCTGGTCGAGCCAATTCATGCAACATGATGTGTGCATTTCCGACCAAATTTCTCTCAAGCAATTCGCTAAATAAATTAAACTTATCCAGCTGTTAAGCAATCATGATATGAGGTTCTTGGTCATCCTCATCATCTCTGTGCATCTTCTCCAGCTCCATGACTGCAGTTCTCATAGGCGTTTCTTCAAGTAGTTGTTGGCCATTCAACTTTGGCTCGTTTTCAGTGAATTAATTGGACTTCTGTACATTCTGAACATCATTTTTGTTCCAGATGACAACCATTGGCTCATTGGTGCGTATGACTTCAATCAACCATATTTGTGAATTATGGAGACTTAACCGATTGTTGTAGTTATGATATTTTCAAAGATATCCAGATGCCAAAGACTATCATAATGGGAAAAGTATCCAGATGTTTGCAACCTAACCCCTAGCAAGAAGAGATATGAGGTGAAAATATGACATGTGAAGGGACAGAATTTAGAGAGAAGCCAGAAAGGGTTATGGTTATAAAATTTCTCTCTACAACAACTCTTTTTTTTTGGAGGGGGAGGGGTGTTTTGGTCATGAAGAGACTGCAAGTTAATCGAAAGCTAGAAGTTAATGTTCATTTGTAATGATAGTTATATCAACGTTTTCCCCTTGTCCTGATCATTTTGACTTATAATTATTTTGATGGACACATGCATTCCTGTGTTGTTTCCCCCTTTTCTTTCTTTTTGTCAGTAGGATGACACTCAAAAACCAGCCACTGAAGCCTAACTCAGCCATCCAACCTCTTAGAACTTGGCTAAACTGCTAATTAAAGAAAAATAAACAGGCCTTCTACTAAAACATACTGGTGGGTAAAGCCCATGATTGATGATTCACAATAGCAAAGTCACACCTTCCTGTCTTTCTACGTCTGATCTCCATCATCCTTTTGCTTGTTTAGCTAAACTTGAGCACAATGAAGTCATTCTCTCCTCTCAGTTTGATTCATCCATCCTTTGTTCCTCCAAGCTATCCACCTTTAAAGCCATTTATTTTAGTCAAAATTCTTTAGCTTGCAATCCAAAACCCCTTGTTTAAATACAGGGAGATGTCTTGATCAATGAATGCAAAATGCATTGTACCCATAAGCAACTTTGCTGCGTCTAAGATTGACTTGTTTTCTGGCATTTTTCAAGACAAAGAGATTCAGCCAAAATGTCAGCTATGTGGACAAAGTTCTCCAGAGTCCACCCACGGACTGGCATTCCTACTATGACAATCCAGCATATTCTTGATTGGCAAACATCCTCTTGCTATCTCCCAAGACTTGTGAACGTCCTTGGTCCATTATCCATCAACTGAAGGTCCTTGGGAGGAATCAAAGCTGAATTGAAATCTAAACTTCCTCAGGCTTCTAACTTTTATTGGTAACGATGATTCCAGATTACGCAAGTTGAAGACCTTCAAGTTCTATTGGAAAAGCTGATTTCCTACCACGAGGACTTTTCTATAGCAATACAATGGGCGAGTGAGGAATCGAACTTTCAGGATCTTAGTATTAACCAGTAGGGCAGGACCTTATCAGTCTACCAACGAGTTTCTAAGCAACCTCAAGTTGTCTTCACAAACTGTTTTGGCGTACCTTTTTCTCATACTTGGCTTAATGTCAAACTATTTTGAATCCCACAACGCTGTTACGTCTCAATAGAGGTACTGAATTCCTATTTTTAAGAATCCATTTTGTGATGATCAGTGACCTTTAAGCATAGTTGTTGCTGATTCTTCCCTGTCCTATCCCCCTTTTTTCAAATTTTGCTCATTTTACATGAATTGTTTTGGTGAAGATAATGGATCTATCAAAGGTTCAATGGCTTCATTTCATTCTCTCCGAGCAAACCTTGCAAAATCAAATATTGTTGACTAACAGGCTGAACACATTTGCGATTCAAAACTCTTCTGAAAATTGCCATTCTCCATGGTGCCACTCTGCCTTTCTCCATAATTCCCCTTTCTACTCAAAACAATCCACAGAGCCTTATTCGAGAAAATAAGAAGAGTAGCTTGACAAATCAATTAGCAGAACTCCATTGCTATTGATTAAGTGTCTTCCTTCTCTTCACAGCTGAGATTCATATGGCCTTGAAGGCTTTAGAACACAGTGAGCAAAACCTCAGGCTGACTTTGTATTCTGATACTCAGGAACGCAGCTTTAATTCACGTCACTCTTACATCCTGATGATTGGCTTGCTCAGTTGCTCTGTTGTTGACCTTTCAATTACGATGATCAGCTCTGAGTCCATGACTCGGGGAATGGATTCTTCTGTAGAACCACTGAGCTGATGTCTTCTTGGGGATATGGTTCCCGGAGCTCTGCCTCCAGCTGATGGATGCCCTCCAGACCCCTCACCTGAAAAGCGTACCCTTGGCATCCCACCTCCTGGCAATAAACTTGTTTTGTTGGCACTTTTCGTTTAAATAATATGGAGAAAAAGTAGCTATTGATAATTAAAATGGGTCACCTGACTAGCATGACTGTGCTATATGAGAATGGGCACACTTGTGTTTGAAAACTGTTTGTGCCATGTCTGATATCAAAAAATTAGACATTTACTGAATATGAAGAAAATTAGGAAAACTAAGTAGATATATGCCTTCGTTTAATCTTGTTGCAGATGGAGAATAAGTTGATTAATGAGCTTGTAGATTCTATTGAGCTAATATTTAAATTCATTTTTGATGATTTTGACATTGATCTGATAGACAATTGAAGAAAAGATAAGGAAATTAATAGGTACGATATAGGTACACATGGGTGGAGGGCACTGACACAGTAGCTGCTTTTGATGATTTTGCTTGTACAATCAGCAGAATTGCCAAATGTTTCACAAATGGAGCTAGAATCTTTTAAACTTCGCAACTACTGTTACCCTCTGCTATGGGTAATTCCAACTTTTAATTTTATGGAATTCTATTATAACATTTTATGAAAGATAATCAGTTCCAATATGAGATCAATAAACTGTTCAATCTTTGTCCTTGTATAGCTTCAACATTATAAATTGTCTACTGTTAAATGGATAGGGTTTTCATATGAATTATTGTTCCTTTGACTTTTTAGGCGAAACAACTTTTGGAAAGGGAGCAAAAAGGTAAAATTCTTGCAACTTGTCGCAATCCTGATCAAGCAACTGCACTTCATGATCTGAAAACAAGATTTGCTGATCGACTTGACATTATGAAGCTGGATGTGACTATTGAAAGCACCATTGAAGTTGCGTAACCTTCTTATTCTTATTGCCTGCGCTGGACTCTATTCTCTCCCCCTTGCTTTTCAAAAAGAGGCAACTTCTCGCCATTCTTTTCCAAGATTGAAATACGACTCAGGGTATTGTCATACAATTTGGGCTTCTTCATCACACTCTTCAATTAATGGTTCAATTTGAGGAAGACATTTGTAGTTTGCTGAGTACAAGCCAAAAATGCAGGCTACATTATTTCTTGATAAAATTGGAAGGATCATTTAAGATGCTCCACTGCATTAGGTTTTGTCCCAATTTAACCATTTTTGTCATTGTGCTAAATTGCTAATCAGAAAAGATAGCTGTAGCCAGGCTTTTGCTTCCTTCCATGGATCAGCTGGCATGACCCCACTTGTCGTTTTGAGGAAATATTACTTTGTGTATTATTTGTGTTTGATGACAATGAATTTTGGGCAGATGTAGAGTGAAAGAATCTGTAAGTCTTCTCTATTGGCCATAATAGTGAATCATCGAAATTATCCCTCATATTTCAGGATGCTGCAAAGTCCATCAGTGAAAGATATGGTTATCTGAATCTTCTTGTAAATGCATCAGGGATTCTTTCTATACCGAATTTGCTCCAACCAGGTATCGAATTTGTTTCTTTGACAAAAACACATGCTACTTGTTACATTGTGAACTGCAAATTGTAATATTAGGTTGAGAAGTGAAATGCACGTGCTACTGGAGAAGTAATAGACTTATTAGTTTCATTTACAAATGTAGAGACGTCATTGACTAAAGTGCAGAAGTCTTCCTTGATGCTCACTTATGAGGTTAACACTGTCGGTCCTATCCTTGTAATCAAGGTACCTTTTCTACTGATATTTGAAATTTTACCTGAATATAATTTGTTTTATTTTTTTGTGAGTTTCGGAGTACAATTTGATAATTCCTTTAATTATAATACTCATGAGCAACAAGTACAAGCACAAAAGTTTTTAAAGCTGGCAAAATTGACCTGTATTAGATATCTTCACCCAAACCACTTGAAACTCGAACTGGCTCTGAGCCATGTCGCAAGTTTTTGACCACCCATGTGTAATTCACTGAAACTGAATGACGCAAAAATTCAAATATAGATTGCATTTTTCTGATTAGCATCTTGGATGAACTAATAGCAAACTTTAATATGTACTGAACCTGAATGATCATACCCTAATCTGGGTTAATCAAAGTTCCCCACCAAGACACCTAGCTGGTCTGATCCAAATAAAATTAGGCCAACCCAGGCCTAACCTGACCTTACCATTTGCCAATTGTTAGTCTTTTTACTGCAGAAAATGGTTTCTGATCATCTAGATTTGTTAAAAGATAATAATTTAGATTTAATCAAATTTTATGCTGGCTTGTGTTGAGATTGAATAATGCAGAAGCCAAGTCAGCATTTCCCTCTAGGACCATCCATTCTATGTTGACATATGAGAGTTTCTTTTGATAATGCTCATACACGCTGGTGAGATGCCAGCTAGCTTTCTTGTCAAACTGAATGTGTGTTTGCTTTCTTTCAAGTATATATATGAGTTATAGTAACGCTTGCTATTTCCCTTTGGATGTTGCTTGTTTGAACTTGCCTGTCTTTGTTGTCAGCACGTGTGGCCCCTTCTAAAGGCAGGCTGGGGCACCGGCACTCAAAGAGATTTTGCTGTTGTGGCAAATCTTAGTGCCAGAGTAGGATCTATTGGTGATAATCAACTAGGGGGTTGGCACTCATATCGAGCATCAAAGGCAGCACTAAATCAGCGTAAGTTGATATTATTTATAACGTAAGCTGAAAGATTGCATGATTACAGAATGCATGGCTTGGGTGCATGTAGCATTGAATTTCCAATCAGATCCTTTGATGTGTATATGGTCCACTGCATCCTCAAGACAGCCAGATTCTTTGATTTGGATAAGAACAGTTAATAATGAGCTATAATCATTGTAGATTAGCAACTGCATCAAACTCAAATCACAAATTAAACAGAGAATTTCCTTCTGTATCCTGCTTGCTAAAGTCTGCTTCACTTATTCCAGGGTTGTCATGCTCCTTATCCCTTCCCCAGTAGTTCGATGCGGTTGAAGCCGCATAACCCCTCCCCCCATTCTTCTCGAGTCCCTTTGGGCGAGAAGTCATTCCTATTTGTTAAGTCCTAGTTGCTCCAATTCATCGCGCTCCAGATTTAGTTGCTTGGTTCATTTGGGTTTACACAGAGCTGTGCAGTGGAACTGGTGGATGCCAATGTGTTTCCATGCTTGCCTTTTATAATAATGTGAGCTTGTTCACTGTCTGTAAATAGCTGAGTATGATTATTTGCCCTTATAGATCTTAACTGTGGAGTGATTTGCACTTTGCATCATTTGATATTTCATTCCCAGCGACCAAATTCTATTGGCCTCCTTGCTCCCAACCGCTTTGCTGTTTCTCAACTGATGTTGGCCAAGTATAGGTGCAAGTTGCCAGCTCCAAACTGCTTCTCTGTCCTTACATCACAAGCACTGGGAGCTGATGTCCTATACCCTTTTCACAAACATTTCATTTTTACATTGATGGTGAGTCTTGGAATTCCAAATGAAGAGAGTGCTCAGTATTGTCAGGCTTCCACTCCATTTAGAAATGCACATTTCATTCTAGATCGATATGAGCTATTGGAGTGTGACAAGAATTGATGGGTCTGTGTAATAAAGCCTAAATTGCTTGGTTTATGTTGATACTGGAAAATATCTATACTTTTTGTCAGCGATGCCTTCTATGGGATGGCATATTATACAGTATACCACAGGGATTGCTCTTCTTATATCGTTTTCTTCAATGTTTTCTGCCTATAAAAATTAATGCTCTACTGTATTTGCTTGATTTCTGCATATGCAGTGACGAAAACAGTCTCAGTGGAATTTGCACGTAAGAAAGATCCAATTATTTGCCTGCTGCTGCATCCAGGCACAGTTGACACAGACTTATCTCGGCCATATCAAAGGAATGTTCCTCCGGGCAAGCTTTTCACACCCCAGTTCTCGGTAAACAAGCTTTTGAGCATCATTGACAGTGCTACGATTCATGATAATGGGAAATTTTTCGCATGGGATGGGCAAGAGATACCTTGGTAATTCCTCGCATGCCCCATGAGTTATGGGGAGGTTCTATGTGAACTGCGAGGCCCCATGTTTGCGACCTATCATTCATTCTTAGCAATTGTTGTTACCTACCTTAGTTGCTACCTATAATGTGTTTGGTTAAACTTAATTCCATTTGTAAATGGTTGTATGACTTTTAATCAATAAATTATTTTTATTGTGGACACTGGACATCATTCTATAATTGTAATGTAATATCACCGTCTTTCATAAGCTCCTTTATAGAAGTAGTTTAGTGCGCAATTTGTATCGGCGTCCCTGGCGTACCGTGGCATGGTCCACGCAGCTTTTATTGCGTTAGTAAAATACGTGTTCTGGACATTGCACACACATGATACATAATTAACTGTGAACTAAACAAGAAAAAACTGCTGGGAGGTGGGGTGACAACAAATTTAATGTGTTTTTTTTTTTTTGTAAGAAAGGTAAGTGAGTAATACAACATATGAAATCCTTTTCTCAAGGGTTATTCCTATATTATCCTCGTAGACTAAACGAAGAAGGTCTCTGTGTGGAACCTCATCCCACACTATCATGGAATGTAAAGAAAGTCCAAACTTATCCAACCAATCTGCTACACAATTTCCTTCTTTAAAGATATGGTTGATGATAACATTGTTGAATCTATGCAAATAGTTCAAAATATCTTGTACTAGTATTGACTACTCAAATTAGTATATTGTTGTCCCCTTCAATATGGATATTAGTGAACCCTGTTTGGTCTGATGCTCTAATACCATTTCTCATAGCTATGGCTTTTGCAATCAGAATTGATGCTGCTCCTAAATTAAATGATGCTGCTTAGATGAACTTCCCTTGCTAGTCTTGAAACACAAATCCCCCTGCTGCTCCTCGAGATGATTTGGATCCATCAAAATTAAGTTTGCTGTATCCTCCTTCTGGTTTCCTCCATGCGATCTAGAGTGTCTTCTTTTGGTTGACAATTGTATGCAATGGTTGGTTTGGTTGGATTGATTTTGAGAGGTTGTGTCTAATTCGCCATTTAGCACTAGTATTTTCTGCTCTTATTAGAGTTATTCCTGGATTTGAGTTTTCATTACGGAATACCACACTACTTCTAGTTTTCCATATACTCCAAAGGATCGCAACAACTCTATCCATATTTATTGATGGTAGAGCTATTCTGGCTTCCATGAGCTACTCAGGAACATTATTTTGAGTAAATGGGAATGTCTTGATATTAATCCACTTATGGCTATTTGCCATTTTCCAAGCTTCTTTAGCTCCATTACAATGCAGAAACAAATGTTCGATGTCCTCAGTATCCGCATAACACATGGGGCACATGGAATCTATGTTCATTCCTCTTTGTAAGAGGATTCGCCACATAGGGAGGGATTTGTCAGATAGTTGCCACATAAAGATTTTTACTTTGGGCATGATATTCAACTTTCAAATCCACTTAAACTTCCAATCGTAGGAATTCTGTGTGTTCAATCCTTGAGCTGCCTAAGTTGCTGATTTTGTTGAAAATTTCCTATCTCCAGTAAGACCCCAACATATGGAGTCTTCTATTGAGTGTGAGGGGAGAGGCATAGCTAACATTAACTATAAGCAGGTCTCATTAACCACTCTTTTGAGTTGCGTCATATCCCATTCTTTGTTGGTATTTATAAACTATGAGATGGTGAGCGTGGTATCAATAGAGGGGTTATTTGTTGTACCCATCATATTTGCTAAGTTATCGTTAGCACACTAGTTATCCAAGCAAAAGTTAATTTTGGTTCCATCGGATTCTTTTTCTGAATTGTGGCCTGTTTTTTAGAATACATTTCCATGCCCAAGAATCTGGCTGTTTGGTCCTGGCATTGAAGAAAGTCGTGTTGACGGGGTATTTTACGGCCATTTGATACGCCCACAGACTATGATCATGGAAAATTTTCCAAGTTAATTTACTAATAAAAGTAGTATTTACTGCTTCCATTTTCCTAATGCCAAGCACCCTGGAGGTCTTTGGCCAATAAATCTTATCCCATGAAACAAGTGGCATTCCCTTGCTATCTCCCGATTTTTTCCAAAAAAAAATAATCTTTGCGTATTTTATCAATTCGCTTATTGGTTTCTATTGAAAATTGGAAATACTACATAGTATACACAGACATTGATTCTATATTGGCTTGAATTAGGGCCACTCGTGTTGCTTTTGAGATATTTTTAGTCTTCCGGGATTGCAGTTTTGGCACTGTCCTGCTGACTAATTCAACAAATGTTTCAGTGGTTGGCCTGCCTTTGAAAAATGAGCAGCCTAGAGATTTTCCTAGGCTGTCATGATGTGTAATTTGGAAAATCGAAGAGACTGTTAGGCATTAGACAAGAAGGTTAAAGTCAATTTGTGGATGTTAATTAGTTGCCCTGATTGCGGGCAAAACTTGTCAAGAATGTTATAAAGTTGTTGGCATGGTTCAAGATTCGTTCTACAAAAGAGTATACTGTCGCCTGCAAATAGAAGACATGGTATTTTATTAGCTCTGGGAGTAATTTTGAAGTCAATACTACACTGTTTGTGGTTTTGTGCATCCTACAGGGCCCTCGAAAGAACTTCCATACATAGTATGAACAAATATGGTGAAAGTGGATCCCCATGTCGAATTCCTCTTGTTGGTTTGAAAAATCCACATAATTCATCATTGATAATGATAGGGTATGAAACTGTTGCTATACATTCTCTAATCCAATTAATCCATTTATCACGGAACCCTAATTTTTGTAGTGTTTTGAAGAGAAAGCTCCATTCCACTCTGCCATAGGCTTTCTCCATATCAAGTTTGAGTGCCACCCATGACTTTTTCCCTTTGGTGTTCTTGAATTTAGTCATGATTTCATGACTAAGAAGGATGTTATCATGAATAGATCACTTGGGAACAAAAGCACTTTGAACAAGATCAATTAATTTTGACAAAATAGGGCGCATTCTAACTAGGATCTTAGATATAATTTTATACATACTATTGCATAAGCTTATTGGTCGAAACTAGTTGGTAGTAACTAGATTATTAACTTTAGGAATTAGGGCAATGAGCGTATGGTTGATCTACTTAAGCATCTTTCCATCATGAAACAATGACTTAATAGACGTACATATTTTAGAATGGATAATATGCCAATAATCTTGAAAGAATACAGCATCAAAACCATTAGGTCCTGGTGCTTGAAAATTATCCATTTGAAATATCGCATCCTTTATTTCCTGGTCCTTTATAGGCTTAAGTAGAAGGTGATTGTCCGCCTTAGTTACCACTTTTGTAACATTCAATAAATCATTAGTTGTGCTATTATGTGCTAATCTGAATTGAGATGTAAAATCATGCACAAATAAGTGTTGAATTTGGTTAATGTCATCGATCCATATACCAGAACTATCCTTGATTTTAAGAATGTGACTGTGTGTTTTCCTTAATTGCGTAGATTGATGAAAATAGTGCAAATTTCTATCCCCATTAACTAACAAATCCTTTTTGGATAATTTTCTCAATATTTTTGGTTGAAAAGATGCATTTTCGCACGTTGCTTAATAAGCCTATAATGCCAGTTATTAAGACGAATGCTATTTGGATTCAATACTAACTTTGACTCCACTTGCAATAACCTGCTAGCGTTGTTTTCAAGATTCTGTTTAAAGTGTCCAAAAGTATGGTTGCTCCATGTTCTAAGATCAAGTTTGGCCTTGTTTAGTTTTTGTGTTACTCGATACAATGGTGTACGTACCAGGTATTAATGATTTCCAGTTTTTTTTTAACAATTTCATGGGTATCTTGGTAAGAAGCCTATGAGTGTTGGTATTTGAAATCCATACCTTTCCTTGGCTGATGAGTTGGCTCATTGTTGAGAGATATGTATGAATAATCTGACCAAGTAACGGTCAATTCATTATTAAGTAATTTGAAAACAGTTGATGACTATCTTACCTAAAGTAACACGATCAAGCTTTTCGTACACTAGTTGTCCTCGTAAAAACCTTTTCCAGGTGTCAGCTTTTCCTTGTACATTCGTATCACTACAATTGTTGTACGTTAGGAACTCATTTAATCTCTGTGTTCATGCCACCCTTATCAGAGTCCCCCCTATCTTTTCAGAAAGGTGCAACATTTCATTAAAATCACCTATTAAGCACTAGGGCAAACTAATGTTGTCATGGAGATCCCGTAGGTGTCTTTAAAAACCATCTTTTTCACGTTCTTAGGTTGGGGCATATACTGACTGCTAAAATAACACATTTTTTTCCATTAGTTTTATCATTCACCAGACAATGGATTGCTCTTTTGTCTTTGGCCATTATACTAACGTCCACATTATAAGTATTCCGGAGTGCCCATATCCCTGCCACGTGGTTTCCTACAGGGATTGTGTCATGGCAGTGATGTCCTAGTCTTTAGATTATCAAATGTGCATTTCATTGGTTGACCATAGTTTCAATTAGGAAGTGGATGTCAGGATTTATACTACGTTTTATAAATCCTACTTCTAATCACAAGTGGGCCTTTTTGGCCCCTTGAACATTCCAGCATGCAATTTTCATTTTAAAAATTTATCAAAGCACTGAATATTTATTTCAGTTGGTCTATGGAAATAATCCATTGATTTTCCATTTGAGATGACTATGTTTCTATTTCTTTCATCTATAATTTGGATAGCTGGTAACACACTAACACTTACATATTTTTGGCATGGAGTATAATTTATGACTTTGCAGAATATACCAGCATAATTCTGGGACCAACTATTGTCAATCTCTGGCCTTAATAGGCAGGGCTGCGGGAAACATGGATAATTAGTTTCCACATCCCCCTCTAAAAAGAATATAATAAAATAGGCATTCAGTGTTTTAAAAAGTCCCATAATAAATACAACAGTCCACCCATTATTATTGTCGATACTGATCCCATCATCGCCCTTAGGTGTAATCTTTAAAATTATATATAAGCCCCTAAAGAGTAGAGAGGAAAATTTAGTATGCTGCCTGCTTGGAATTGTTCATGATGATGCAATCTAACCTGCCAACACAAAGGGCAGTTAGAGTTCTCAAAACTATAAGCATGTAGCTTGCACTTTTCTATAAAAAAGTGGGTGTCTTTCAATACAAAAACATGGACATACAAATCCATTTCCTTATTTTGCTTTATGAATATACAACACTAACAACACCATGCTGTTGAGAAGGAATCAATGAATGAACAGTCATGGCATTGCCTACAGGCAACACATAATCTTAAGTCAATTGCTATTATTAGAGAAATAATAGGGGTCTCAGGCCACAACAAACATGCCTTGAAATTGTCATTGACCCAAGTCTCCTGGGTGGGAGGCTTACATTGTCCTGGCTGCCTAAAGCTACAATGCTTGGCAACACAACCCAATGGCCACCAAACCCAGACTGGAAAATTCATGGACTGATTCTTGGCATTTAAACAACAAGGGGCAACTAGAGAACCATAAACATTCCAAACCCCATACCATAAAAACATAAACGTTACATTTAAAGATAGAACACAGTACATAAAGGAAACCATCATACAAACTGGACAAAGTGCAGTTACTTGTTCTAGTAGTAACATCATAGGGACCCTTACTTCCAAATGATGTATGTAACAGCAAACCCAAAAGCTACACAACATCCCAAGCAGATGCAGTTTAGCCTATCTAAAGTACTCACTACAGTATAGGTTATACAAAAGAGACAATGGAAGCATACACCCATAAAGACCGAGGTCCCATCTACCAAAATATCAAATAACACTTATCATAGATTCTACTTAGGGGAGTGGGAAGAATACTCTTCCTCCTCTTGTTTCTTCCTTTTCTTAGAAGATTCTGAAGAGAATGCAGGCTCATCAAGGTCATCAAGCTCAAGAAAATAGCCTCCCCTCCCTCATAATCCGTAGGTTGTTCAAGGTCATCCTCCACAAAGCTGTTGTCCTGCTCATTATTAGTAAAAGCCACCTGATCAAGAGGCGAGATAGGGCTGACAGGTTGAGTTGTAGACATAGTAGTAGAGTTGAAAATGTCAGTCTAAGTAACAGGAGATGCCATACCATGGTTCAATAGGGAAGACTAGGAAGGTGGCGTAGAAGAGCATCCACCCCCTTCATAATAGGGATGCCCTCTAAAGTGGTGGCCCTCGAACGTTGGACAAATTCTTGTTCAACTAGGACAACTTTACCTCTGTCATTAGGGGAGATCTGAGGTGTGCTGACATTGTTCTCAGCTTGGAGCTCATTGATGGAGATACCCCTTGAAGATAACCTTTTTTCTTTGGTGATGGGTGGAAGTCTAGCTCTTTTTTTAGGGAAACCCTGATCCACTTCTCTTGGGGGTCATTACTACTAGCAGATGGGGTGCCAGGGATATGGGTCTCTTAGATCCCATGGGATTGAAATTTTTCCACCATTACTTCAATTTCAAGGATGGCCGGAATACTTGGGCATTCATTCAAAGAATGTGTGTTACACCTAAACAAGGCCCGTTCTTCATGCAACCCCTCATAGATAATGGGGATGAAGAGGTCATGGATTGGGGTGTGAATTCTTAAGGTACCGGGAAGAGTTTTAGGGATGTCAATATTCAGACATACACGTGCAAATTTACCTTTTTTCCTAAGCAGTGTGTTATGATCCACCCTCACCATATCCCCAATGGACTTTAGAAGCTCAGTAAGAGCCTCTTGTGTCCAAAACTCCCATGGGAATCTAGAGATGCCCACCTGTTGGTTAATTCTTCTAATGGTACCGGAGTATGGATCAAAATAAGGTACCCAAGGGCTTAAAACAAAATTTAAACCCCTTACAAAACAAGGTCGTTTATGCCAGACATAAGCTTTGTCAAATGTAGATGCAAATCGAATTAATACCCACCCTTTCTCAAAACAATGTACTCAACCTCACCCTTAATATGTTTCCATTCAAGTTTAGTTTTTGTGATAATCACAGACATAGGAAGAGCATCTCCCTAGGCTTTAGCCAGAAGGCAGTGGGCAATCAATTCCTCCATGCTACCTGGAATCTTAAGTATGATAGGAAGAGGCTCCAATTCTTCAGTAGTAGTAAGAGGAGGGTTCTTCAAGGTCTCCTCTAATGGAACCTGGTGAACACGTGGAGATTGTTCACCATTAGCAGCATGTTGCAATTGAGATGGGGAAATGTAAGAAGGATCGTTACTCTTTATACCAAGCCTAACTGAGTCTGTGAAACTCTGGTAGGGTGGTGTGTATGGGTTGCTAGGATGAGGAGCTTGACTTCTACCCATTGAACTTGAATCTGAAGATTCAGTTGGAGAATGAGGAGTGGGAAGTGGGTTGTTACTGGCAGGATGGTCATTTTGAGAGTTATTATAGTCAGATGGCTTAGTCATAAGGATGATAATCCAACAATGGAAAAGCCGAGACAGTGGTGAGGAAATCCAAAGTCCCTTGTGGTATTTATAGTCAAGGGTTGCGATAATAGGAGCAGAATGGGAAAACCGATCATAAGGGGTGAAATCCAAGGCTAACCATTAACAACAAGCAACAAAACAAAGATAAAAATAATCATTAAGACTAATTAAAAATATTAAACAGTAAAAAGTCAAGTCTTTGGCCATTAGAATGATTATGAAATACAAAACCGTGGTAATCGAGGAAGAGATTACCTGACTCATGAAAGAGAAAGAACAATGCATGTTGGTTACCTCTATACAGTTCGGTACTATGATGGTCTGAGTAAGATAAGCAGCTACCTTAGGCTTCAGCTGGTCCAAACTCGACTCCTTCTAGTCATGATGGGTTGCCCAGATCATGATTATAATTGCAGATGTAAGGATTTTGATCTATTCTAGGTCATCTCCATTCAACTTTTTTCCAACAAATAAACGCAGAGCAAATCTAGGAAATAGCTTTTCGCCATCGAGGTTTTTGAGTTCATAATGAAAACTATAGATCTAGTAGTTTTAGAATGTTCTAGGATAGCACTGCTGCAATCTCTTGGCTTGAAATAAAAAAGCTATGGACATATAAGGAGTTGAATAAGCCCAATTTTAGAGACAAAGGAGTAAAAGGGTGCAAAATCATTAGGGAAAGAGACTTTGTTTTTCTGCAACATAGCAGTCATGATGAAGATTGTATTCATGGTCGCTCTAAGCTGGTCTGATAACTTACTGCTAAGCTTTGTAATTTTAAAGTGAGCATTTCATGAAGAAATTGATGGATCTAGGGGTTGAAAAAGCCCAGGCCTAAAGGAGTAGACATAGAGAGGAGTGTGTGTGGGAAAGAGACATAGTCAGCAACGTATGCTCACTAGAGTGGCTAATAGTTGGGTTGGTGATGGTCACCACACATAACAGGTGAGGGTCTGGGGGTTTTTTCATAGGAAAAGCCTGCGATTTGCATAGGCTAAGGCAATATGCAAGCAGTTAGAACAGCGTAGGGTTAGCGGAGGTAAGGAGCCGAGAGGTTCTCTTTCTACTCTCTCTTTAGCGTATTCTGAAATTGCATAAACCCAAAATCTTGCATCTGTGTTGAGAGAGACCTGAAGATAACAAATTTAATGATTGTATGGTCTTGTGTTGAATCAAATGGGAGAAGAAATTAATAAAGAATGGAGTTTGTTAAGGGAAATGGTTAATGTTTAATAAATGCTGCATTAAAGTGCCTTTGCGGTAATTTGAAAATGAAAACCAATAAATAGTTTGTTTTACAATTACAATTATACCCTCTCATCTATCCATCTTCCTAAAGTCAATAATATAATTGCATTTCAGAAAAAAAGAACAAAAAACTGTAATAAGCATGGTAGCAACCAGTCACTATCATTAGAAAGAACAAACCAGCACCACCTCCACCGTCACCAACACTAACATTCACCACATGACCTCTAAATTTATAGCCTAATTACCACTGCCACTGCTACCACGACCCTAAAAAAACCCAAGCACAATACCATATTCCATAAGCATACAACCGCCACTTGCCACTCCCACCGAGCTGGCTTCGCTAGCGACATGGAACGAGACCCAAAGGTGGCCGTCTTCGCTGGCTCTACTATCGAACCTAAATCCAAATAAAAGCATTTTAATTCCTTGGATATGAAATTCAAGGTTATAATTGGGCAAAAAATATGCCCACTGGGGTATTGACAGATGGAGATGAAGACTGTAGCTTGGAATACAACCGTTTTTTTTTTTTTAAAAAAAATCTGAGTCAGATGAGAGGTGAGTTTTTTCCTTGATGGGGTTTTTTCTTGGTGAACCAAAAATAAAAGGGCAACCATGACCTATCTAGAATTTCATAAATTAAATAAGCAGAGAGAGTGCGTAGAGTTTTATGAGAGAGAGAGAGAGAGATTGTGTAAAAGAGAAAGATAGGATGAAATGATCAACAAGGGGTAATTTAGGAAGGCTAAAAAAGTTACTTTTAAGAACATTAATTAATTTACATTGAACTATGTATCATTACTGCATTGGCTATTTCTTACCCATTGTCCTTAGGGCAGTGGACAACAATTGTAATAAAGAATTATTTGCTTTTTGACTCATCCAACTATGGTGCATGAATTTTCAAATCCCACAAGTATGAAAATAAATTGTTGGGCCCATTTAAGTATGGTGAAAATTGAATTTTGGAACCAAATTTTAAATTAGGAATGTGTCATACATAAAATGACTAAAAAACTAGTCAAAAATGAGATTGTAGGATCAACACCAGTCTTAATCCCACTTAATATGAAAAACAACAAAGCCCCCACTCACCCCTTTCTTCTTTTTGATTTAGTTTCTCTCACTTGCTGCTTCAATTTTCATCTCCTTTGTGTCGAATCCTCACTTTTGCTTCAATCCTCATGCAATAAAGGTTGTCAACAACCCCACTACACCCTAACTTTTTCCTACCTGCTAGTTCTACCGTCTTCATCAAACTATTCTTTGGTGAATAGTGGACCCACAACAAACGAGACTGTTCTGTTGGGTTGACGCAAAGTCTTGGACTAGAAAGAGAAATAAGAAGGTTTGGTTGTCTGCATTCAGGACCCACAACATCGAGGAAGGGGAAAGGGAACATCGAAGTGGTACCCTTTTTGAAATTGTTGTCCTTTATTATTGGTTGGATCAAAAAAGGTTATGGTTTTGTGGTTATTTTAATATAATGGGAAGGATATAATAACAAAACCTTAATTAACGTACGTTGAACTGAGATTAATATAAAATAAACCCTAATTAATTGAAAATTAAAGCCAATTAGATGGTGATGCAGGTGATAAGTTTGTTAGGTATCTCTGTCTTCATATATGATGTGAATTGTATATTTGGCAATGTTTGTGTGATGAGTTTTTTTTCTTGAATTGTACTGATAGGGATCATTACTTAATTTTACATAAGTTGAGTGAAGGAGTTTGTTTGAGTTGGATTAGGGTTAATGATCCTCAGTATTACTAAATAAGTTGTTTGATTATGCAAATGTGTGTTATTATACATGATCCTCTATTTTATTGAAGTTGATGCAAATTGATAATGATTATTACTTAATTCCTTGCTTCATAGATGCAAATTGATAATGATAGTAGAGTTCTTATTGTGCATTTCAAAGAAAAAAAGTATACATATGTCTCCTATAGACTTAGATAGGTATCAGATGCGTGAACTATATGTTGATGCTAAGTCATTGCTAGAAAAGACTAGTTGTCAACAACCTAGGCACATGGACTTCTTTTGTTCATCTCCCACAAATGAAAGGGTTAGTTTCCCATTGGATTATGATGGTGCACAATTGTCTTTGGTGAAGATATGGTCTACAATAGTTTTGAATATTCCAATACCCATTAAGAGAGGGAAATAGGTCTCAATGTACTATTATACACATAATGAATTGAAAGCTTTGAGAAAGCAAAAGGAAGAGGGTATTAGTACTCATACACTAACCGCCACTACTGTAGATAGTAAGCCCTTACTAATAAGTCATGAACACTTCAGACTAGTCGAGGGTTATGAGGAGATGTTGCTTGACTTAGTTTGTTCATCTACTGATCTGGATAGCTTGATTGGAGCTCCTACTAGCCAAGCAAATCAATGGGCTGACAGCTTGACTGTTAGTCAAGGACAACAACCAAACTCTCAACCCAAATCAACTATAGTTTTGGCGAAAAGCTTCCATCCAAGTCAACATGTCTCCTATCTCCATTTTTAGGAAGAAGATCCCTTACAAGGATTCAATCGAACTCTCTCACCCCTCGTTCCCTAAAAAGAACAAATCCTATTTATCCCTCTTCTCCTTTCGTAAGAAAAACTATGAGTCAAGTTCATTCTCATGATGCTTTCTCAACTGAACCCACTTTTCCCACTTTAAGAAGGCCTGTAACTAAGATTCAAGTCTATTCTCCTAAACCTGTCACCCCTCCTTCTATAAAAATATTTCACATAGGAGCTTACCAACTTCTCCTACTTCTCCTCCTTTGACTATTACCATAAAACAACCTCTCATACATCTCATCCCACAACAAGACCCATAACTAGAAGCCATAGAAGTGATATGCTCATTGAACCATCCTTTGTTCTTAGCAGATCTCAACCTGAGTTGGTCATTGTGGACATTAGGTTAGAGGGGTTGGAGGCATATGACTTAAGGTTGTCGAGCCAACTACCTATGATTGATGAGTATAATGGTGATCTTGGTAGAGATTATCTGCCTTATGTAACACGTTGGGATTATTTAGCCACTATGTTCACTGAATCAATAATGGTAAATGGATCAGAACAATTGGGAAATACGAAGTACCCAAGAGGACTGGAGTAGGTACCATGAGACAAAAGATCTTTCTAAAGAGATTCGATTGGGAACTACTATATGTCCAAGGTCCAATATTGGAATAAATTCAGAGGTTTTCCCTGACTTTGTTCATATGTCAACAAAAACAAACAATTCGAAATACCTCGACTTTCTTAGAATATTTCTGGGTCAAATAGCAATGATTTGAAGCAGTTCTTTTATTTGTACACTACTTCGGAAATCCAAGGACTCAATCAAATTAATGGGACCTCCCCCTTCTTTGTTTGTCTAATTCAAGGGAGAAGGAAGGTCCCATCGAGCTCTTATACTTTCATATCTATACCTCGGTTCACCTGATTACTACAGGGATACGACCAATCCAGAATATGAACCAAAAAAGAAAGTACCTATTAAAATGATCACAAGAATACCAGTTATAGCACCTAATATCAAAACAGGAATCCTTCCAATAGTATCAACCAT
>JACYFF010031954.1:33049588-33084300 GCA_017589665.1 Selenicereus undatus | reverse complement strand
ACACACACACAAACACACATATATATACATACATACATACATACATATCATTTTACACACACACACACACACACACACACACACACACACACACACACACACACACACACACACACACACACACACACACACACACACACACACACATATATATATATATATATATATATATATATATATATTGCACATTTGCATCCAATGCATGAATAAAACAGATGGATATTAGTATCCATATATATACAATCCATATCCATTTACCATACATTTGACATAATTCATTTTTAATTAAAGTGTATCGAATGGACCGAATATCCTTCGAATGTAGAAAGGATTGCCATTCCTAAATACCATAGGTGCATTGTATCCGATTAGTGGAATCGTAATGAGTATATTTTGGCTTATTACCAGTCCATTGAAATAAGGATGATTTTTGACATGTTAAAAAGGTGATATGATTATATTTTAAGTAGCATAGATGCAACAAATCAAAACCTTGAAATTTAGATATCACAACATTTTGTGAAAAGCAATAATTTTTTATGGGGTAGATTTTACATGAACACAACTAAGGAAAAAAAACCATGCTTTTCCTTTTTGAAACCAACTATTCTATCGCTAAACTCGTTCTTATATGGTCAACCTATCCTGTATACCCAAGTGGCCAAGCCCAAAATGCAGTAAGAAATAGAAATAAATGATTATATAGTAAAACGCACTGAAATTAGACACGAGTAAGAAATAGTTGGAGTTTTGAAATTTGTTGCATAGATTGTGGGTTCAAGTATTGCTACTGTCAATTCCCCCCCCCCCCCCCTTTAATGTTGGAAGTTTCTTAAATGCTTCTTTTGTTGTTTTTGTTAGGTATAAATTTTACAAAAGATATTAAGAAAGACCAGTACATAATAATGACAAATTTTTTCCATAACTTCAATTATTGTCTCTTGGGGGGGCGTCTTATTTTTAATTATGATCATATAAAATAAATTATCTGCCTATCTTTCTTTTATTTTTTGCAACATTTGTTTAGTTTTCTATTTGAAATATATTCTATTAGGCAAAGTTTGGTTTTAAATCACAAAAGAGTTCTATTGTTCTCAAAAAGTTAAACTAGGGGTTATAAAATAGACACATTGTATACAAAATAGAACTATACTAGATAATATTGCTCACAAGAATGAACCAAAATACTTAGAGTTAAATATTAGGGTTAAAACTATTAAATACAAAATGCCTCATAATATTATCAATAAAAATAGTTCTATTATTCAAAGAAAGTTCAATTGTTGTCCCCCTCCCCCCAAATTGTTTTCAAAAAGTGAACTTGTTGTTCACAAAAGGTTTAACATGTTGTTCACGAAAACTAACTACCAATTAAAAAATATTTTATTATTCACAAAATGTTAACCTAATGTTTAGAAAATACACATCTATTGCTCTCAAAATAGGATCATAGTAGGTATGATATTCTTCACAAAATCAAACAAAATAATAAAAGTTAAAAATCAAGGGTTAAAATTATTTTAAAAGCTAAATAACCATACCAATTAAAAAAGAACTCCATTATTCACAAAAACTTCACCTATTTTTTACAAAAGCTTAACCCGTTTTTTTAAAAAAGGGTTAGATATGATTTGAACAGTAAAAGAAATATGTTCAGAGAAATGAAGAACAAAGACAATAATAAAATAGAACATTGCTGTCAAAAAGAAATATGTTAAAAAAATGATATTTTTGACCATGAGAAGAAGAAGATGGAAGATTAACAAAAATTAAAGCATCTGAGTTTATTAATGAATTACTTACTTTTTTGACCCATCCAATTATGGTGCATGAATTTTCAGATCCACAAGTATGAAAATGAATTGTTAGGCCCATTCAAGTACGGTGAAAATTAACTTTTAGGACCAAATGTAATATGAATGGTGAAAATGCTAATGTGGCGGTCCAATATGCCTGTTATACCCCTAGTTTTGTGGTTGCGGTCCCTCACCTGTAGCCTACAGGCTAGTTCCCTCCATGCGTGAAAGAAATAGCCATTGGTCCCCAACAGTTGTTTTTTTTTTTAAAGGCATCCAAGCCCTCTTCCTCACCACCCCTCTTCTCTAATTCTGCTCCTGCTCTAATTTTGCTCAATGTCTTCCTCTTCTCTAATATACCCATTGAGTGATACACAAGGCTTTGTTAAGGTTTTGTGTTGCAATTATCATTATTAATTTTTTTTTTAAAATGAAATTGTTGAAATTTTTTAATGCATGTTTATTCTTACAATTCCTTTATTTGATTTGTATGTAAACATTTTGAGAATGCTAATGTTAATTTTTATTCATTTGTATGTTAGGAAATATGCACAGTTCAAGTAGATTTGCATACGGAGGTGGAAGCAACTCTTTGCAATATGTTGCAGAAGTAAAATGCCCAAGCTATAGGCAACACACTGAA
The DNA here is from genome assembly GCA_017589665.1 of Selenicereus undatus. Taxonomy (NCBI): domain Eukaryota; kingdom Viridiplantae; phylum Streptophyta; class Magnoliopsida; order Caryophyllales; family Cactaceae; genus Selenicereus; species Selenicereus undatus. Next base: position 33,081,861 of record JACYFF010031954.1, on the reverse strand, counting down.
ATCAAATTATTGAAATCTTAAGATAATCCACAAAGATTATTTTATGAATGCTCATCATGTGGGATGTTTATTAGATTGGTATATCCAAAGGCTTATGCATATGACATAAAAGTAAGGGTTGAAGGATTTGGAGGTTATGATGGTTTGAGGGTAGTTGAGAGAGAAGTGAGTGAGATAAAATTAATTGTAAATGATATACATGCTAGGATGATATTTGTAGTGATGATTATGATAGGAATCCTCGTAATTATAGCAATGAAGTAAGTTAGCTCAATGTAATGTTAGAAATGTAAGGGAACACGATCATTAATAAAGAAAGCATGACATGTATTGCATATGATCAGCAACTTAACAATTGTCTTCATAGTTGCATGAGGTGCTATTTATGGCAGCCATATCCAGTGTCTTACAAAAAGGTGTCAGCCATGAACAACCTCCAAAAAAATATTTAGCACCATGAAGCATACATATCATGTTCTAACAATATAGCTTGGGTATATACAAATCCACAAAATAGGCTTGTGCCTATGAACCCTAACTAATGCTAATCAACAACAAAAGGTTTGACATTGAGATGGCATATATTATCAATCATCCAAAAAGCTTACTTAAGTTCAAACATCAGAGAACCTATATGTGTTGGGAAATGAAACAAAGTAATTACAATTTACAAGAAGTTGGAGGTAAGAAAAATATAAGGGCATATTGTTACCTTAAGACTGAAATCAAAAAAGGGGGAAAAAAAGCCTATCCCTTCTTCTAATGCAGTGGTTGTAAAATAAATCAAATTAATTAATACCTGATGAAGTTGAGGGTAAGATAAAAAGAGAAGGGTAATGTTTTACCTTATTGTGTCTTGATTGTTACTGAGATGGTTATAACTGAGGCGGTTGGGAGGAGATAGTCAAGTGCAAAATCTTTTGTCACTTACTTATTGCATTCCCCTCTTTGGGTGGCTTTACTCTTGTTCTTTTTCCTCTCACATTTCTGGCCTTCCTAAACTTCTTTACTCTAATGACTAAATCCCCTTTTAGTTTACTGTGGATTCTAAAGTTATGCCCAAATTGATGACAAAATGTTGCACTTACAAGTTGTTGATCTCTGAAATTGGTCTCTTCAGTCACATCGTTTCTTCTAGTTGTCCAGGGCCTCCGTAGCCTTATGTTTTTCACTAGTGGTGGCCCTAACTTGGGCATGTCCTTATGCTGTAAAAAACTTAGTCTAGGATGAGGTGCATCTCCATATCATATGCTTGTTTGTATTTTTTAATGGAGCATGCATCATCCACAAAATCTTCCACGTTTTTCTATCCCTGATGATGCACCTTATAGCATGTTTGCATGGGATTGCATATATATCGTAAACCATGCAATCATAATGCCTAGTGGTGAGATTAGCTATGAAACTTGCCATTCCATCAAGAATATTAAACTCCTTCCTTCTAACAAGTGTAATAATGCAATATTGGTTGTCAATTTCAAGCTTTAGCAGCATAGTTCTAATCCTAGGGCATACCTTCCTAGACCACTTTTGATAAGCCTCAAATCTTTTAGCTATGGTAGAGATGAATATCATTATCTTCCTGATATGCTCAAACAGAGACATAACAGGCTTGTGCCTGAACTTCTCAATATGGGCATTGAAATGTTCAATAAAGTTTGTAGTGTTGTTTGACACTTTAATGCTAGGGTCAAAGGTATACCTTACTTAATGCTCTAAGGTTGTGAAGCTTGACATGCAAATAGAACACTTAAAAAAGTATTCATTAACCATTGCCTTAACACCAAACATCATGGCGTATAAGGCTAGTTCATTGCACAACTTCCCAAATAGAATATCCTACAAACTAGTTAATATAAGGCTTGACAGTATAGCCTGCAAATAAATAGCTTGACACATACATAAAATATCTTAAACATAATAAAATCATGCTTATGCATAATAATCCTAGCTCCTACAATTTAGGTAACGAAAAGCTTAAATTATAGCCTACAATAAATAACGTGACACCTAAACAAAATATCTCAAACATAATACAGTCATGTTTATGTATAACAATGCTAGTTCCTCCAATCTAGTTAATGTAAGCCTTGACATTATAGCCTGCAAATTGATAGCTTAACACCTAATAGAATATCTCCAAAAGAATACAATCAACTTTATGTATAATAATGCTGGTTTCTATGATTTAGTTAACATAAGGCTTTTGTTGATTACCTGGATAATCTCTTCCAAAGTTTCTACGATATTGAATTGCATAAATTTTTCTTGAAGATTCTGGAAACACATGAATCTTAGCCTTGATCAAACCCTACATAGAAAGTAAACCAAAACAATTACTCATGCATAATATGACAACAAAATAGGTTAGAATGAACGGTAGATATACTAATCGAGTGTCTATCAAAAATAAACGTAAGTTTGGAAGTGCCTTCATTGGACAAGCACACTTTCAATGTTCTGAAAAAGTACAACCAGTTAGCCCTATTTTCCTCTTGAACAAATGCATATGCCAATGGAAAGTGTTCATTGTTTCCATCTAGTGCCATAGCAATCAAAAACCTCTTTATAAGACCATTTCAAGAAGCACCCATCAACCCCAATGAATGGCTTACATACCCTTAGAAAACCAGCAATCATTTCCTCAAATAAAATGAAAAGGCTTTCGAAAAGCTGAGTACCATTTGAATTTTGAGATATGCATGAATAGATGGACCCTGGATTCTTCGCCTTAACTTTCTCAATATACTCTAACAATATGCCATAAGAATCACAGTGTGTTCCTTCAACCCAATCCTTCAACAACATCTTAGCTCCTCTCACAATATAATCTAATGAATCTCTTCCATAGCTCTCTATTAACAAGTTTTGCAAATCAGCAACTTCCATTTCAGGCATTTCTTTATACTTTATATACAGTGTCTTTGCAACCCAAGAGTAAGAAGTCACTGATTTTCTATCAATTTGGGGCAAGAGTTCTTTCATTTAACATATTTAATCGGCCATACCACACCATCATGGAGTTTAGAGGCATGAATCTTCCATGTGTAGTAAAGATTTTCATATATTGCAATGTGCCGAAACCTATCATTTTTTATCCTCCCCAATGATAATATTTTGTAAGGGTAATCTTTTTTGCAAGGGTTACGGGTTGCGTTAGAAACACTTGTGTGATTTGTGAGGAATATCAAATTACTCAACTAGAAGGACTTGGTTAATAGTTGTGAGCAAGCATTGGAGTGAGTGAGCAATCAAGGAGTCGTGTATAGTTAGAAAACCTTTTAGGTGTAGTTTCTAAGTAAATACAAAGTCATTGTTGTTCAAATCATAATGTAGAAGCCCTCAGACAATGATCAGCCAAATTGGTTTAGGGAGCATCATTAACAAATCGATGTATTTTGCCCCGTCTTTGTTTCAACACTTTTGTCTATTCAAGGTTTTATTTCAAAGCTTATGATTTTCGACTTTGGTTTTCAAAGTCACTTTAGTTGTTTTAAAAGTTTGAATTTTGCTAATCAACCTGTTTTCCCCTGTCTAGGATGATATACCTTACTTTTCACACCTTCACCTAGTAATTGGTAGAATAGAAGATTCACTACCCATACAAAAAAAGATACATAAAAAGCATTGTCAATTGGCAGAATCGACCATTTCTTCATGCGACTCCTTATGTTCAAGAATTTAGGGGTGTAAACCAACCATCGAGGCTTGGGCTCTCCTTGGTCAATTAAAAGCTCGACTCAGGCTTGGCTCGGGCTCGGATGCACAATGCTTTAATCGAAGCTCTTCTTAGTGGTTTTTTTGTTGAAACTTTTCCCTATTTAAGGTAGCAATCCGAGCTAAATTCTAGATTCTTGTAATGAATTCAAGAATTAAGGATTGGAATAAAATTTTATTGATTATGACAATAATTTCTAACTTTCCTCACAAGGGTATAGGAATAAAACGAGCCAATTGAGTTAAATCGAGTCACGCCGAGCTAAACCATGTTCCTACAATTTGGTTATTGTAAGGCTTGACATTGTAGCCTATAAATAAATACCTTCACACCTAAACAGAATATCTCAAATAGAATACAATCATGCTCATGGGTAATAATGCTAGTTCCTATAATCTAGTTAAAGTAAGGCTTGACATTATAGCCTGCAAATACATAGCTTGACAACTAAACAGAATACCGCAAACAGAATGCAATCTTGTTCATGCATAATAATGCTAATTCCTACAATCTAGTTAATGTAAGGTTTTTGTTGATTATGTGGATAATCCCTATCAAAGTTTCTATAGTAATGAATTGCATAAATTCTTCTTGGAGGGATTGGAAACACCTCAGCATTAGCCTTAATCAAACCCTGCACAAAAAGTAAACTAAAGTAATATTCATGTCTAATGTGACAACAAAATGGGTTAGAATAAAAGATAGATATCCTAACCGAGCGCTTATCAGAAATGAATTTAAATTTGGATGTGCCTTCAATGGAGAAGCACATTTTTAATGCTGGAAAAATGTACAACTATTTGGCCTTGTTTTCCTCTTTACCAACTACATATGCCAATGAAATGTGGTTGTTGCTTCCATCTAGTATGATAACTAACAAAAGAACCCCTTCATAAGGCCCTTTCAAGAAGTGCCCATCAACCCCAATGAATGGCCCATATCACCTAAGAAAACCAACAATCATTGCCTCAAATGAAATGAAAAGCCTTTTCAAAAGTTGGGTACCATTTGCATTTTGGATATGCATGAATAGATGGACCCTGCATTCTTTGCCTTAACTTCCCCGAATATATTCTGGCAATTTGGCATAAGACTCATAGTGTATGCCTTATATACAATTCTGCATTAGCCTCTTAGCTCTTATTACAATATAATCTAGTGAATTTAATCCATACCTCTCCATTAATAGGTTTTTCAAATCAGCAATTTCCATTTTGGGCCTTATCTTGTTGTAGAGTAAAAAGCCATTGATTTTCTATTAATGCTGGGACAAGAATGTTTTTCTTCCATAGATTTAATCTACCATGTTACCCCATCATTTTTCTTCCATACTATTAATCTACCATGAATCTTCCATGTGCAGTCAAGGTTTTAACACATTGCAATGTGTTTAGGCCTATCATTTTTTATCCTCCTCAATGAGAAGCTTTCTTGTATAGCACAGTCTCTAATCACTTGACTCAAATGGCTCTTATTTATAAACATATCACCTACTGCCATTATTATTCTCCCTCTCTATTCCTAGAGCATGTCTAACCATTCCTATGTACCCTGGTAAAGTAATGTTTGAATAGATTTCAATCATCATCAATGAAGTAAGCGTTAGCAACATTAGGCATGAAAACTTCATCATCCATGGCATCCTCATCCCAAACCAATCATTGTCACTATCATCTTCTTCTTGTTTCATATACTCTTCTAGAGACTCCTCCTCATCATCATTAGACCAATCTGAATCCTTACCCTCGTCATAATCATTATCACTTTCACTTGTACAACCTTCTGCTCCACCAACCTCTTCCTCATTGTCTGCATTATCAGCTACTAAACTCTCTCATAATCTCCACCATGGTCACCATCATACTTATCAATGTTGGGTGGTTGGATCAACAATCTTAAGTCATATGCCTTTAACCCCTCTAACACTATGTCAGTAGTGACAAATTCAGGTTGGGATCTGATGGGACTAGATGGGAGTTCAATGAGCATATCACTTTCATGGCTTCTAGTTGTTGGTCTTGCTGTGAGATGAGATCCATGAGATGTGTGTCTTGTGGTGAAAGTCAAACGAGAAGATGCAGCAGAAGTTAGTAAGCTATTACTTAGGGGTGACAAGCTTTGGAGAATGGACTTGACTTATAGTTACAACTCTTCTTGAAGTGGGAGAAGTGGGCTAAATTGTGACAAACTGAGTTATTTTTCTTGAAGTGGGAAAAGTGGGTTTGGTTGAGATAGCGTTAGGAAAATGGACTTGAGCCTTAGCTATTTTTATGGAAAGAGAAAAGGGAGAAGTGGGATTAGGTCTTTGTGGGGAAGGAGAGTTAGGAGAGTTTGACCGACTCCTTATCAAGGACCTCCTTCCTGCAAATGGAGATAGGGGACATGTTAACTTGGATGAAAGCCTTTTGTCAGGCACTTTAGCTATTGGGTTGATAGCTTTGTTGTCGTGCTTCACTAATAATCAAACTATCATCCCACTAATTTGCTTTGCCAGCAGTAGATTTGATCAAATTATCTAGATCAATAGAGGAACAAATTAGGTCTAGCAACATCTCATCATGATCCTCAAGCAATTTCAAGTCATCATGACTTATCATTAAAGGCTGACTATGTGTAGCAATCGGGGTGGGTGCATCAGTACTAATACCCTCTTCCTTTTGCTTCCTCAAAGCTTCTAAGTCATTATGTATTAATAGTACACTGAGGCTTATTTCCATTTCTTAATGTCTATTGGAATATTCCCAACTATTCCAGACCATATCTTCACCAAAGACAACCATTCATCATCACAATCCGATGGGTCTCTAACTGTACCATTGGTGGGAGATGAACGAAAGAAGTCCATGTACTCAGGGACAGCCATCCCTTTTTAGCAATGACTTAGCACAGCATATGGTTCACGAATCTAATACTTATATAAGTCTATAGGAGGTATTTGTATACTTTTTTCTTTGAAATGCACGACAAGAACTCTTCTATCATTGTCAATTTACATCCACAAAGTAAGGAATTAAGTAATGATTATTATCAATTTGCATCAGTTTCAATAAAATAGACAATGATGTATAACAACACAAATTTCCATAGTCAAATAATTTTAGTAAAACAAAGGATCATGAATCCTAACCCTAACTCAAAACAAACTATTTCGCTCAACTAATACAAAATTAACTAATTATCCCCATAAATACAATTGAATGAACTATCTCAGTACACAAACATTCCCAAATGTACAATTCACATCATAAATGAAAATAGAGATACCTAAAAAACCTATCCCCTGTATCATTGCCTAATTATATTTAATTATTGGTTAATAAGAGTTTATTTTATATTAATCTCAGTTAAATGTACATAGTTAGGATTTTTTTATTATATCCTTCCCATTATATTAAAATAACAAGAAAACCCTTACCCTTTTCGATCCCACCAACAACAATGGACAACAATTTCAAAAAGCTTACCTTGTCAACCTTCTCTTTTTCCCTTCTTCAGCATTATGGGATTCGAATGCATGTAACCACACCTTCTTCTTTCTATTTATAGGTCCAAAATTTTTCCGTAACCCAGCAGAAAAATCTCATTTACTATGTGTCCACTACCTCCCATGGAACAGTTTGATGAAGAAGGTAGAACTAGCAAATAGGGAGAAATTAGGGCTTGGTGGGATTATTGACCGTGTTTACTGAGTGAAGATTTAAGAAAAAAGGGAGGATTCAACATAAAGGAGATGAAAATTGAAGAGCAAGTGAGAAAAAGTTAAATGAAAGAAAAAATGGTGGGTGGAGGTTTTGTCGTTTTCTTACTACGTGGGATTAAGACCAGCATGGGGCCTAAATCTCATTTTTGGCTAGTTTGTTTTGTCATTTTACATATAAGGCAGACCCAATTTTAAATTTATTCCCAAAAGTTAATTGTCACCAAACTTGAATGAGCCTAGCAATTCATTTTCGTACTTGTGGGTTCTGGAAATTCATGCACCATAGTTAGATTGGTCAAAAAGAAAATAATTGTCTTTTGATGACCAAAAAGATCTTCGTATTTTTTTAACGTATTTTCTTTTGCCGATAGTGTTCTATTTCATTATTATTTTTCTTCTTTATTTCTCTTAACATGTTTCTTTTATTGTTCAAATCATATATAACATTTTTCTTTTTTTTAAATAATGGGTTCTTCTATAAACAATAGCTAAAGTTTCTACGAATAATGAAATTACTTGGTATTGTTAGTTAGCTTTTTTTAATAATTTTAACCTTTGATTTTTTAACTCTTATTATTTCGTCCAATTTTGTGAAGAATATCACACCTTGCATAAGTCCTATTTTTTGAGTGATAGGTTTCTATTTTCTTAACATTACGTTAATATTTTGTGACAGTAAAATATTTTTTACTTGGTAGTTAGCTTTTTTTAAGAGCTTAATCCTTTTTGTGAACAATAGGTTCACAGTTTGAAAACAATATTTTCCCGCGCGAGGGTAGGGGAGGGGGCACAACAAGTGAACTTTCTTTGAATAATGGAAACTTTTTTATTGGTAATATTATTTGACTTTTTGTATTTAACAATTTTAACCCTCAATTTTTAAATATGAGTATTTTGGTTCAATCTTGTGAACAATATTATCTAGCATAGTTCTGTTTTGTGAACAATGTGCCTATTTGTGAACTTTAGCTTATTTTTTTGTTAACCGTAGAACTATTTTGTGATTAAAAATCAAACTTTGATGTATAGAATATTTTTCAATGAGAAACTAAACAAATTTTGCAAAAAAATTTAAAAAACGATAGAAAGGTAATTAATTTTTTTCTTTATGATCCTAACTAGAAATAAGACGACACTAAAGAAAAGATACAACAATTAAGTAAGGGAGAAAAATTGTGGTTATCAAGCACTGATCTTCATTGATATCTTCTGTGAAATTTATATCTAACAAAAATAATGAAAGAAGCATTTAAGAAACTTCCAACATTAGGGGAGTGAAAAATTGATCGCAATAATACTTGAGCCCATAACCTATACAACAAATTTCAAAAATCCAGCAACTTCTTACTTGTGTCTAATTTCAACACGTTCTACTATATAGTCGCTTGTCTTTTATTTTGTTTACTGCATTTTAAGCTTGGCCACATGGGTGCATAGTATTGCTTAACCATGTAAGAACTGGTTAGTGGTAGAATGATTGGTTTCCAAAAGGAGGAGTAGAGTTTCATTTTTTCCTAAGTTGGGTACACGTAAAATTTACTCCATTTAAAAATTATCTTCTTTTTAGAATGCAGTGATATTTAAATTTTAAGGTTTTGGTGCATTACATCTATACTACTGAAAGTTTAATCATATCACCACTTTAACATGTTAAAAATCATCCATATTTCAATTGACTAGTGAATAAGCCAAAATATACTCATTACAATTTCATTAATAGCATACAATGCATCCATGATATTAAGGGATGGTAATCCTACTTGCATTCAATAGATATTTGATCTTCCTAATACACTTTAATTGAATATGAATGATGTCAAATGAATGGTATATGGATATATGTGGATACTACATGGGTTGGGTGCATATGACAAGTATCCATCTATTTTATTCATACATTGGATGCAAATGCAGAAAAAAAATATATGTAACTCTTATATTCCCTTTATCCATTTTAATATGTGATCCATCTTAGAATTTTTTGATCTTAAGCTAACTGAATAAAACAGCTTATTAGTCATTAATCATTACTCTTCATTAGTCTCACATAAACATGTATCACTACTAATAAATCCTTTATTTAGATCTTTACTTTCAAGGAGTGTTTTAATTAGTATTTTGAATTCAAACTTATGTTTCATATGTAACATATATAAATTTGATGTTTTGCTCAAAATAATAATAAACAAAATACCCAAAAAGTTTACTTAGAAATTTTTTTTAAAAAAAAAGGTCTTAGTTGGATTCTCAATCAAAATTCAATAATCCACTTTATTTTATGGATATGGATATAGACGGATGACAATAAATAGACATAGATATGGATATTGATGAATCTATATTTAACTATTGTCATCCCTAATGACATTGCACAATACCCCTTCCCCAGCCATCTCCTTTTCCTAAGTATCTACAGGGAAAACAAACTTTCTTGGAGGAGGGGGCACAAGTGGCAATTGAGATGGGCAAATTTTTCTTTTGCATTGGAGGGCAAGAGCAACAAGTCTTGGATCCAATGTAAACTCTTAGGCAACCTAGAATCCCTATTTGTGGCTAGTGTTGACTTTATTATATTTGATATGTTTTGATGCAAGTCGAAGAGGCATTAAGTTTATGAATGTGCTTGAGTAAGTTGATGCATTGCTAATGATATTCAAAATGAGTCTTTTTTTTTATCTATGTATTTGGAAATATGTGGCTTAATACAGTTGCATGTATTATGGTTATTTGACTTTAAGAGATTTACATTGAATGTCTCTTTTACTGAAGCATTCCTACTTTGACAAGACTGGTGTTTATCTATGCCAAAGTTTCTAAATAGGACTTTCAATATGTGATTGTCAGTTAGTTAAACATAGTTTAGGCCATATAAATATGATTGCCAGAATGTTTTATTATAAATAAATATGAGATTATGGCATGAGGTATTTGATTAGTATGATTGTCCAAATTATTAATAGAAGTATTCTCTACAATATCAATGTAGCAGTGTTAATAGATGATTTAACTATGGCAATCATTTCTTGACCGAATTAGTTGAGATTTTATATTGTGCAAAGTATGTGGAATAATCTCAGTACTTTCTAAAGCTATGAGATTTTGAGCTTGACATACTATGCATATTTTGAGTTTCGTCAAATTTGAATGCCTAACTTTGGTGATGCATATAAGCATCGCTTAAATGAAATATCTTATGACTCATATTTGCTTGGTACGTATCACATCATGGAAGGATCAAATCCATATCGTGCTGCATATGTGCTTAAAGTAGTTGACCTATCTTTAATTATGCAATCCTATTATCCGCTTTGATAAGGTTCTATCAAAGTCAATGGATCTACCTTTGGCAAATATTTCATTGCAAATGTATCATATTAAGCATGCCTGAGTATGCTGGACACTTCCAGCGATTATTGATCTTATATTTAGATTATTCATCTTGCTTTACTTCAATGTTTAATTATTTGCACAAGCACATTGAATTATATTTGGAAACTCTAATGTTAATATTCTTATGAGTATTTTATATGATATACTTATCCTAATTTATCTGTTGATTATATGGACAAATTATATAAGATATTTGTTGGAATACAAATTGATTAAGTTACTTCAAATAATAATGTGGTGATGTAGAAAATATGATTGAATATCTTGGAATGATAAATTTGATTAATACAAATTTATATTATGCAAAATGACGATGTGAATACTTGGATCATGCCTTCCTAAGCTAGAACAGAAACAATCGAGCAAAAACCTCATCAAGCTTTATTTATAGAAGCTGCAACAAATTTTTGATCCATTTAAAGTCTTTAAGATGGACTTCCATGCCAAAGTCAAAATATTTTTAGAACTTGGTTAAACGGATACACAATTAGCTACAACAGTATAAAGAAGATCTAATTATTGAATGAAGAGAGCCAATGGTGAAATTGAGATTTCTTTCAAGAGTTATTTTTAGAAGTTTATGTATACTCTAAAGTTACAAATCAGATAGTTCCAAATGATCATCAATAGAAATTTGGAAAATTGGAAGACTTTCTAGATATACTACAATGGCCAAGAGAAACTACAAATATATTTAAAGAAGAGAAGAATAAGACAAAGCATAGAAAATTTAAGCATATTGTAATAAGCTAACTTAATTGTAATCTTGTTATCATTCCCTTACTTGTAATGTTCGTGGGAGATCTTTGTAAGGATAATATTTTTGTAAGGGTTGAGGGTCGAGTGAGCAACACTTGTGAGATTTTGAGGAATCTTGAATTACTCAACTAGAAAGAACTAGTTGAGATTTGTGAGCTAGCATTGGAGTCAGTAAGCACTCAAGGAGCGGTGAATAGTTAGAACTTTTTGTGTACTTCCCAGGTAATTAAGAAGTCATTGGGGTACAAATCCTAATGAAGAAGTCCTTTAACAATGATTAGCCAAATTGGTTTAGGGGAGCATCATTAATAGATCAACGTGTTTTGCCCATCTTTGTTTCAATGCTTTTGTCTGTTCAAAGTTCTATTTGAAAGCTTATGATTTTCGGCTTTGGTTTTCAAAGTCTCTACCCTTGTTTTAAAAGTTTGAATTTTTGCTGGTCAATATGTTCACCCCCCTTTAAAGTGATATACCTTACTTTTTCTTCACCTAACACTAAGTAGAATAGGCAATTCACTTACCTATCTAAAAAAAAGATAGATAAGAGGTATTGTCAATTGGCAGAATTGACCTCTTCTTTTTGTGACTCCTTATGTTCAAGAACTTAGGAGTGTAAACCAGCCATGCCAAGCCTCACCTTAGCTAATTAAAAGCTCATCTCAGGCTTTACTTGAAATTCGCCAGCCCCATAATGTTTAGGCTCGAGTTCAGATGCACAGTACTTGGCTCGGCTTGGATTTTTTTGGGTTAGAATGTTTCCAAATTTGAGGATACAATCTAAACTCAATTCTAGATTCTTATATTGAATTCAAGAATTAAAGATTGGAATAAAATTTGTCGCTTATGACAATAATTTCATACTTTCTGCATAGTGCATAGGAAAAAACAAATTAATTGAGCTAAATTGAGCCAAATCGAATCAAGGTAAGTTGAGGCTTGTTGGGCTAGGCTCGGTATGCTTTCGATCCAGGTCGACTCGACTAGGGCAGGGTTTGACCCAAGCCCGTGCTAAGCTTTGATCGAGCTGAACCTAAGGGTCGGTGACTCGGCTCAGTTTTGTTACAGTGCCACCCACGATAAGAGAGATGGTCAGCTCAAAAGGAAGATTCTCCCCATTTTCCATAATCAAGCTTATGCAACAATTCTTGCAGTCTCACTTATAAGAGAACTCATTAAAAATTTAAAATGCTTGTATCACCTGTCATTTTGACATCACAACTCTACACGTAGATAAAAATGTATTTATATAGAATAAAGAGCAATCAACCAACCCAATGAGTCTCTTCTTAAAGCAACACATATACCACTAGAAAACAATAAAATGATAGTTTTCTGCCTCTTCCCCGTGCTCTCTCTTTTTCTCTCATTCTCTCTATTTTTTTATGATATACTACTTATGTCATTTCTCAAGTATTTCTCGAACTCCTCCATTTCATCATCTCTCTATGCTTATTCTATTTACTTGCCCATGAGATCCAATTTTTGTATGTCCAATTCATAAAAGCAGTATTCAAAAGGGAGATAATTAATTATGAAAATATGTTAATTGAATAATCAAAATGGCCCAAATTCCTACTTTTATTTTGACATAACAATAAATGCTAAGTTTCTATTCACATCACCATAGAAATTTTTTTAACAAAGGATAGTAAAATTTTCATTTATAATAGTACTTAAAAACTTTCATTTCGTCATCGGCATGCTTGCTGTACTCAATTTTGGGGCCCCTTTTTTCCCTCAAAAATCATATTTTAATTTACCTTGGTTAGGACTGTTCATTATTCGATGCAGATCCAAACCAGACTGAATCATGGCCTAGACCAGATCGGGACAGATTGGAACCATGCTAAGTCAGTTTGGTCCTCTTTCCTGTCATTTTCCAGTTTTAGTCTTTGGTCCAGTCCGGATCTAGACAGGTTGGAGTGTCGGTCCGGACCGTGGACCAATTGAAGTTAGGATTTTTTTTAAAATTTTGTGTTGTTCAATTTTAGACTGTGCCTCACTTCAATCAGTACTCGCTAATCATCACTGCCCTTTCTCTCGATAGGCAACAACCCCCTAGTCCCTTCCTCTCACATCCTCCCTTCCTGTCGGAAGCCCTCAGGCCCTCAGTTGTCGACACTCCATCATCCCTCTCCAGTCCAGTGCAATAGTCCTCACCCAGTCGCCCCTCATCACTCCCCAGTCCCGATGCTCCGTGTCTCTAACTACTAGATTACACTGAAAGAGATAAAACTCAACAATTAAAAGGCTCGGTATTCTCCCTTTCTCTCCTTCTTTGTTTTATTGTATTGTTCTTGAAATCTTGTATATCTACTGATCTTTCTTGGACTTATTGGTATACATGTGAATTTTTGTTGAGTGAGGCTTATAAACAAACACGGTTTAAAACCCATATTTGAATAATTCAACTGAAAATAATTCAGTAAAGATTGTAATTTCAAATCTGCATTTTTCTGCTTTTGAGTATGAGAATTGCAACTTACTGCTCATATGCTTATTTTGGTTGGTGTTAATCTCCTGTTTTGCCGATTTCTTGCCAAATTGGGTTTGTGGATGGTTGTTTGAGTTTAGCTTTTCTGAAATGTTTTCTGAAATATGGATTCTCTCTTTCATTATATGGAGTTGCTCTTTGGTTCACAAAGAGGAAAGTCTTTCAAGCTACATGGGCACTATCAATAGCTATTTAAACTGATTCTCTTTTTGTGTTTAATATTATATAGCGATGATTTTGGCAATGTGTTGTTTATACTGAGGGTTTATCCATCTGATCAATTTCTAATGTTGCTTTGAGGTGGTAGATTGCATATTTTGCTCTGATGTTCTGACTGAGTTTATCACAACTAGTGAGCATGTTTATCTTTCTAAGGTGTGAGTATGATTGTGAAACATTTCTCGAAATAGCAACTCTAATGATTTTTAATATGAAGCCAATGTTTATGATAAATATACCCAAAGCTTATCTTAGGTAGCCATAGTTCTGGTACATGAGACTCTAGGTTTTCTTTTGATCCACTTACTTTGATTTCAATTATATCAATGTCCTTTCATTCCTTTTCTTATTGTAAAGTATACTTTTTAAGTCAAACTTTCGGTTAGATCAATCATCACTGAGTCCCTTCTCGAAATGTAAGTTTTGTATTTTTTTTAAAGTCGAATGTTGAGTGTGTGTAAATGGGGGAGTGTGCGTGCGTGTGAGGCTTATTTACTTATTTTTTTAATCACTTGTCAATGCTAGATGTCAAGCTCTAAATCCAACAAGAGAGGTAGTTCGAAAGAGGAAGAATCGGTTGACATAGATACCGATATTCCAGGTGAGCACCAACTGAATGATCCTATTGAAATTGAAGAGGAAGAAGCAAGTCAAAAAGCAACAAAAAGCAAGAGCAATGAGAAACAATAGCTAGAAAGTCTATTCAAATGGTAGAGTATCAGCAACATTTCGAAGAAATCAAAGAGAATGGAAAAAGAGTGGCCAGTAAGTGCAACTATTGTCACATATATAAGGCTGGCTCTAGTAAGAATGGAAATAAGAACTTGGAAAATCATTTTCCAAAGTGCTTTGAACACCCAAATAATCAAACCAAACAGACGGAAAATTAGTTCGTTTTGCAAGAGGATCAAAACAATGAGAGAAAAGCTATATTGAAGGCACGGGTATTGAATCCTCATGAGGTAAGGGAGTTTGTAGCCAAAATAATCATAATTGATGAGTTGCCCTTTAAGTTTTTTGAAAATGTGGGAATTAGGCTAATGATATCTGTTTGTTTGTCGTTCACTTAGTATGCCTTTATGCATTACCATTGCAAGAGACATTTATCACATACATGTGAATTGAAAGAGTGAAACTGAAAGAATATCATACACATTCATGTCAAAAGGTGTATGTGGCAATAGACACATGGACTTCATTTTAGAGGATTAACTATATGGTTATAACTGTCCATTTTATTGATAATGATTGAAAATTGTATAAGAAAATTTTAAATTTTTATACAATTTCCAATCACAAGGGTGATGAAATTACTCTTGTTCTTGGAAAGTATTTAAAGGATTAGGGTTTAGCATATAAATTGTACACTATTACTATTGATAATGCTGTGAGTAATAGCACTGTGTGTACTTGCCTTATTGGTGTGTTTAAGAGACATAATCATGTTCTTTTCTCTAGTGGGGAATTCTTACATGTTAGGTGTGTTGCTTCACATACTTAATTTGATTATATGGTATGGGTTGTGGGTTGTTGGAAAGTCAGTTAAGCATATTTGAGCTACTTTGTGGTTCATTAGATAATTTCCTAGTATGCTGCAAAGATTTCAAGAATGTACAGTTGCAAAAGAAATTGAAAGCAAGGCTTCTTTATCTCTTGATGTTCCCACGAGATGGAACTCCACTTTTAATATGCTTAGCACTGCTTTAGTGTATGAGCACACATTCACAAAGTATATTAAAAGAGACCCTTATTATATTGTGGAGTTGGAAAAAAATGATGATGCAGATAGCCGTCTTAACTCTAATGATTGGAAACAAGTTAAACGTTTGTTAGTTTTCTTAGAAGTTTTTTATAATGTTACTTTGTGTTTGTTTGGTACTTCATATGTGACATATAACCTACTTTTCTTTGAGATTGTGGCTAATCATACTATGTTAAAACATTTGGAGCAAGTTGTTGAGACCATTGATGCTAATGGTGTGAAGAAAATGAGGAAATTGAGGAGATTGGATCTATAGTCACAAACTTTAAAGAAATGGCCAAGAGGATGAACCATTTGGTATATATTGCTTCCATCACTGATCCTAGGTGCAAGTTGGCAGGTCTTGGGGTTTCTCTTTATGATTTGTTTGATGAAATACAAATCAGTGCTAAAGTTTTCAAACTGAGAGAAACTAGAAGCCTTGTTTGATGAGTATTGACAATTGTACAAGCCTTTGACTCCTCAAAGTGGCCAAAGTAGTGGGGCATAACCTGAAGTTGATAAGGGTAATGCATACAGTGGGGCTACCTCTTATACACAACAATAAAAAAAGAAGTTAAACAGGCAATATGGAGGAAGATGAATAATCAAGACAGAGTTACAAAAGTACCTAAATGAGGGAGTTGAAGAGGGTGAAGTTGGAGGTGATGTGTTGGGATGGTGAAAAGTACATGGTCCTTGATATCCCGTGCATGACCGTATATCTCATGATGTATTGGTCGTGCCTACTTCTACAGTTACATTGGAGTCAACAATCGGTGTAGGACAACATACCATTGAATCATTTAGAACTTCTTTAACTGCAAGGTAATTGGTTTAATTAGTATATTTCTTTGTATTTTATTATAAATTTTTAACTTATTTATCTTTTGTGAACTTCTGAATTTTGTTGGGATGGATTGTGAAGAGATGGTTCAAGCTCTTATATATGCACAAGATTGCCTTAGACTGTAATAACCCAACCCTAACTCATATTTATTTTTTTTAAATCATCTTTATTTATTTCATTAATCATGTTTATTCGTTGACTTTACCATGTTTATTGACTTAATCACTCATGGTTATTTGTTTAACCAAATCATATTTATTAAATTCAATTACGCTCCATTTATTTATTTAACGAGTTCCATCATGTTATTTCAATTTTTCACCTTCATTCACCGTATTTAATCTTTCCGATTGGGAGATATTTCATTTTGGGTACCACTTTGCAACTCAAGCTTCATTGATTGATTAAATATCGGGTGAATCGATATTAGGCCTCGATGAGTATAAATTAGTGATTAATTATTTTCTTATCTTCGCTAAAATTTATTTCCGAGCAATACCAATTTTTATTTTTGTTCAACACTCCAAATAATTTTTGAAGCCCCAATTTAGCTTTTTGGGCCCAAAACAAAAGCCCAAAACCTTACTAACTTTTGTTATTTCACTAATTACTCATTTTAGCACCTAATTTTAATTAGTAAAAAGCTAATTTTTGGGTGGATAATTTTCGGCCACATGTTGCTATTAATAGGCAAATTATCAACACGAATATTTAGCATAATTCACAAACCCATTTTCCCCATTCTCTCTCTCTCCTCATAGCAGAACAGGGGCAGCAGCTGCTGCCCCTTTGTGCCGCCCATTTTGGTGGTTCCGGCCACCTCCCAACTACCCCGAGTTGCCCTTGCTGCTAGCTATCAAGTCTAACCCCTCAAATCACTCAAAACAACCTCCTCCTCTCTCTAATTCAAGCCTAAAGTGAGGTATATCCCAAAACCCTAACTTGTTTTATCTTGAGTTTTATGGTTGTTTTCTTTATGGGTTATGTTTGGATGATCAAATTGATAATTATTGTGCAATTTTTATTGAGTTTGGAGATGTTTGGAGTTATGGGTATTTGATCAAGAGCATGATTATCATGATTTTGCATTCGTTTTTATGCCACTGTCGAAATTCTGAAAATTATAGGATTGTCCAAAACTTCTGAAATTGTTACTGTAGGTTCTATATATTATTTGGGATTTTCTGGCAAAATGTCATGACGTTTGGAGGTGTAATCAATGAGTTATGGAATTTTGAAGAAAACTATCCTGTTTTGGATACGAATTTAGTAATTATGTATTAATGAAATTGTTTAGAGTTTGGATACATATATGAGGCCTTAAATGATATCTTTGTATCTGATTGTGGTGATTTGAAATTATTTCAAGTGATTTTTATGTGAAAAAGGAAGAGAAGTTAAATCAGTTAAGGGTTGGAATTTTAGGCAATTAGGGATAACTTTGGGATTAAACTGGTAATGAATGGTCCAGCCAAAAATTATTATTTTTGGTGGGTATATATTTCAGTGTGTTATCTTTAAAATGGCTCTTGAATCGCCTTAATCCGAGGTCTGTGTAGAAAGTTATGGTCGTTTTACCAAAACTGCGCAGAATGAGATCAAAACTGATACACTTGTGTTTTAGTCCCATTTTGGGAATCCTATTGTGGGAATTATGTTTTGAGTTGTAAATGAAAGTTTTGGGGGACTTATTAATATTTTCATATTGAGGTTTTATTTATCCATTTGAGGTCTAGAATGAAAGTTATGAATTTTTGAAGTGAACCGACCTGCTTGGATGTAAATCAGGTTATTTTTATAATTTCTGTGCAGTATATACTTGGAGGAAAATTCTAAAAATTTTATGATAAACTTTTCATATTATTTCTGAATCTTCTGTAAGATCTTATGAAATTTAGCTGAGTATTTTGAGTTTGGTGATTTTTGGAAGTATTTTGAGTAACTGTATAAAGAGCAATAAAAAGAATCAAGTGAGATTGATCATGGACTCATTTTGTGTATTTTGGGCCAAGTCATTTACAGGGGGAAATAAATATTCATGGACTTTTATGGAGCTTTTAGCTTGTTTTTGAGCTTTGATTCAGTTGTGGATTTTACAAAGAAAATACCATGCTTGGTGAGCTTAATAGCTTCTAATGAGTTCAATGACCCATTTGAGGTGGAATTCTTTATCTAATGGATTTATGAATGAAATATGAGAGGTGGAATGTTGTGACTTATCATACCATATCAGACCAAGTTATTGCAGTTTATGCCATTAAACCAATATATACCTTTCTTGGCCTCAAACCTCTATTACTTACTCAATTCAGATTGTATCAAATGTATTTATCAAGCCAGTGTAGTGCACTCGCTGTTATCTTGAACCAAACTATACATCAACGAGCCTTAAACTTGTATCAGCAACTTATTTCAGGAAAGGTCGTAACCATTCTCTCGATTATCGCCATCAAGGCCTTTTCCTTTGTAATACCATTTATCTCATTGTGGACTATTTTTACTTTCATCAATTCAGTTTTGAAGTTATATTGAAATACACGAGTTATGTGTACCATTTAATTACTCAATTTCTGTTACGCATACTTTTACTTACTCAATTGTGCGAGTAAGGATCATTTACTAACTACACATACTTTCAATGACATTTATGAAACAGAGTTGAGACCTAGTTATCGTTCCCCATTATGCATATGTCTCAAGTCAGATGACATTTATGAAATAGCTGACCTGTATCAAGTTAGATAACATTTTGTTTTAAAGACTCAAGGTACGTCCATTGCTTGTATCTTCAGAAAGCAGATCATGTTTATCAAGTTACAACTCTTAATGAGTTTATCAATGAATCAGTTTATACAGTGATTTGCCATTTAACTTGTGACCCCGTCAATTATCATCTATAGGGCGTCAGCCCATTATTTACCCGTGCGGCTTCATGCCAACTCTTGATCGGATTGGCAGGTGTACACCTATGTATAGATCATATCAGTGCAAGGGGTTCACATCCAGATAATAATGAGCAATTCAATTTCATATTACTTTCATTTTCATTTTTATTGCCAACTAAATGAATTGTAAAGTCGGGTACCCATCACCAGTGTTTCTATGGTCATTTACAGGGATGTATGTACTGAGTTTTTGCTCATGTTTTCGAATTGTTTTCATGTTTTCCATTTTAGGTGATGAAGTGTCACATATTCCTCCTTTTAGCAAGTCTTTTTGAAGGTCATCAGATGCTCACAGTGGATTCAGTATAGCTTGAATATTGAAACCGACCTTAGGGTCAAGTACTTGTGTGGTATGGTTAAACTATTATGAACTTCGGGCTTGAAGTGTTTCAGTTTATTAGATTTTGTGATTGTAAGTACGAGTTGCGAGATTAAATGGTTTCAGTGAGCCTTGTCCTTATCAGGACGGCGGTAGCGCCTTCGGTTACTGAGTCTTTCGCTGCAATTATCAGTAATCATGTCATTAGTATTTTGGGGGCGTTACAGAATTGGTATCAGAGCTAAGGTTTAAGGCCACTGTGAGTTATCAAGTATTTATGAGTTAGCTATCAAGGTGTGTATGAGTTGTGTTGGACCAGTTAAATGAGTTGTTGGCTATAAGTTCATATGTATGGGCATATATGGAGGAACCATTGTCGTTTGGATGACTCAATCATTTGGTAGTATCATGAGATTCAAGCATGAGCAAAGTGGACTGTGGAACCATTTGGGTCACCTGTTAGAAAGGCATGCTCTCATTTATCTGGGAATTGTATTGTATGTTTCATTTCTCGTATTTGTTTAAATTTTTGTAATTGTGCACTCCGGGTGTGTGACCCGTTGAGTTATGAACTCTGGCATGTGGCCGTTGAGCTATTAAAGTGTTTCTCTCCATTTCAGGTATCAATTGTAAGGCTTTAAGCCTGGGTTTTAGCCAGTTTTTAGGCGAAACTCTGTCCGTTTCGCTCCAGAATTTGAGAGTTTCATTGAGATGAATTAAAATACCTAACCTTGAGTACAGTGATGGTTGAAGTCGATGTGGGGTGCTATTTGCAACTTCTCAAGGGATTTATACAATGTTAAGTCAGAGGTGAACCTCTAGATGAGGAAATGCCTGGTGGGGCAATATCTTTGAGTTGAAGTACTATGAGAAGAACACTACAATGAGTGCTTATGTATTGTAATAGCAATTAGTAGCTTATGGTGTGCTATTTGGCATTATGTGGGTGGTGCAAGTAAGATTAAGCTGTCATGTATCGGAATCTTTTGGTCTTGATACTAAGACTTTACATCAGCAATGCTCCCATTACTTCCCGTCATTGACTTATTCCTGCCCTAGTTACCTTGAATCGTTCAGATGCATCATTTCTTTGCTACTAACACTCTCTTGATTTGTAATGGGGTGTTTATGGAAATTCTCATATGTGGTCTGTGGGGACTTTTTTCAAACACATCTGAGCAACCTTTCTTATAGGTGATTCAAACCCTAATAATCTCAGTCGCTTAATTCTCTGTTTCCATAATGGAGCCTATAATGACTCCCGGTGTGCATCACTATGTGATTTGCAATTCTTCCTAAGCATATTTGACTCATTCTACTTGCAGCTCAGTCATCACTATGTTCATATTTTTACTGTTATCTACTCGAACTCTTTGCTTCTATTTGGGCACTATTCATTTGTTGCTTGCAAAGCCATTGGTTGCTTCAGATCTAGCCATTGAGTGTCCTTTCAGCAATAAATGTATCCCTATTGTTCGTGTTGTTATAGCACCGTAACGTCATGCTGGCATACTACTCTATGGCCATGACTACATGTCGTTATTCAAGTTATTTTGGCAATCCTTTCTTTTCTAGTACAACCTAGTTTGGTAATGATAAACAACGATTTGTGTTACTTCCATTTGCCAGCAGTTTTGAAGTTTATATGTCTACCCAAGACTTTCATTTATTGCAAATTGTTGTATTGATGGATGACATCATGTTCAGTCATAAGATTGACTCCTTCATCTTGACGTATTGTCTTTTCAAACATCAGATGAATAAAATTTTCCTTCTGATAGTGTTGACCCTTATTTTCATCATTTTACTCACATACGGATAGCATATGACTTTTCAAAAGCTGCTTTGGGAATCTGTCACATTTCTTCACCTCCATTACTGAATACTCTCTCTCAACTTGATAACATCGTTCATTTACTTTACTATCATGACCATTCTGAATAAACTGCATGTCTTGTATATGCAGGACATTTATATGTCTTACTTCTTTCATTAAGAATCCTCGTCTTTTCATTCATTCAGCTTACATGTCTATCCTTCATAACCAATAAAGAAATATCTTTGCAAGAGTTCATGGTGTGGTTGCATATCTCTGCACTTTAGATTGCCCCTTGTCTTTTAAATTTACTGAGACCAGTAAGCAGTTGAATGTGTTATGTATAGTATTGTTGGAAACATATTCATTGGGCATTGAATCCAGTTTGATTGGCATACCTTGTTATCATTATGGAGATGAACTGATTGTGTACTTATAGAAGATGACTGGTAAAGATCTTAAGGTTAGTTTGAGAAATGTGGAAAGACTAGGCGTGTATTTCCATGGACAAAGAGAAGAAAAATTCTATTTCTGCCCTAATTCCATTGTGCAAGCAAGTGAATTATCATGTCAGTAATGCATTGAATATTAGTGATTTGTCAACCACACTCGGTATATCCATATCCATATTGCCAGTTGGTGGAGTAAGAGATGTTTCATCTGAGGACTATCAGGATTATTTCTCCCCAAGAAACATTGATTTTCAGATCAACCTTGTTCTAGGTGCTCAATCCATTTTCAAAACCCCTATCATATGACCCCCAATAGAGTCCAAAGAATTAAGGACTCAGTGGATGAATTATAAGGGATTTGTTTGACCAAGTGTGTCCCCGTGGAGAACCTCAGGTTCATACGAAGAAGAAAGACATAACCTTATGGTCATGTACTATGCACAGAGAGTTGAACAAGATCACTATCAAAATAAGTTCCCTATACCTTGAATAAATGATTTATGGGATTAACTATCAGCAGGAGATGTCTTGTCCAAGAATGATTTAAGGTTCGAACATCACACCTAAACCATGCAACCACAGTTTATCTTTTGCAAGAATACCCATTTATAGTAATTCTTGTTTGCTTGTCTCATCTTCAAAACTTGATACTATCCAATATTGTTTCATCTCCCTTGTATTTCAACCCGATGTTTCTTATTCGCGTGATCTTTCACGCCTTCGCAAACCCATTGTTAAGTATGCAATACATTTTTATTCGACCTTATATGATTGTCAACATTCCAATGCTCTCGACCTTCACCATCTTTATTTCATGATCATAAGTTGCAGTTCATTTCGTTGAGAGTTGATTCCCACATCTACCTTACATCTCATTTATTCATAATAATACACTTGTATAACTTATTCTGAATTCATAATGTAATTCAGCTCTCATTGGTGTGGGTGATTGTAATTGTCATAATCCCCTTACTTTCCCTATTTCGAACTTCAACTCCCACACATATATCTTACCTGCTCATAAGTAAATTCTAGCTTTTCTGTTCAATCTTATTCCTGGACTTGAATTGGTTTTATATGAGCAAAGGCACGTTTCTCATGTCACTTGTTCAATCTATTAAATCCATTTATTGATCAATCTATTCAATCTATTCACTTATTCATTCTATTGATCTATTTATGGCACTTGCAATTCTCACACCTATATCTTATATCCTCATAAGTGAACTTCAGTAATCCTTATTTAATCTTATTGCCGTTCTTAACTTGGCTCCATATGAGCAAATGCATGTTTCCACTACAGCC
This sequence comes from Selenicereus undatus, assembly GCA_017589665.1. Classification (NCBI taxonomy): domain Eukaryota; kingdom Viridiplantae; phylum Streptophyta; class Magnoliopsida; order Caryophyllales; family Cactaceae; genus Selenicereus; species Selenicereus undatus. The sequence goes on along the minus strand of JACYFF010031954.1, from coordinate 33,058,153 downwards.
TATTCAATCTGTTTATCTATTCATTAGACCTTGCTTGTTCAAGCTATTTCTTTATCCATTGTACCTTGTTTATCTGATCCATTTATCTATCCATTGGCACCTGCTCGTCTAATCCAGTTATCCATCTATTACACTTTGTTTGTCTAATCTAGTTGTCTATCTATTGCATTTATCTTGCTCCTTGTGGCTATAAAGTCACCTAGTGAAGCTCAGTTGCTTGTCATCTTGTTTCCAGTTTCTAGTTCATCAGTTAAACTCGAGTATAACCATCCCATCTTTCTCCTTGGTGGATTATTTATTGGACCCTTTATGGTCCATATTTATAACCACAATTCTTGTGGCATTATATTTCAGAATTCATGATACACTTATGGTTATCTTTATTCTAACCACCCCATGATAATCTCTTCTTTATTTTCCTTTTCTAGTCTCATTGTTCATTTCTTTTGTATGCAATAGTTCGCTCGGCTGAGAAATTCATCGCTCTTATCCCTAACCATGGTCATTTTTCTTTTGCCCGTTATCAACTGGGAGCAGATCCCTGAGTTGTCTGATGAGGGGAGATCTTGTGATGTGTTAGAAAAATCAGCTGGTGATATTTTGAGAAGGGCATAATCTCAAGCACTGTTTAATTATATTGGAATGAGCCAGAAGTCACATTGAGTATAAGGTCAGAGCTACTCCCAGCAGTAAGAGGGAAAAATGGAAAATTCAAGTACATGTCGAGGTGATACAAAGTCAACAAAACAGTTGTGCTAGCAAAACAAAGAAATAACCAATGTCTCAGATGCGATATAAAGTATTCTGAAGGGCTTATCTAGTCAAGGGTGTCAGGAGACTGGATATCAGAGATAATTGAGTCCTCGTTACTTTGGGCTTTATGCGTCAACAGTGTAGAATACCTCATTTGCAGTAACAAGGTTCTTTTCTTTCGAAGAGAATATCACTTTTGAAGCAAAGTAATTGAGTTCATTGAGGCTATTGTGTGAAAAGTATTCGGATCTACTACTGAAATATGGGATTAAGAAGTTATGCAATACATACACCCTTAATCAGTGTTCATTCGGCAATTATACCCCTTCAGCGGGAAGCAATGGGAACCAATGACCCCTGTGTCTTAAAGCAGCATTGCATATAGTTGACAAGTGTGATAAGTTTCGAGGACGAAACTCTTTAAGGGGGGAAGACTGTAATAACCCAACCCTAACTCATATTTATTTTTTTTAAATCATCTTTATTTATTTCATTAATCATGTTTATTCATTGACTTTACCATGTTTATTGACTTAATCACTCATGGTTATTTGTTTAACCAAATTATATTCATTAAATTCAATTACGCTCCATTTATTTATTTAACGAGTTCCATCATGTTATTTTAATTTTTCACCTTCATTCATCGTATTTAATCTTCCCAGTTGGGAGATATTTCATTTTGGATACCACTTTGCAACTCAAACTTCATTGATTGATTAAATATCGGGTGAATCGATATTAGGCCTCGATGAGTATAAATTAGTGATTAATTATTTTCTTATCTTCGCTAAAATTTATTTCCGAGCAATACCAATTTTTATTTTTGTTCAACACTCCAAATAATTTTTGAAGCCCCAATTTAGCTTTTTGGGCCCAAAACAAAAGCCCAAAACCTTACTAACTTTTGTTATTTCACCAATTACTCATTTTAGCACCTAATTTTAATTAGTAAAAAGCTAATTTTTGGGTGAATAATTTTCGGCCACATGTTGCTATTAATAGGCAAATTATCAACACAAATATTTAGCATAATTCACAAACCCATTTTCCCCATTCTCTCTCTCTCCTCACAGCAGAACAGGGGCAGCAGCTGCTGCCCCTTTGTGCCGCCCATTTTGGTGCTTCCGGCCACCTCCCAACTGCCCCGAGTTGCCCTTGCTGCTAGCTATCAAGTCTAACCCCTCAAATCACTCAAAACAGCCTCCTCCTCTCTCTAATTCAAGCCTAAAGTGAGGTATATCCCAAAACCCTAACTTGTTTTATCTTGAGTTTTATGGTTGTTTCTTTATGGGTTATGTTTGGATGATCAAATTTATAGTTATTGTGCAATTTTTATTGAGTTTGGAGATGTTTGGAGTTATGGGTATTTGATCAAGAGCATGATTATCATGATTTTGCATTCGTTTTTATGCCACTGTTGAAATTCTGAAAATTATAGGATTGTCCAAAAATTCTGAAATTGTTACTGTAGGTTCTATATATTATTTGGGATTGTCTGGAAAAATTTCATGAAGTTTGGAGGTGTAATCAGTGAGTTATGGAATTTTGAAGAAAACTGCCCTGTTTTAGATACGAATTTAGTAATTATGTATTAATGAAGTTGTTTAGAGTTTGCATACATATATGAGGCCTTAAATGATATCTTTGTATCTGATTGTGGTGATTTGAAATTATTTCAAGTGATTTTTATGTGAAAAAGGAAGAGAAGTTAAATCAGTTAAGGGCTGGAATTTCAGGCAATTAGGGATAACTTTGGGATTAAACTGGTAATGAATGGTCCAGCCAAAAATTATTATTTTTGGTGGGTATATAGTTCAGTGTGTTATCTTTAAAATGCCTCTTGAATTTCCTTAATCCGAGGTCTGTGTAGAAAGTTATGGTCGTTTTACCGAAACTGCACAGAATGAGATCAAAACTGATACACTTGTGTTTTAGTCCCATTTTGGGAATCCTATTGTGGGAATGATGTTTTGAGTTGTAAATGAAAGTTTTTGGGGACTTCTTAATATTTTCATATTGAGGTTTTATGTATCCATTTGAGGTCTAGAATGAAAGTTATGAATTTTTGAAGTGAACCAACCTGCTTGGATGTAAATCAGGTTGTTTTTATAATTTTTGTGTAGTGTATACTTGGAGAAAAATTCTTAAACTTTTATGATAGACTGTTCATATTATTTCTCAATCTTCTGTAAGATCTCATGAAATTTAGCTGAGTATTTTAAGTTTGGTGATTTTTGAAGTATTTTGAGTAACTGTATAAAGAGCAATAAAAAGAATCAAGTGAGATTGATCATGCACTCATTTTGTGTATTTTGGGCCAAGTCATTTATAGGGGGAAATAAATATTCATGGACTTTTATGGAGCTTTTAGCTTGTTTTTGAGCTTTGATTCAGTTGTGGATTTTACAAAGAAAATACTATGCTTGGTGAGCTTAATAGCTTCTAATGAGTTCAATGACCCATTTGAGGTGGAATTCTTTATCTAATGGATTTATGAATGAAATATGAGAGGTGGGATGTTGTGACTTATCAAACCATATCAGACCAAGTTATTGCAGTTTATGCCATTAAACCAATATATACCTCTCTTGGCCTCAGACCTCTATTACCTACTCAATTCAGATTGTATCAAATGTATTTATCAAGCCATTCTAGTGTACTCGCTGTTATCTTGAACCAAACTATACATCAACGAGCCTTAAACTTGTATCAACAACTTATTTCAGAAAAGGTCGTAACTATTCTATCGATTATCGTCATCAAGACCTTTTCCTTTGTAATACCATTTATCTCATTGTGGACTATTTTTACTTTCATCAATTCAGTTTTGAAGTTATATTGAAATACAATAGTTATGTGTACCATTTAATTACTCAATTTCTGTTACGCATACTTTTACTTACTCAATTGTGCGAGTAAGGATCATTTACTAACTACACATACTTTTAATGATATTTATGAAACAGAGTTGAGGCCTAGTTGTCGTTCCCCATTATGCATATGTCTCAAGTCAGATGACATTTATGAAATAGCTGACCTGTATCAAGTTAGATAACATTTTGTTTTAAAGACTCAAAGTACGTCCATTGCCTGTATCTTCAGAAAGCAGATCATGTTTATCAAGTTACAACTCTTAATGAGTTTATCAATGAATCAGTTTATACAGTGATTTGCCATTTAACTTGTGACCCCGTCAGTTATCATCTATAGGGCATCAGCCCATCATTTACCCGCGCGGCTTCAGGCCAACTCTTGATCGGATTGGCAAGTGTACACCTATGTATAGATCATATCAGTGCAAGGGGTTCACATCCAGATAATAATGAGCAATTCAATTTCATATTACTTCCATTTTCATTTTTATTGCCAACTAAATGAATTGCAAAGTCGGGTACCCATCACCAGTGTTTCTATGGTCATTTTACAAATACAGGGATGTATGTACTGAGTTTTTGCTCATGTTTTTGAATTGTTTTCATGTTTTCCATTTTAGGTGATGAAGTGTCACATATTCCTCCTTTTAGCAAGCCTTTTTGAAGGTCATCAGATGCTCATAGTGGATTCAGCATAGCTTGAATATTGAAACCGACCTTAGGGTCAAGTACTTGTGTGGTATGGTTAAACTATTATGAACTTCGGCTTGAAGTGTTTCAGTTTACTAGATTTTGTGATTGTAAGCACGAGTTGCGAGATTAAATGGTTTCAGTGAGTCTTGTCCTTATTAGGACGGCGGTAGCGCCTTCGGTTACTGAGTCTTTCGCTGCAATTATCAGTAATCATGTCATTAGTATTTTGGGGGCGTTACATAGACCAAGCAATATATTAGATATGAATGTCTACTTTGATGAATTAGAGGACCTTGATAAGAGTAATGTTCCATTTTTCTGTTCTTTTTTAATTTTGTTTATTTACTTTATATGATTATCTATTTACATGTTCTAACTTTTAATTTTTTCTCTTTTTATTGTGTTTATTTTAGATATTGGTAAACTGAGTCTTAAGGATAATGTGAGTGGTGCATGTGATACTTTGAACATTTAATATTTAGGTAATTTTAATTTTTCTTTGGTAAATTGATTGTTGGTTTTTATTATTCACTAACTCAATCTTTTATTTGTTTCATATACTACTTAAACAATTTGTTTAATACTTGAGAGAAGAGCAAATTCTTTCAAGAAAATCTTTCTCCAAGTCCAACACATTGGTTTCAAGTTTGGGGAGTTGCATTAGGTTGAAGATTGAGTTGCTTTAAGAGGATGACATTTTGTTAAACAATTAATATTTTGGTTATGTAATTTGCTTTTAAATTTTGTTGGTTATGTATTAAACTTTTTACTTTGGGAGTTGCTTTAGCTTTGTGTTGTGGTTGAATTGGTTTGGTAAGCTGGTTTGTGAAATAGGTAATGGTTTGTGAAATTTGAAATAGGTATGTTGTATGTGTCGTGATTCATGGGCACTTAAAGTGAACCTTGAGGCATTTCTCTATAAATAGTCTTAGGTCATTCTCTATAAAAAGCTTGAGGCATTTCTCTATAGAGAAGCTTGAGCAGGAGCAATAAGCCAATAACCCTATTTATAGAGGCACTCAAATGGCTAATTTTCATACTACTCAACGGCTTAAGCTCCAAAAAAATTGCAACAACCCAACAAAGTATCCCATTCGGCCAGTCCTTTTTGACACAGTGCAAAGTCGGTTCGATCTCATTCTGATCTCGGTTTGGACTGGTCCGGTCCTTGGTCTTCAAATTATGCCCTATTTGGTGTTCGGTCCGAGGCAATTCAATTTGGTCCTGTCCAAGCCTTGACCAACGAACAACCCTAGCCTTGGTAAAAAATTTTCATCTACTTTGTCTAGTAAAAGGGCACGTCTAATGGGGTCCTTGGCCAATCATTAATTCAACACTTTTATTCTCCTTAGTATATAAAAGTTAAAAAACCTACGACCCATAAACTCCATCTCTTTCTCTCCGACTTGGAATAAATGACCTATTTTCTCTCCACAAAATTGTTTTAAACAGATAAGTGCTCAAACCTTTAATTTTATTCTTATATATGCCACAATTTCTCTCTAAATAAAGTATTTGGCATTTATTTAAGTACTTCAACTTAGTCAGGCCTTGTTCTTTTCGTGGGTATATTGTAGGTGTGGAATGGAAATGAGTGGAAAAGAGTGAGAAGAAGTGGTAGGAGTGCGTATGAGTGGTTTGTTGTTTGTGGGAGTAGGAATGAGTGAAATGGAGTAGCAATATTGATATTAGTTATGTTAACAATATATGTAACATAACAACAATAATTATTTATTATTATTATAATAAATATTATTAATTAATAATAAAATAATAACTAATAATAATTAATATTAATAATAATTATCAACAATATTGCAACAATAGTTCTTATTAATAGTCTAATATTAACAATAATTGTTAATATTAATAATAATTGTTATTAATATTAATATAAATATTCAAAACTACTATTGATTATTAAAATTAATAGTAATAAAAATTATAATTATAATTATAATTATTATAATATTATCATTAATGAATATTGGCAATAATTACAATAACAATTATTATGAATATTAATAGTTATTATTATCATCACTATTAATGATAATTACAATAATTATTAATATTAATATTGCTAATAATAAAAATTACTAATTCTTAGTATTAATAATAATTAATAATAATAAAAATAAAAATTAATAATACTAAGATAACAATAATTATTGTTAATATTAATAATAATCATTAATGTTAATAATTAGTAATATTAATAATTATTATTTAGAAATTAATTAATTAACAAGAACAATAATTAATAATTATTATTAATATTCCAAATACCTACCATTAGTCTTATTATTAATTAATAATAATTTATTATTAATGATAATTAATAACTAATTTTAATAATGATAATAATTAATAATAAAAATAATAGTGAATAATTACTAATGATTATTATTTTAATAACAATAATTAAAAATTATCGTCATAGTAAAATTCTTCTTAATATTAAGAATAATCATAATAATTGTCATTATTAATATTAATATTAATATCATATCAATATTAATATTAATAATAATTATTAAACAATAATCAAAATAAATCCTATTATATTTATAATTTTTATAATGATTGTTTCTAATATTAAAAAATATTAGTAATATTTGATATTTTTTAAAAAAAAAGTAATATTTGCAATAATAATTTTTAATATTATTAATAAATTATCATTACTGTTAAGACTGATTATAATTATTAATATTAATATTAATAATAATAAAAATTATTAATTACTAAAAATAATAATTAGTAAGATTTATAATACTAATTAATATTATTAAGAATAATAATAATTATTATCAATATTATTAACAATAGTTAATCCTAAAAATTATTAATATTGATAATTAATTTTTAAAAACTAATTAATAATAATCAATTATTATTATTTATGTCAAAATAAATTTTATTAATCTTCTTATTAATTAATAATTCATATTAATAATAGAAAATATTCATATTTATTAATAATAATCTATAAACATTACTTATAACAATAACTAAACGTTCATAATAATTATTAAAGTAACAATAATTATCCATTAAAAATAGACGTAATAATTAATCCTTAACAATAATAATTATTAATATTAATAATAATAATTAAAAATAATAATTACTATAATAATTATTATTAATATTAATAGTAGTCATAATAATTATTAATGTTAATAATGATTATTTTTAATATTAAAATTGACATTAATAGTAAATATTATTATTATTATTTATTATTATTATTATTATTATTATTATTATTATTATTAATTAATGTGATAACTATAAGTTTGATAAAAATTATTATTATTAATTAATATGACCTATAATTAAAATAATAATTAATTTTAGTAATAATTAGTGTTGTTATTACTACTTATAAGAATAATCAATATTATTATTATTTATAATAATAAAAACTTACGAATTAAAAATATTAATGAAATTAATAATTATAAAAATGATAATTTAAATTATTTACAATACTAAAAATTCTGGTTATTGTTGTTAGTAATACTTGAGAATACTTATTTATATTAATAAATATTTTTAATTAATTAATTAATTAGTTAATGGAAATAATAATGATAACAATAATTATAAATATTAAAAGTAATTACTATTAACATTGTTATTTATTACTCATAATTATTAATAATAAATAATTATTATTAATTACTATATAATAATAGAAATTATTATTTTATAATAAAAATAATAATAAATCATAATATTAATTGTTAATATTAATAATAATTAAAAAAATAATTATAATAATTTTTATTAATGTGAATAGAAATAATAATTGTTATAGTAATAATAGTAATTAACATTGAGTAATAATATTAATATTAATGTTATTGTTAATATTGACAATTATTAGTAAGCAATAGTAGGAATAATAATAATACCCTTGTTTTAATACTTCTTAGTTCAATTTCGTTATAATTATCCTGAGTTTTGGTCCAATTAACATGTTCATAAAATTGGTCTTTTATAGAATGTTTTCACAAAATCCCTCTCTTATGAAATGTTTTCACAAAATCTAATTTTGTGGGTCTCTTGGAATCAGCCTCTCAATGGGCAGTCATGCCGATTGAGGTAAAGTTGCCTACATCTGGATCTCCCCAGACCCGACACAAGCGGGACCCACATTGGGAGGCGTTGAGTGTTGAGTGAGTAGGAATAATAATAATAATAATAATAATAATAATAATAATAATAATAATAA
>JACYFF010031954.1:33023702-33039588 GCA_017589665.1 Selenicereus undatus | reverse complement strand
CCCCCACTCCACCCCCACCACAACCACCTCCCCCTCTCCCCCCTTTTTCCCCCCACCTTATCCCCCAAAAAAAAACCCCCCCCTGTCGCCCCCCCCCCCCCCCCCCCCGGTTTTTTTGTAGGTACTTATTGAAGACGCATGATTCTTCGTTTCACTGTGATTCTAATTAAGGGCACATTGCTAGATGAAATATTGTAACATATATCCGTGAACTCTAGTTGTCAATGAGCATCTACAGACTTCTTGTATGTTGCGTTAGTTTCCTTCCTTCTTTAATCAATTGAGAAAGCAAGCTCAATATTCAAATCAATAGTGCATAGCATAGAATGATACAATATTTGTTTCCTTTATTTACTAATCCAAAAAAATATAGATGGCAGTTGTTCGTTCAAAACTAGCTTTTAACGATGAGCATTTTTTGTCATGCAACTTGGTTTAGAGTAATAACGATTGCATAGTTCATTGTTATTAGGTACCAATGTCAATGTATCCAGTAGTTAATACACAATAACAATGAATGATAACTGACATTTTTTCAGCTATTAACGTTTAGTTATCAAGGTTATCCTTAGATGCTACACCCTTTAGTTGTAAATACCAATTCGTAAACCATTTATCTTTTGTGCTCTAGGGTTTAGAGTTTAGTGTTGAAGGTTCAGGGTTTAAGAGTCAATGTTTGGGGTTTAATTAGGGTTAGGCTTTAAGTTTTGTACTCCCTAAAAGTCGTCAGCAATGGTTTAGGGTTTAGGATTTAGGCCAAATGGTGAGGTGCTATGACTCAAGGTTCTACAATTACGGCTTATGATTCACGGTTCAACCCTAAGATTCAAGTCATAAGGTTAAGCGTGGCATACGACTTTTGTGGTCTGGGTTTAGGGTTAGTGTCAAACCCTAACCCACTTACCATTTATTTTTTGAGGTTCAACGTTTTCCCTTTAGTATTCAAGGTTTAGGGTTCACGAGTCAATATTTAGGTTTCGGGGATAGGGTTAGGCTTTAACTTTTGTGGTTCCTTAAAAGTGGTCAACTAGGTTTCAAGGTTTAGGATTTGGGCTTTATGGTGATGTTAAACCCAATTAACTCTCAAGATTTTACAAGTATGGCACATGATTCACTATTCAACCCGACTAAACCATAACAAGTTACGTTGAACTATGAAATTGCAAATGACAATAAAGGTTCGGGATTTAACTTTTAAGGTCTATGGGCAACTTTTGCAATTTAAAGTTAGCATTTATGATTTAGGGTTTTAGAGTTTGTAATTAACCTTGAAATATCTATAGAACCAACCGGGCTAACTTAATTAGATGTCTGGGAAAGCATATGTTAACCTTAACATATATATAGCATTACCCCGATTAACTAAGTTATAATGTTGGGAATACACATAGAATTGCCAGGGTTAACTTACTTAGATTTTCACGAATACATATGTTGGCCTCGAAATATACATGGAGTTACCTGGGTTAACTTAAATTCCTAGTGATGAAGATAAATATATATAGAATTACTCATATTAACTTAGATAGATTTTGTGAATGCATATTTGAATAGTAAAAGTGCATACAAAATTATTTAGGTTAACTTGTACTCTTAGTGATGAAGATTACAAATGCATACAGAATTATCAAAATTAACTAAGGATTGCTTGGGTTGACTTCAACTTCTGGGAATGCATATGTGAACCTTCTAATACATAAAGAACAACCAGGGATAGCTTAGAGAGATTTGTGGAGGTGAAGAAATATATATTTTCTCAATATCTAACGGCATATGATAATCTACTCATAAAACCACCTTGACATATTGATGCATTTTCTCACATCTAAAGTCACATCCATTACTATATATAGTGACTAAACTCAATAAATTACATTGGACTATAGTCACATCCATTACCTAGGTTACCAAGTATTCTTAGTGATGAAGGTTATAAATATATATAGAATTACTCAAGTAACTTGGTTATATTTTTGAAAATACATACATTAACCTTGAAATATATACATGATTACTCGGGTTGACTTACCTAGAGGCATATGTCAAACTTTTAATACATATAGAACAACCTGGGATAACTTAGGCTTTGGAGGTAAAGAAATACATATCTTCTCAATATCTGAAGGTATATGTTAACCAACTCATAAAACCATCACGACAAATCTGTGCATTTTCTCAATATATGAAGCCACATCCATTACTATACTAAACACAACAAATTACATTGGAATACAGAGTGACACAAAGTCGACAAAATAATGCTTATGCTTCTTGTGGGAAGAAGTTGTTGGATTAAATCTTGTGACCTACAAATAAGCTCATAGGCATTCACACATACAAGCTTCTCCCATCTTCAGTCAGAGGTCCCTACATCGCAAAACATAAATAACTAACAGAATGAATAACCAAATAAATAAATAAACCCAATAAAGCCTTTTTTCGTAAATTAAGAAATAACCAAATGAGCACGTTTTATAAAATAAATCTCACTTTTTCATTGCAGTGTCGTGGAACATGGGCTTATTAAATGTAAAAGTCCAAGGTTTTATTTCACTAGGGTGAGAACTGGAATGTTATCCTGTCTTATGACCGACCAAAATTGATGATACCAACTGAATGAGTTGCCTCAAAATTATTAAAAGCAACATTAACATCATTAATAGGCCTTCAGCAGCATACTGAATATTGTCTTCCTCCTCACACAAAACGAATAGTGGCCTAAACTCAACAAAGACTAACATCAGAGCTAATTCAAAGTGCAGTGAACATGAGTATTAAACAACATGCCAAATATAAAAACCCAAAAATATAGACTAAGAAGTGAGACAAGAGATGATACGTATAATATAATGTGTCAATGGATAAAAAAGGCAGATAAATTAGCTATAATGAATAGATGCACAAAATTCTGCGGAAGTCAGATACATCTGAAGAAACATGGCACTCAAGGCAAGATTAAATGGTTCCAGGGTGTCAAAAACATTCAAGTATTTACAACAGTCATCATACCACAACAACATGCACATGGAGAAGTTTATAACAAGCCTCTGGAAATGTTTAACGGCAATTACAAGATCATTGACAACAAGACCCAAAGTTTCACAACCTACTAATTAAGAATGTCACCAAAACACACCATAATTACACATAATCAACAATTACGGAAAACCATCATAGTGAAAGAGCATCCTTCAACCTGTTAGTAACAATTGTGTACAAGCAAGGTATAGATGAGTTTACCTAAGACCTATCATCATAGCGAAAGAGCAACGTTCAACCTGTTTAAAAAAAAGCATAACAATTAAAGGCGATAAATCCCAATTGATGACAAAATTAGATCGTCAAACTAATATCTAAGATATAAGCAACTAAGGCAATAAACAAAACAGATAATATGACAAATACAACTGGTGGACATAGAAACAGAAAGGGAAGCACAACCAAAGCAAAGGAATTAAGCCAAATATGATCATGTTGCAGTAAATGTACAATAGCATGATTCGAGAAGTTGTGTGTAGGAAGAAATAGGACTAACCTGAGTGCGAAAATATACTGCCGGTAATAGTTCACGATAATAAAGAAAACCAATCCACGACAATAAGAATATGAAGCGGCTACTAGAGTCGCTTTTAGGGTTTCACGTCCTAAAGCCGAGAATCCAATTGATGGTGATTCAGCCGTGAGAGAGAATATAAGAGAGTATGAGAGATTTCTATTGTCTATATTTTGGCTATCCCCTAAACTCCCCTTATATAGTTTTGGGGAATAGCTAGGCTTGTTGCCCTAGCAACATACGTGGCTGTCGGGCCTAATTCTATTAGGCTCGGCCTACAGCTCCCACTCGGTCACGTAGGCCGCAAAAATAAATGCTCTCTACATATCGTTACTCTTTCACGCCTCATACCAGGAATAGGACGTGCGACCATAAATAACCAGTAATGTTATATTAAGTTACCATCCAACTAACGTAACACTTTTATGAAATACGATACCCCAAAAATATCCCAAGACATCACCCGTGGCATCTCTAATCCCTTATGCCTGATATATCATATGATTATGTTCTCAACATAATCGCTTGGGCTGATATGGTGATGGTGGATAGATTTTTCCTTAAACACTCATGAAATCTCACCTTAGCTTAACTGCTTTCCTAACGTGTTCTCGCTGAGCCGAATACAACATGGTTCTTGAGAATCACATTAAAGTAGCATCATTAAGTTTCGACTTAATATCATAGCTTTAAGTCAAAGGGTCATCGTCCATAGGGTCACACAGTGACAAGTGATAGGAAATTCAATTGTCACCCCACATATGGGTCATCTTTAAGCACACACATTATGAGATGTGTGTCACGGTGTAGCTCCCACTTAGTTGGGTTCGTCACTCTTTATGCCATGCGAATCGCCAGTCTAGATTTTCACCCAAAAATTCTAACCTGAGTCGCTAGATCAACATACTGAATCTTGATCTTGACACTCAAGATTCGACTTTTAAGGCTTCAATATGAAAACTTATTTCATACTCAACTACCCCGAGTTTCATCTTAGTCTTACTAATGCGACTATATTCATTCCACTTATACACTTCCAGTGTGAGTAATCAATATTTCACACCTAGTGCCAATATGATTCAGTCTCATCCTGCCCACTACTCAAGCATCAGGGTGATTGTCTGTGTGACTAGGCCAATCAGAAGCCTGTGACATTTCAATATGCCTAACGTAAAACAATGAGCATCTTGCCCATAAAAGAAACATGCCCATCAGATAACAGAACATGTCTAGATACCAAACCTTATGAACTTCAAGACTCAGTCAATGAGCTTTGAACACATCACTAGGAATGGGTTTAGTTAAGGGAACATATCACCTTGTTAGTGTATATATATACCTAATGGCAATGCTTTTTGTCTCTATGGTACAAGACACACGATCTACCTCCATAGCTGACATTGTTGTGCAGCTGTGCTTCTTTGCTGTACCATGACATGGTACTCAGGGTAAAGGCATGTCCTAAGGTTAACTTAGACTCATTCGAGTTACCACCCCAATCAATATTTGATTATCCTCTCAACTTGAGGTCTCCTCCTTGATAGCAAAAGACAGAGTTATCAATACCACGAAGGTAGCCCTTGATTCTCTAGGCGACTTGCTAATCAGCAAGGCTTAGGTTACCTTGATAATGACTTATCAAACTAACCACGAAGCAATGTCAGGGCCATGTACATAACATTGCTTACAATAAGCTTACTATGACACTAGGGTTAGGGACATTTATTCATTATCTCTATTTTGTCATCTGTTTTAGAACATTGAGTAAGACTCAAGGTTGGTCCCTTCTCAATTGGAGTATCCACGGGTTAGGAATTATAAATCCAAAAATCATTCCAAGACATTTAGACGCATGCTTCTTGGGACGACTTTGGATTATTTCCACTCCCAGGACATATCTGGTTTCACCCGTGTCCTTTCTCTCAAAGACATGTAATGACTACATTTTAGCGCTTTAATCAGCTCCAAGTTATTCCTAGTAAACAGTATGTCATCAACGTGAGGAACATAATCCCCATGTTGATCTTTCAACATACACAATGGTATTTTGAAACCACACATAAGCCAAAAATGGCTTTATGGAATCTAGAGTACCAAGAACTAGAAGATTGCTTGAGATCGCATATGGATCTTTTAAGTTGAAACACATTGTCCTCTTGTCCCTTTGATACAAAAGCAATGAGTTAGTCCATATAAATCTCTTTCTCAAGATCACCATTGAGAAAGGCAACCTTTACGTCCATTTCGAACAACTCAAAGTTCGAATGGGCAACCAGGGCTAGGAGTATCCGGGCCTGAACTTATCAATTGAACTATCCACCCGATGTTTTATCTTGAAGACTTACATCAGGGTGGAGTTTCAACAAGTTCTCAAACCCTGTCAGTGAGTCCATCTCATCCCTTATAGCATCCAATCACTCTTTGTAATTTGGTGAACCAACCGCCTCTTGATAAGAGGTAGATCCCTCAGGTCCCAAGGGAGTGCATAGGAATATTTCCTCTTCGATTTGAAAATATTGTCGAATAATTCATCCACGTTCAGTCCTTGGGATCCTGGGACCTCCATTATTTGTTTGCCTAGGTGGGAAATCCCTCCCCCTTCTCTAAGAGGTAAGGGACCAGGTGTTCCTAACCTTTTCTCCAAGAGGTATGGAACCCTGAGTAGGGAGAGAAGATTACTCCCACTATCCATTGGAGGTGGGATCCTGAACGTGAGGACTAACTACATGTTCAGCAATGACTCTCCTCAACATTTGAAGATTGAGGACGAATCTCATTCTCCTTAACAGACAAACCTTCACCATTCCTATCAAATAAGGAAAGTGTACCATCCTCGGGGACTTAGTGAGAATTCAAATCCTCCCCTTCACCGAGAGTTGGTTGAATGTCTTATTGTAACGTATACAAATTGAGGCCCTTTTAAATTTCACCAAATGCTAAGAAACTCATCCTTAAGAAAATCAACATTGCTGGATTTTGTTTCACGAAGAAAATATTCATGATCTTAATTGGTTCGAAGAGTTTTTAATATTTCGTCCCAATTGAGTCCTACTACCACTATAAAGTATATGAACACTTCGAGTACTTAATAACGGTGAGATAGTAGGTACACATACCTATATCATGAATATATATGACTCCATGATGTGCTTTCATATTCATGGACCCGCAAATGTCTACAGTGAATGAACGCTAAGGGATTTGATGCCCTTGAAACCTTACAAAAAGGATTTCCTATTGCTTTACTAGCTAAACATAACTCACATTGTGCAACTTAAGCCCAGTGAGTTGGTCTTAAAAGATTGTCTTTAACTAGTTTGTTAAATCTATATTAACCCTTATGGTCAAAACGAGCATGTCTAAAACAGATTCAAAAATAGGACAAGGATGGAAGATGCTCTATTTCGTCCATTGAAAACACCTTTTAATGTGACATGGCCAAACAAATCACCATACCATATGATGCCTAAGACATCTAGACGAAAATTAAGGAAAACTAACCTTAGGGACAGAAAATACAAGGAAACATCACACCCCAGGTGCATAGAGAGCATCAGGAAGAGACAATGTAGTCCCTTCAAGGAGCCTCGAATGATTTGTCCTTAATTCAAGAACATCTTTTTCATCGTCGTTACCTAAAACGACAATTTGTGAACCCATCGTGTAGTGGTGAAAGTTCACAAAAACCAACTCGTTCCCGAACTATGTGCTTGGTTCCTCCGGTATCTGTAATCCACTAAGGATCACAGTTAGCAACAAATGCTTGAGAGCGTACATGTTATCCAGGCTATGAAAAAAGGTAACTTAATTTACTCAGGACGATCCCAAGCATAAGATCCCTAATTTCTACAGTCATAGCACTCACACGTGCTACATGCCCCTCTTTATTTCCCTTAGTCTTTTTCTCTTTTGCAATACCAATCTTAGGTCTAGAACTTTATGAGGAAGTGGATCGGACGAACCTGATGCTAAGCTAATCCCATGCATACTTAACAGTGGGGTAACTTTCAATCCCTCACTAGACTATCATTCATGCGGTAATACAAAGTATAGCATGTTGATCAATCCATTCTCGCACCACTTTTGGTATGCTTTTAAGTTTTCTGGATACTGTTCACTAGCAGTACCATCTTTGCCATCCTAAGAAACCTAGAACCTAATGAGTGTCCTAACATTTTATGTTTTTTCAGAAGAAACTGAATCTTCTGACATTATGTATCACAGTCAGCGCTATCAAGTTCTTTTATTGGTAAACAAATTACCAACCTTATTTTAATTGCCATTTCTAAAGGTATATATTCTGTAAAGTGGACATTAGGCATATTTTCAAATAAATAAATTATCAAAAAACTCCATTATCCATGTCGTGTGATCGAAAATTTTGCTAAGCTCATAATCATCTCATACAAGCATGAATTAGAAGTTTTTATAACTTATTTATCACAATTTTTCATAAAACAAAATTTATGGAGAACATTATGGTTAAACAAATTAACATTTCAGATATATCACAAAGACATCCAACTTAATATAAACCAAATTTACATGAAGTTATCTCATTATTTATAACTACTAATATGTCATTTAGAACTCTATCAATGACATACCAAACATAAAATTCAAATTGTTATATAAAACACATTTATGTAGTAAAATGAATCTATATTGCGAAACATATTTGAATAATAATATGTTACAAAAGAATTTCATAAAATACCCAAATAGCATTATATAAAACACATTTATATAATTATATATAACATGAAACTTATTCAAATGTTACTCGCAAATTATAAAACTCATTTATAATATTACGAATCTAAATTTCATTAAACCAATTCATAAAATACCACTAAATTACATAATTAGCAGATAACATGAAACGAATCCACATTCATTAATTTGGGTAAGGAAAAAGTGCTAAAATTAGCAAATTCACTACAACTCACGTAGTTCGTATATATAAAATACATTTATACAATGCTGCGAATTGGTGATTGACATGAAACATATTCATGTAATCGAATGCAACACAATTTATAACATGAAATATATCCAAATATTAATCACAATTTATATATAGAACAGATCCATATAACATTAAAGTTTGGGTGAAACGAATTCATAGTAAAGCTCGCAAATTATATAAAATGTATTCATATAATATTGCAAATTTAAATTTCATGAAACAGATTCATAAAATACTCCAATATCCTATAAATTTAAACATTATGGTATGAAACTAATTCATGCGAAGCTCTATGAAACATTTTTGTTAAGCAGAACAATAACAGAACAATTAACCGAATTATAATTGCTCATTTTTTGCATAAAATTATTAAATCATAAAACATATTCACGTGACGGGATATTATATAAAACATATTTATATAATATAACTTATGAAACATATTCATTTACCGATCAAGGGGATCTTTATATCACACAGATATTTATTGAGTTCGATTAACACAAATTTACGTCATACACACTAATTTTATATATGAAACAAATTCATATAACATCAACCCAATCGAACAATAACAAGTTACTCGGTCAAGAAAATGTCAAGTTGATGCATATATAAAACGAATTTATATATGACATTAAACATATTAATGTTTTTATAACGAAATCATGCATTCATGATTAAAACTAATTCAAAACCTTAATTCAACAAATGAAAGTGAAACATATCAACTTGCATATCATTATAATTCAATTAAAATCATGCTATGACTAATGATAATAATTAAACAGTAATGGCTGAAAAATAATTCGGCCCAAAATAGTCGAAAATAGTCTGACCCATATCATTGAAATGTGGCAAGAAGCAAACCGGCCCATTAAATAGAGCCCAACCGGGGCCTTCATATAAATGAGTAAAACTCACTTTCTCCCCCTTCCTTACTAATCCTAAACACACTCTCTCCTCTCTGTCTCATCTGCCCCTCTGTTGTCTCTCTTCCTCTTGACCCCCGAAAAGGAACTCCCCCCTTTCTCCTCTCAGCCTTCCTTTTAAAGCCAAGGCCAGGAAATGGAGCACCAAACTCCTTTCTTGGGCTTTTGGCGTCGAGACCACGACAACCATCTTCACCGTTGAGGTTTCTTAGTTTAGTCGTGTCGTCGCCATAGCCGAGATGTGGAGTACAGAGCTCCACCAACACTCGGCCTTCTCTGACCCTTTTTATGGTTGCTTTGCGACTTCTTCTCACGGCTCATATCTCCACCTCAACCCTGTCGAGGATGGTGAGCCTTGGCTGAAAACCCAAATGAGGAAAGAACCCCCACTCATCGTCAAAAGCCACAAATAACCCACCAGCGTGTAGATCGGCTGCAACCAAGCCAGAAAACAGTAAGTGTGCACCGAACGCGCCTCTGACGTGGTGGCGCGTGACTCACACGCGTCGCCAATCTGGTAGATTTTGCGGTTTCTTTGTCAGATTTGGTAGATCGGCGATCAAGGGTGCGGTTCGAGGAAGAAAGAGAGCCAAAATCTCCTTCGTTGGCGGCGCGTGACTCACACGCGCCACCCCTCCACGACGGTTCTGATGGGTATGGTCTAGATCTGAGTCTCTTCTACCCCTTTTCCTCCCTTTTTTTTAATGTTTGGTCGGGATAGAAAGCGTCCACTGCCACCGTGGCCACAGAGCCACCGGCGGTGGAGACAGATTAGGCGGCAGACCTTTGAGGTGTACGTCGCCGTCTTTTATGGGTTAGGGTTTCGGATAGAGGGGCTTATTTTAGGGTTAGGGCTACGAGTCTCTTCCCTCCCAGATCCGCCCCCCTTTTCGTTGTTTTTTTTTAATCAGTGATTAAGGAGACGGATTACGCCTACTGATTTTGCAATTTGCACATAACATGGATCATGGTAGAATAATACCTTAGCATCGATTAATCAAATCTGGTGTTTCAAAAACAAATTGAAACATGCATGTATCTCACGACTGAACTAATCAGGGAAAACGAAACGGTCTTTGGCCTGAATAAATAATGGACATGCTTTGGCAGAATCACTATGATCTGTATGTAATTTGTACGTATATTAACAAGAGATGATCTAAGTATATTAGCATGAATCTATCTGGACATTGATAATAACATGAGCATGTTCATGATTAGCAGACTCTAATATGTTCATGATAGTAAATCTGCAGTTCCTAATATGTTTCGGACATCATAATAACATGAGCATGCTTCCGATTTTAGCAGTTTGCATAATCACGAAAATTAAGCAAATTAAACGAATAAAAAATAGCATGCTTTTAATGAATCAGTTTCGGCAGATTTATTAATCTTTCAATCGGGACTAATCCGAACAGTTTAGGCTCTGATACCTCTGTAGGAAGAAATATGACTAACCTGGATGCAGAAATATACTGCGGGTAATAGTCCACGATAATAAAGAAAACCAATCCACGTCAATAAGAATATGAAGCGGCTACTAGAGTCACTTTTAGGGTTTCACGTCCTAAACCCGAGAATCCGATTGATGGTGATTTAGCCGTAAGAGAGAATATAAGAGAGTATGAGAGATTTCTATTGTCTATATTTTGGCTATCCCCTAAACTCCCCTTATACAGTTTTGGGGAATAGCCAGGGTTGTTGCCCTAGGCAGCATACGTGGCCGTCGGGCCTAATTCTATTAGGCCCGACCTACACTGTGAAATCGCAGAAGTTGCAGTAGTATTTCAAAAAAAATTCTTGTTTCATTAAGCAAAGATAACATGAACAACTACCCTGATTTTTTTTTTTATTGTAGCTATCATTGATCCTCCGTTATTTCTATGGATCATTTAATAAACAACGTGAACACAACTACCACGCAAAACCTGTAAATACTCACCATGGCAGCAACCTCCAATTAGAAAAAAGGGGTTCATTGGTCCTTGCCCTATTTATAAAATGCATCGTACATGACAATTTGCTAGCATCAAATGGATAGTGAGAGAATAAAGAATGAAGAAAGTTAGAGAGGGAGGGGGGATCAAGTGTTAGAGGAGATGCATAAACAAGTCATTCAAGTCTTTAATCTCCATTCTTAGCCATTTCGGGTTATACTAACTAAATCAGCTTCAGTGTATAAGAGCAAGTAATGAATTAAAGTTAGTAATGCACATTTCAATAAAATGAAAATAGGAATTACTCTTAATCAACAGTAAATACTGATTGAAAAATTCACATTTGACTATAAACATGAACACAGGGATTTAAAATGCAGATGCGGGCGCGTTTGCGGTTTCGGTCGCGTTGGCACGAGATCGTTTGGAAGCGCTGGTCGTGGAACGAATTGCGTCCGTCGCGGCGTGAGAAGGTCACATAGATGTATTTGTCATCTGTATTTGTATTTTAGTACCACAATTCACTAAGTAATGTTGTTTTGTAGTGTAGTTCTTATTTAAGTAGATTAGATTGGGTCAATTTTGACAATGGTCAAACAAAATAAGTAAGAAAAGCCTTGACGCAAATTGTAACGTTACAGAATAGTAAAAAAGATACAACATTGCAATAGTTTATTAGAACCAAGGAAAGGAGTGGACAAAAGATACAACACGGTAGCAAACATGCTTTATTTCATACAAGGACAACATAAAACTCTACAACTGAAATACAAATAATCACCATCAGAACGAACGGCTAGCAGGCTCTTGATAATTGGCTTCCTCATTTTGATCTTCCGTATAGCCTCTATCTGTCCCTTGTTGTTGGAAAAAGTATGATGATGTTGCGTCCATCCAAGATTGACCACTTGAAGTCGAATCTCCACCATGAATTGTTGGACGGTAATAATGATGGTCGCCATAATTAATAGTCCCGTGGTTGAAGACTTGAAAATTGTCATGAGTTTGGCTGCTTGGATTGGATTTAGGAAGATGTGGTTCACTACCAGGATAAGAGGGGTAAGATTGGTCAGACGATATACCCCAATCTGCATAGTTATATGGACCGCCATCATAATTGTCAGAACCACATGACCAATTACAATAAGCAGGCGCTGTGAAAGTGGAAGGCATTTGTTGTTCATCTGGACACATATGCGCTACCTGGTTGTCATAATCAGGCGGAGCTTTGCTTGCTTTATCTTTCGCCTTTCTAAGGCAATGATAAGTATGTGCAATTATCTGATCTTCATACTCTTCACCTCTTCTGTTATTATAATCAGACATAGTAGGGTTAATGTCTCTTGAAGACGGTCTAGAAGATTGAGAAGTACCAATATCATAGGCACCTCGATTGCCTCTATTCCCTCCATCTCCACTTCCAACATTAGTGCTTGGAGGACTTAAATCGCCTCCAGACCCACTATTGTGGGTACCTTGAGATTGTTAATCTACACTGTAATGAAATGGAGGAGAGACGCCCAATTGTCGATCCTCATCATCGTCAATGTTCATAATATCATCCTCTTCTTGGCCATCCACATCCAACCAGCGCAAATCATCACCTTCAAAAACTGGTCGCTCCTTTTCCGAGAACCATAGATTTATTGGATCACTATCGTCAAAGATATTGTCGAGATCGATAGGAGTGAAAGAATCAGTGAGTTGCTCTTGAGTTCTTCGTCCTATACTTCGCAGTTTCAACTTCTGATTATAACTGAGGTAAACAATTAGATTGAGCTTTTTGTAAATCAATCTATTTCGTGTCTTGGTATGCACTTGACCAAACATGCTCCAATTTCTCTCACAACATGATGCAGAAGTTGTTTGACTTAAGATTCGAACTGCAATGCGTTGGAGTTTAGGGGCACAACCGCCATGAGTTATCCACCATTCAGCTGCATTGCTCAAATAACAAAAATAAGCTACGTTTTTCAAGTCCCTAATATGGAATATGAGTACGATGGTGTCTAAGTATGTAACCACCTGGCATTGTGTTCTTCACTGCCCTTTGAGCTAAAGGGGTTCCAAAAGTGTCCTGACCTTGCCTATATAAGAAAATCTTATTCATCGCTGTTATCTGTGTTTCAATATTTGGCTCCAATGTTATTATCACTCTTTGTGCTCTGGCCCTCATCTCCGCTTCATTGGGGGCTTGTTGATGTTCTCGATACATGTATTCAGGATTGAAATAATATCCTGAAGAAAGGCAACACACATTAATGAAGGTTGTAAACAATCCATATGCAATCTAATAATTAGTTAATCACTAATAAAGAAAAATTGAATAATTGAAAAAGAATGACAATTTAGTTTTATCGGCAGCATGTAGATCAGAGTGTAACTAAAAGTTCCATCGCCTGTTGATGGTCTCCCAATACCTTTGATAATATATGTAATTGTCCTTTATAGCATTCTTAGCCTGAAGCATGGCTTCATATATATAGTCCATCGTAGGCTTATCATCTCCATCAACGAGTCTCAAAACCCTTACCAAAGGTTCATGCACTTTGAGAACGTCATCTGCGTTTCTCCAAAATTTCAAAGCTTCTGGGGTGGATGATAGAATAAGTTCACGCACTTCTTCGGCATGTGCATTGTTCGCTTTTCCCCATCTAGAGTTCTGCCACTCAAATGATTCCCACATATCTCTTAGAGCAGTTTTATGTTTAACTACACTCTCCAAAGATACGAAGTTAGTGGCAAATCGCGTTATGCCAGCTCTAACAATATCTCGACCATTGGTGAACTTCTTCATATAATTAACAGCCCAATCATACTTGTATATATAGCTGGAAATCTTCCTCGCAGTCTCTATAACTTTACCTATGTTTGTCTTCCCAGCAAGGTCCTCCAAAATAAGATCCAAGCAATGAGCTACACACAGCGTCCAGTACAGGGTGGGGTATTCATCCATTAATCTCATCCCCGCAGCCTTCATTGCGAATGCATTGTCCGTCGCTATTTGCATAACTTTCCCTGCACCAACCTCTTCAACGACTTTCTTTATTAGCTTCAAGTAGTACTCAGCATCTTTACATGTGACATGTGATGCATCAACTGATTTATGATAAACAGTAATGCTATTCGAGTAGATGAGAAAATTGATTATGTTGTGCCTGGTCATACTCGACCAGCCGTCACACATAATAGTGACCCCTCTTTCCTGCCACATGTTGGCAAATCTTGAGATCCATTACTTTATCTCCTGACAGGCCTCTGGTAGATATATTTCTGCGAGTTCGTAAGAACTCAGAGCCCTTACATCCCAACCAACTTCACGAATGGTGTCGAGCAGTGGATTGGTATATATCGAATCAACAATTGTGAATGGTTAGTTGTTGTCAATTACCCAACTTCCAAATGCCTTGATCAACATCTTCTTTGCGGTTTTCATCCAACTAGCGTTCACTTTTGCTTGTTTGGTTCTGGTTCGACCTTTTTCAAGATCAATTTCCACTGCCTTCAGTCTCTCTGCAGGGGTTGACAGAGGCGTAAATGCCATAACCCCTTTTCCAGAACCTCATTCCCGCATTGTAGCCGATCGACGAATGGGGGCTTGAGTCGCTTGACTGCTTCCTCCTTGATCGTAAAACCTACCCCTACTTGCTCTAAACACCTGTTCGTCATGATGGAGTTGGTGTTGTTGTAGACTTTGGTATCTAGAAAATGCTAGCTGATCGTTGTCCTTGTCATCTTCTTCATCAACATCAATTCGGTTAATTGATCTTGCGATTTCTTGTTCCAAGTCTCTAGTCCTTCTAACCTTGTCTTTCTTTCTCTCCTTGAACTCTTGCAGTAACATATTCATGTCTCTTTTAACCTCAGCAGATACTTCCGAACAAGGTGCAACATCACCCGTTTTGTGTGCCAAGTGTTGCTTTAAACGTGTGATCCCTCCTTTTATTATCTTACCACAAAATTTGCACTGCACTTGCTTTTTGTTACCATCCACCGCAGTACCAAAATGCCATACCACGTCTTTAGTTGATCGACTACTGAGCGCGGACATTTTACAAGACCTATATAAAATATAGGGAAAACAAATATAACAATAAATTAATTAACATGAAGGTAGCATGATCGCCAGTAAAGTACAAATATAATAATTTTTGTCAATTATCATAAAAATAACATATTTAATATAAATATCATAAATTGATTTTACACTTATCATAAAAAACGCCATATTTAACATATAGTGACACACAACTTCCCTAATTAAGAGAAAGGTAATATGATCATAAATAATATAAAGGTAACATAATTTACATAAAACATAACAATAATAACATATTTAACGTAAATAACATATATATTTAACATAATAATGAATATAAACATAACCAAAAATTCACATAATTAACATAAAATATAATGACGCTAACATATGTAACATAAATAACATATATATATATATATATATATATATATATATATATATATATATATA
>JACYFF010031954.1:32859485-33000188 GCA_017589665.1 Selenicereus undatus | reverse complement strand
GCAGGGGATTTAATGTAAGGCTTTAAGCCTAAAAAATGGTCAGTTTTTAGGGGAAATTCTGTCCGTTTCGCCCCAGAAACCTCGGGCGTGTGGCCCTTAGAGTTGTGGTCTTCGGCGTGTAGCCGTTGAGTTTGATTTGATTTATCTTTTTTTGCTTATATTCAATGCAGGGGATTTAATGTAAGGCTTTAAGCCTGGAAAATTGTTAGTTTTTAGGGGAAATTCTGTCCGTTTCATCCCAGGAATTAAGAAACACTAACACTTCCAGTTCTAGGGTTCCGAGGGTTGTTACAGATGCTCATAGTTACTATAATTTTCTTTTACTCTTTTAATATTTAAAGTGACAAAAATACTTATATTCTTCTTATTGTAGGAGAAGTATAAAAAACGACTTTCAGAGATCCAAGAATCTACTCAAGGTGAAGGTTCTACCTCTCAAGGAACGCCACTTCCTCAACTGTCGTTGGAAACTCAGATGACTATTTGGAAGGAAGCTGTTGGCCTCACTAAGAAAGGTAAAAGTTTTGGATTTGGAATGGAAGATTCATGTGCTTCTACTACTGGTTCACCTACTACCACTAAAGTTTCTATTGAACTATTTGAAAAAGAAAAGCAATCAAAGAAAAAGTTAAAAAAGAGGTTGCACCGGGTCGAGAAAAAACTATCTGAGACCACAAAACTTGTAAAAACTTTGATGCAACAAATGAATTTTACAATTCCAATATCAACCAATGTTGGTGTTGGAAATGGTGGAATTGGAAGCACTAGTGGTAGTAATGGTGGGGATGAAGATGAAGATGAAGATGAAGATGAAGATGAGGATGAGGATGATGATGACGACGACAACAATGATGATCAACAAGAGAATGAAGATGTAGATAACAATGACAAATGATTTGTATGGTAAAAGTGTTTGATGACTTGACTTGTGCTTTGAAACACTTTAAAAGTAGTTGAATTATTGTAATGTAGACTTATATGTTTAATGTGAAGATATTTATGTTAGATCTTAATTCATTTATTATGTAATATGAAACTTTGGTTGTTATGGAAGCATGAATGTGATTGTCATGCATATATAAATGTGTGGTCATAGTTTTGTAAATTCAGGGAGATGATTATATTTCAAATTTAAATCTCAAGCTATTACTTAAAAAAAGGTCACAAAAGCAGTCATAAATTATTCTACAATTTTCAAAATCGGTCACAAAAATGGTCACAACGAATCATAATTTTTAACAAAATTAGTCATAAATACAGTCACAAAGGACCGCGGTCACAATGTCGGTCACAAATTTTTTGGGACCATACCAAAATTGGTCACAAATAAGGTCACAAGAATGGCACATTTTCAATAAAATCGGTCACAAAGTCAGTCGCAACACATGTCAGTCACAATCGCGGTCACAAATTATGTTACTCACGTCAGTCACAAAATCGGTCACAAATCATATTCGGTCACAAAGTCAGTCACAAGTCCGACTTAAATTCTCACCGCAAAAGCCGTCTGGAAAACGGTGTGGAAGAAAAAGGTAGTCACAAATTCAGTCACAAATAGCGACCACACCATCGGTCACAAATCGCGTCTCAATTACTGACTGAATCGGTCACAAATTCAATTTCCAACCAAGGGTTTTGTGACCACAGGAATCGGTCACAAAGGCGGTCACAAACATCATTTGTGACCGATTTCTCACAATTTGTGACCGCTTTTTCGGTCACAAACAGGTGATTTTCTTGTAGTACTAATGTGTACTTCACTGAAATGCCTGTCAGCAGGTACCGGTTCTACGCCGTCGCAACAAGAGCTCAATGACTTAAGGGGTGTGGTAACCAACTTGGGGGGTGAGCTAACTTCACAAGCTGAAAGCTGCCGGTTGGTAATGGAGAAATGTAAACAACTGGAGGAATCCAACAAATTGCTCACCCAAAGCAATCAACAATTGAGCCAACAAATGATGAGCATCGATCAGCACCTCCAAGCTTTCTTTCAAATGCAACAGGTGTCTGGCTCAGAATCTCAGCCACCATTTACTCATCACTCGCAACATAATGAGGAAGATGGCGATGTAGAGGAAGAGGAAGATCCTCACCTTGGTGATTGAGTTGGTTGCAATTTTCCTTCAGCTGGTGGCTGTTCTGCTTGATTCTTCATGAAGTACATCTCTTGATGCTTGCTTCCCCTCCCCTTTCTGCTTATTTCACTCCCCTCCCCCTGGTGCTTATTTCACTGCCCTCCCATTTGGCGCTTGCTTCTCCCTCTTCTGCAAACATATATATAACTTCATTCTCAATTACTGACAACTTCTGGTTTGTTTGGATTTGTGGTTTGTGATATGTACAGATTTTGTTTAGAACTTATAGTTTGTGATATGTAGAGAGTTTGTTTGGAGCTTGTGGTTTGTGAATTGAAAACCCTTGGTTGGAAGTGTTGCGTTGGATGTGAAATTTCACCTTTGTGTGACTTGAAATTGTTGAGAACGTTTCGAATGGATTCATATTTGAGGACATTGGATGTTGATTGAGTGCGAAAATCTTGTAAATTTCCTGCAGAGATTGATTTGTATGTACGAATATAATAAAAAACAAGCGATTTTATTTTTAGAAAAAGAGAAACCTAGTGACAGAATGACGATGGATTGGGCGGGAAATTTTTTTTTTTTTTGCTGGGGGGCGACGGAATGAAGATTCCGTCGCCATCAGCGACGAAATTTCCGTCGCTGATTCTATCTTTGATGGTGACGGATGATTAATTCCGTCGCCACCCCTAACCCGCTAATTTCCCCCAGCAAAAAAAGTATGTTGCAATTTATGTCGCTGAATTCGTCGTCGGGTACTCAGCGACGAGTGAAAATCCGACAGCCGTATTCTGTCGCCCATTCCGTTGCTGATGTTAAAATTTTGTCACTGATTCCGTCTTTATTTGGTCTTTTTTTTGCATTGATAATTGAATAATGGTAGGTTGGTTAAAAAAGATATTGAATTGTTAAATAGGTTATCAAAAGGTCGAATTGCTCCAACCCATTAAGTTGCTCTAGACAAGCAGACTCATTAATGACTCGACCCATTATTGCCCATATTTTAATATACGGACTGGCCCGTCCAACCCAAAGGTGACCTAACTTTTTGCCCACCCATTCTTAATGTCCATATATCATAATGAAAAGTTTGAATATTTTTAGTATTCCTTGAAAAGATCCCAATTACCATGTCTTTTCATTAAATAGTGACCATCTTAAGCAATAAATATGTCTGATTTTAATTTTGACAGAGAACAATAATTAATAAAAAAAGGCGCACTAAACCCGTTGTATCGACCCGAAACCCGTTGTATCGACCCGAAACCCGTAAAATCAAAATACCACCATCCATATTTTACCTAAACCCGAAATACACACGACCCGTATTTCACCTGAACCCAAATACACCCAACCAATATTTACCACATCCACCCAAATTGACAAGTCTGCTTGCAACCAACATCCATCGGCCTCATTTTGTGGAAGAACCTAGGCAGTTGAATACATGCACAAAACCATTACAAAATTCTGCTATCCCAGTTTTGGCTAGTTAAATCACCCTAGAAGTGGCTAAATAAGGTGATGATCAAAGTCTCAAAACAATCAAAAGTGGAAACATAAATTTAGACAAGATACGTGTATTTTTTTAACGAGGTTACCCTCAACCAGGCTTAGTCCCCGCCTAAAGTTCTCTAACTCTAGGATGAACCCAATATTATTAGGAGCGATTACACAACTCTAGAGTACACCTACTCTAAGTTCTAAGTCACAAGTTGACCATTCAACAAGTCCTTGGTAAAGTTGACCCTTCAACTCTATAATCTCACCCAATTACAACTAGAGCAATACAACTCAATAAATTAAGTGAACAAGATAATGATATTTGCAAGTGTGGCTCTTAGTTCTTATTCTTTGCTTGTGCTCTCTCTTGTTTGTCTTCCAGTTGCAAATTCCTCTCATTGTTATAGCCAAGAGATGTTTAAGGGGTTGAAGTAAAA
The DNA here is from genome assembly GCA_017589665.1 of Selenicereus undatus. Lineage (NCBI taxonomy): Eukaryota > Viridiplantae > Streptophyta > Magnoliopsida > Caryophyllales > Cactaceae > Selenicereus > Selenicereus undatus. The sequence goes on along the minus strand of JACYFF010031954.1, from coordinate 32,996,170 downwards.
CTTGGTAAGCGACCATTGCATCAATTAAGAAAAATCAATCCTCCATATAGTTTCAAGGCCTTGAGGCCAGTCTTTCAAGCTGTTGAGTTTCGCAGTTCTGCTCAACGTTCTTCTTTTCATTTCCAAAGGTTAATTTCCTTGTTTCTTGCATAAGATCTTGGCCGACAAAATCATCTAGAAACTGGTTTATTTTGCAGCACAATCTTTCAAAATATTATATCAAAAGATAATATTATATTTTGAGCAAATCTTTACACTTCATAAATATAGCATCATAATCTCATATTCAAATTTGAATAACTCAATATAATATCATAGAGATCACATATTCAAACGTCAATACTAAACTATCTCAAAGATATTAGGACAGCTTATATAAAATCATTTAAACAATACTAACACGCCAATATCCACTTTAAACATATAGCACATTTAAAAAATAGTAATTCTAAGGTAGATCCAAGTATAATATGATAAACATACCAATGGACCAAACCTTTTTTTATCTTTCGTCAAAACATATTCATAAAATAGATTGTAAGCTTAAGGAAGCTAACAATCTCCCCTTTTTTTTATGAAAGACAACCTAATAAAAATAGTACATCAATAGTTTTAAATGTTACGCCATGAATGTTTTGTCAAATACTTCTCCCCCTTTTTGTATTTCATCAAAAAGGTAAAGCGAGAAGGAGAAAAAAAAATCGAAGCATGTAAAAATTATGGCAAACACTTGTAGCTTCCCTTAACAAATCAATGACATATAAAGATGCTTACTTTCAATCTATGGTACTCATAAAAAATGTAAGGTATTAAACACTAATATAATATCTCATAACATATACGCATTGACTTGATATTCTGATGAGCATTGCAAGGGATCAATATATAAAAGCTTTAATACAACAATTCTCCCCCTTTAGGAATAAATCGAGCTTATAATAGATAATTAAGTAAGTTAATTTTTCCCTCATAGAAAGAAGCAATATTATGTATGTAAATATTAGGGATCATAACAATTATGGATGCAAGAAAAAAAGATCACGTACAAGATATCATTTATGCATAAAAATAATTACATGTCATAATAGCATAGAATATGATGCAATATTAATCATGCTCCCATTCCAAAGATAGTTAAGTAATTAAACTTCAAAATTTTGAAATCAAAATGTCGTAAATAGGTAGTAGATAATACAAAGTAACATCGCCTTATGTTTAGCAAGAATCTAAATATTACCACTATTCAAGATGCTGACATAAAAATTCAAGCCCTTGAATTTTAGTTGTTTACAAGCAGTAACATCCTAGATTCTGTCTAATTTTCAAGGCCTTAGACTGTATTTCAGGGCCTTGAAACTTAGGCAATGACAAAATAAGTGAACTTACCTTATTTTTATTTTTGGCAAACCATAACTTACCATATGCCATTGCGAAGCTCCATTGTTTTCTTGTCCACCTGAATTTTCAAGAGGATTAAATGCTATTGAATTTTCATTATTAGAACCTAAATAAGGACTTAATAACTTCCTACAATTCAAAAATAAAGTGTTTCGATCAAATCTTGATGCCCTTTTCTTCTGGGGTTCAAAATTGTTAGATGTAAGAAGAGTTAATGAGGTGCAATTTTTTTTTCCCTTAATCTTGACACATTTTCTTGATTTAACACCACAATCAAGAATTTTTGAAAGTTGAAAATTTGGTGTGGTATTTAAATCATCAAAAATATGACAATTTGGAGATAAATATTATTTGAAAATTCAAGCATGGATTTTACCTCATACTTGCCACTTTGGAGAATGGATGACTAGCAAGGATCTTTATTTTTCTCTCCATTTTCAAGCAACTCTTCAATTTGGGCATGTTTGACATCATTATGTATGATACCTTGAATTGGATCACCACTTTCATATTCTTGCTCTTCATATAATTGATGATCCTTCACTTCCTTAACATTTCCAACCCCTAATCATTTCATCCTGTGCAACAAATTTTCATAACACCATATTTTGATTAGTACCATACAAATAATAAAGAGTCTCCAAAATCTCCTTGGCACTATCACAATGTGAGATGAACCCATAAATATCAATAGCAAGGGCACAATATAAAATGTTTATAATTTTAAAATTTTTGATATCTGCTTATAATCATCTTCAGTATATTCATATTTTGATTTCTCAATAACTATTGGACTTTTGGCCATGATCTCCCAAAGATTGAGATCCTCGTGCTTGATATAAAGTTCCATTATTTCCTTCCAATGAAAATAGTTAGTACTTTTAAAAAGAGGAGGGCAACTAGAATCAAAATCATAACTAGCCATGGGGCCGAGCTATTAGACGGTAAAGTCTTAAAAAAATAGTGCCAGCTCTGATACCATTTGTTTGCCCGATTTTGGCTAGTTAAATTACCCTATAGGTGGGTGAATAGGGTGATGATCAAAGTCTCAAAATAATTAAAGGTAGAAAAATAAGTGTGGACAAGACACGCGTATTTTTTTAACGAGGTTAGCCTCAACAAGGCTTAGTCCCTGCCTAGAGTTCCCTAACTCTAGAATTAATCCAATTTTATTGGGATGGATTACACAAATCTAGAGTACACTTGCTCTAAGTTCTTAGCGACAAGTTGACCCTTCAACAAATCCTTGGTAGAGTTGACCCTTCAACTCTATAATCCCACCCAAGTACAACTAGAGCATTACAACTAAATAAATTAAGTGAACAAGGGAATGATATTTGCAAGCGTGGCTCTTAGTTCTTATTCTTTGCTCTTGCTCTCTCTTGTTTGTCCTCCAGCTACAAATTCCTCTCATTTTTATAGCCAAGAGATGTTCAAGTAAAACTTGTTAAGTGACCGTTGCATCAGTTAAGGAAAATCAATCCTCCATATTGTTTCAAGGCCCTAAACCTGATGTTTCAAGCTCTTGAGCTTAGCACTTCTACTCAACGTTCTTCTTTTCATCTCCAATGGCTAATTTCCTTGTTTCTTGCAGAAGATCATGGCTGAGAGAATCATCTAGAAGCTGGTTTATTTTACAGCACAATCTTTCAAAATATTATATCAAAAGATAATATCATATTTGAAGCAAATCTTGACACTTGATAAATATAGCATCATAATCTCATATTCAAATTTGAATCGCAGAATGTTATATCATAAAGATCACATATTCAAATTTGAATACTAAACTATCTCAAAGATATTATGATACCTTATATAAAATCAATTAAATGATACTAACATGTCAATATCCACTTTAAACATATAGCACAATTAAATAATAGTAATTCTAAGGCAGATCCAATTACAATATGATAAACATACTAATGGACCAAACCTTTTTTATCTTTCATCAAAAGATATTCATAAAATAGATTGTAAGCTTAAGGAAGCTAACAATTCAATACAAACTTAGAATATCAACCATGACGTTGAAACAATATTCAACCCTAATTGAGAACTAAAGTCAGACCAACTGCAAGTTTTTGAACTAAATAAATCCAGACATTTTGAAAATTTGTTTAAAGTTTGAATTTTAATTTTATGCAAAAAAATCTTGACCCCGACTTTTTTGGGTTGGATAAGTTCGAGTAATTAGTTCGGACAATATTGTTCTATCCCTACCAGAAACTGTAAGCTTTGTAGAATTTTCAGTGGTTTTGTTGGTTAAGGGTGACTCAAATCTAATACTCGATTTCAAGTCACAGAAAAATGAAATTGTTTAAAGCTAGCTAGCTAACTGAATTGAATTGCAAACTATTTGATTAAAGAGGATAGAGAAGGTAAGAAACTTTGAGAGAAGCTGAATTCCAAATCACCATAACAATGAAAATCATCTACCTATTGTTAGTTTGGAGCATCATGGCATTAATATAAAGGATGTACAAACACCCAAGTGTTGATCAGGGAGGGATTAGTAGTCATTTGAGCTTCCACATCTACATGCATAAGAATGGAGAAACTCGAAAATAAGAAGACTATAAGATAACAATACGTATGATGAGAGAATAAAACTATGAATTTAGACTTTTATATTAGCTCTTTCTTTTAAATTATTTTTATAAAATTTTATTATTTTAATATTAGCTAGCTCATGGTTGACATTTTTGGGATACATGCATGCTTTGTCATAATTTATTGCTATGATTCCACCTTGGAATTAGGCTAGGAGGCCATAGTTGTACATGGACCACAATATAATTAGTTTCATATAATTTTCTACATTTTTTAATGTAGTATTCTAAGTGGGTTGAAGGGCTCATGACCCACTTTTGTCTATTAAACCTTTCAAAGCTGATTTTAGGTTCAATTCTTCCATTCTCTGTTTTTTAATTGCATTTTGTTGCGCTTTGTGGTTCATCTCCTCAACATAAGAGGTGATTTAATGGTTCTCATAAATTTGTTATTTTTTAAGGGAATGAAACAAATAAAATGACATGCTTATGTGTAACACCTACAAAATAATTTTTTGTTGAGGTCAAAACCCTTTCCTCCCCCTTTTCATTTCCCTTCAACCATTTATTGTCCCCTATAACTGTAAAAGAGAAGTGAAAAAATCAACCTCCTTCCTATCTACTCTATCTATATTTTTATCTTGAAATTCTCTCTATCTTCCACGAAAGAATAAAAACTCTAGACTCGAATATTTCTACTATCAAGCTCAAGTAGTTTAGGGTTCGAGAGAACACTATGACTACACAATTGCTTGCATTAAGGAATCTTGTAGAGAGGCAAGTTGACTTTTGAAAGAGTCCTTCTTTCATTCCACTTCAACATGTGTGAATTTGATGGAAAGGAGGTAGAAAATGAGAATGGCTCTTCTATGGAGTTTATTTTATTGTTGAAAGTTATATTGGTTTAGAAGTAGCAATAGATCAATGTGGGTGGAGTGTTTTTTTTAAAAAAAAAATAATGAACTAGGATTAATTGAAGTGTTAGTTAAATATCAGTAGGAAATATTGTAATGATTTGTTGTGATAATTAAACAATTTCATGGCAATGACATGTTGAAAAAGTGGGACTTTTGTTTAGTTAAGCATAGTTTTTATTAAAAATGATTTTCGAGGAATTATGTTTGTTATATCCAAAAGAGGTATGTTATTTTGAAATTTCATTTAACTTATTGAAATTAGGGCATATAATACAATAATTAGGTGTTAGGGTGTGTTATTATGCTAAAACTAAGTTCTCTTAAGGAATTATTGACTATTATTGTATTTGATATGGATTCTAAAATTAAGGCACTTGAAATTGTTTAATTTTTGTTAAGATTTGGGTATGGACATGGCGTCTATTTTTTTGTTTACATTTTACGGATCTTCGTTAGTGAATAATATTATGCTAACTACGTTGCTTAAGTTACTAAAAAAAGAAACAAGAATGAATTCATTAATTGAAAGCCATACGACATCTATAATCGATATCGAACTCAATACATAACCAAAATAACAAAATAAACCTCTCGACTGAGAACACTAATTAATATATTTTCGAAGAATGCTGTTCCACTCAATCGTTGTTTCTTCATGCAACCTCTATTGAGGAGATCCACAAATCTTCATAGCCTTCTTGTCTAAAGGATTATTTGCTCTTGTTGGCCATACTTGAAGAATTGATGCCCATTGCATACCAATTTTGCTATCAACTAATAATTCAATCTCAAGCAAGCAAAACGACATGAAACTATGATAGACCTGGTTTCCAAGAGCGAGAGATGGTGGTGCCACCAAATAAGGGAACAAAGATGCTCTGACAAACGGAGAGAGGAACGCTTATTACGGGAAGAAATACTATATAAGCCATAAATAGAGGAGAACATTTATAGGGGGAACACTTATTGTTCAGCTTAGTTTAGTTTGAGTTGTTTGTAGTCAGTTAATTTGGATGTATAGTGCTTGCTTTGCAAGTTGAAGGGACAATGTTGTTAGCTATTTATTTTTTTTAGGGGCATAGGGTTGATAAAAAGAATGTGGACTTAGATAAGTATCAAATATTGGACCTACATAGAGATGCAAAGGTTGAGATTCAAAGAGCACATTTAGAAGTTTCATGATTTTTTGGGTTTATATTTTGCCATCCACGTGATAAAAATAAGTTGCCTTTGAAATGTAACGATGATTGGACATATTTGTTTGGTTTCTTTTTTTTTTGCAAGAAAAGTAAGAATTACAATCTAGGATGACATTCTCTCTAAGGCTCGTCCTAAATTATCCTAAAAAAGGATACAATAAAGGTCCTTATGAGGAACCATATCCTACACACTTGTGGAATGAATAGATAATGCAAACTTAGACAACTAGTCGGCTGCACTATTACCCTATCCAAAAATATGATGAATAATAACATTGTTGAATCTATTTAAGAAGGTAGTGATATCTTGAACTAGCACTTGAATTTCCCATGAAATTTGAATTTTCGCTTGCACTGCTTGGATAAGAATGTGATCATCGTGCATGGTTGTTGCTTCTGCTACTCATACTGACACTGCTCTTAAGTTGAATGTTGCCGCTTGTATGAATTGCCCTTTCCAATCGCGAATGATGAATCCTCCTGCTGCTCCTTGAGAACTTTTAGATCTGTCAAATTTGATTTTGATGAATCATCTTTGTGGCTTCGTCCATGTTATCCACCGTGACTGCATATGCCTGTGGGTTGAATGATGTGATAGGGATGGATAAAGTGTTTGTGAAAGTTTGTGCCTTATGCGCCATTGTGCGCTTGCCCATTTTACTCGTGAAATGAATAAAACTGGAATGGATGATTCATTACGAAATATTTTATTATTTCTAGTTTTTCATAGACTTATAAGGAGCACTACAATCATATCCATCTTAGTGGGTGGCATAGAGTGTTTAAGATGGGAGAGCTAATTTTCTATCTTCACTTGGGGGTTAGTTGGGAGGTCAATCGTAACTGAATTCCCCAGGTAATTGGGTAATTGGGTGCTCTAGCATCCTACAAACAGATGCTCTGGATCGTCAATCGCACCATTGCAATGAGGGCAAAGGGGGGTCAATATCTATGCCACTAAGGAGAAAATTTCCCCAGGTAGGAAGGGGTGCATAATATAATTGCCAGAGAAAGACCTTTAATTTAGGCATAATATCTAACTTCCAGATCTAACTGAATTCCCAGGATTGAGATTTACACAGATCCAGTGCGTGGGCAGCATATTTCGCAGATTTAGTGGAGAATTCTCCACTTCTAGAAAGACACAACAAGTAGAATCAGGAATGGTGTTATACGAAATTGGTGTTTCCAAAATTACCTAAAGGCAGGGTTGGCTAACTAGTCCCTGTAATTTGACAATATCCAATGCTTTAGAAGGTAGAATAAAATGTGACACTTTAAGAGAATTGTCAATTCTAGATATGTCTGGGACTCTCATGAGGTCAAAAAAACTGCAATTGTCGCACCAACTTTCTAACCAGAAATTGATATTTGTTCCATTCCTTACTTTCCACCTACTTCCTTTACGAAACTGTTGACGATTTCTTAGGAGACACTTCCACACCTATGAGTCAGATTTTTGAGGCTTGACAATGAAAAAGTTTCATTGATAGGATATTTACCCCACATTTGTTCCGTCCAGAGACACTGTTGATTGAAAACTTTCCATGTCAGTTTGCTTAAGAAAGCACTATTAACAGCCTTTGTTTTTCAGAGGCTAAGACGTCTTGATTTCTTGGGTTAACAAATTTTATCCCATGAAACCATTGGTAATCGTTTGTTAGTCTCGAATTTCTTCCAAAAGAAATTACAACTAATTTTATCGATTTTCCTACTAGTCAAAGTTAGTAGCCAAAAGCATTGCATAGTGTGGGTGGGCATGGATTCTAAGTTTGTTTGAATTAAGGCTACTCAACCGGCTTTAGAAATGTTAGCAGTTTTCTAATTTTGGAGTTTAGTTGTCGTCTTATTCACTAGTTCAAAAAAGGTCTCTTCATTTGGTCGTCCCTTGAAAACTTAGCAGCCCAAGTATTTGCCTAAATTAACTTGGTCCTAATATTAAAGACAGAAGAGACTATTTGTCCGTCTTGCGCACTTGCATTTTTTAAAAAGCTAAGAGATGATTTCTTAAAGTTAATGAGTTGTCCTAACTTTTGACAAAAGCTATTAAGAAGAGCACTAAGTTTCTGGCACGACTCAAGATTGGTTTGATAGAAAAGGAGGCTATGATCTACGATTAAGAGGCATTGGAATTTATCCGCTCGCAGTGCAATTTTGAATCTAATTCCACTTGTCTTCTTAATTAGTTCTGCACAACGCGCTCGCGTTAATGCTTCCACGTATATGAGAAAGAGATATGGTGATAAAGGACTGCCTTGCTGTAGTCCTCTGGTTGGAGTGACAAAGCCCGATACTTCATCATTCATAATAACGGAGTAGGATATTGTGGTAATACATTGCTGGATCCAAGTGATCCATTTTTAATGAAATCCTAATTTTCGAGACTTTCAAATAAGAATTTCCACCCTACTCTATCATAAGCTTTTTCCATATCGAGTTTGAGTGCAACCAATGATTTCTTCCCATTCATAGTATTAAATTTGTTGATGACCTCATGTGATAATAGAATATCATCATGGGTAGACCATTGTGGAACAAAGGTGCTTTGAACGGGATTGATAAGTTTTCCAAGTAGTGGTTGCATTCTGTTCACCAAAATTTTCTTGATGATCTTATAAAGCATATTGCACAAACTGATTGGTCGAAATTATGCTATCAATGTAGGGTTATCAACGTTAGGTATTAAAGTGATAAGAGTATGATTAATTTGCTTGAAAAGCTTGCCTTCGTGGAAGGACTTTACTGTCTGACAAACGTCATTCTAAATGACATGCCAATAGTCTTGAAAGAAAGCTGCACCAAACCCAATAGATCCAGGTGCTTTATATTTACCCATTTGGAACACTACCCCCCGACCTCATGATCCTCGACAGGTTTAATAAGATTCTTGTTATCTTCCAAAGAGGCCATTGTGGGGAGGTCAATCTTAATGGAAGATGGATCTTGCGTTGATTTAAAACGCAATTTGAAGTCATTAACAAAAAGTGTTTGAATGTTTGTAGCATCATAAATCCAGACTCCTAATGAGTCTTTAATTCTATCGATAGTAGAACGCGATTTCCTAGCTTTCATCACTTGATGGAAACAGCGAGTATTTCTTTCTCCATTAACTAACCAATCTTTTCATGCTAACTTTCCCCGGTATTTTTGGCTGAATAAATGCATTTTCTCACACTGCTTAATGAGTCTATAATTCCAATTATTGAGAGGAGCACTATTAGGTTGTCCAACAAGGTTTTATTTAACTTACAGTAACTTGTCAGCATTTCTTTCAATTTTTTGATTAAAGTTTCCAAATGTACATTTACTTCATGTTTTGAGGTCAAACTTCACATTCTTCAATTTTTGTGTAATACAATACATTGGTATGCCTGACAAAACTAGTTTTCAATTACGTTTAACTATGCAATGCGTGTCTTGATACTGAGCCCATGAATGTTGATATTTGAAGTTTATGCCCTTTCTAGGACAATGAACAGGTTCACTATTAAGATAGACATAAGAGTGGTCTGAACAAGTGAATGGATCATTAGTGATAAAATAATTTGGGAAGAGCTGAAGAAAGTCCTCCTTAAAGATAACTCTATCTAGTTTTTCATAAATGAGCTTACCGTAAAGAATTTTTTTTTCCATGTGCGAATCCTTCCTTAGACATTAGCGTCATGGCCTTTACAAAATTAGTCTTTGGAACTTAGAAACACACAACTATATACCCCCAATTTTTTCAGAAGAGTGCAACATTTCATTGAAGTCTCCTAGTATATTATAATCTCACTAAGGCTTTTGAGACGATTCCAAAAATCATTTTTTTCATGATTTTAGGCTGGTGGATAAACTGTTGTGACTATATACTATTTATTAGAACTTTTTTCAAGTACAAAATCGTGTATTGCTTGGTGTTCTTTGGCAATAATGTTAAGAACAACATGGTCATCTTTCTACAGAAGCCATATACCTCCCGTATGATTATAAGGTAGAGGGAAGTCATAATTACAGAACCCTAGAGTTCTAATGATTTGATGAACATTATGTTCATTAACCATTGTTTCAATCAAAATTAATATATCAAGACTAATGGTTCTATTAATAAATCCATCCTCAAGTTGGAGTTGGGCTGTTTTAGGACTTTTAACATTCCAAACAATTATTTTTATTAAACAAGTGAGAAGAGGTAGCCTTGTTTCAGTGTTATCCCATGGCCTTGTCCAGTTGCAAATCGCAGGACCATCAATGGCATATAAGGCACTTGACATTATCTCAAAAAACAATAGTGGGACTGCATAGTCTCAATAGATTCATTGAGAAAATCATATAACACCCGGTACTAGAGCAAGAATGGTTACATACCTTAATACAAAGCCAGCATATTGCACTAAGAATGGCAATACATGTATCCAGGAATAATAACTGTTGGATAATACGAGATAGAATATGGGTATGTTGATCCTAAGGATCGATCAATGATATGGCCTTGGGAAAAAGCGAATCTACTTTGTTCCACTCACCAACACATGCAAAGCAAATGAAATGTTCAAATTACATAGCATTGGTTTGGATAAATTGCATAATGTACACAACCCAAATCGAATAGCAAACGAATCTGGACCATAAAAGGGTAGGCCCGACACATGCAAAATAATAAAAATAAAAGTATCAATCTAGCTCCTTGGAGTCTCTTTAAGTCAACGTTGGGTGTTGGCAATGCATCCCTTCTACATCCTGTAATGTACTGCGAATGAAAAATTAAACCAAAATAACGAGCGAATGTGATTACACCTAAAATCTATATCTAGAGTAACACAATTACCACTAGAAAAACAGCTACTGACATACATAAAGATAGTACCAAGAGGTATCCAAGTTCTTACTAAGAATGTTCACAAATACCAATTTAAAGTCTCAGGTAACGGTGAAGATAGGTTGTTATCATCCTTGACTTGATTTATGGATGGGCCAAAGGTACTACTGTCTAGGCACCAAGGATTGCATATCCCAGCATCACAGAGATGCACCAAAGGAAAAAGCCCACTTAACCTTAAAAGACAGAGAGAAACATGCCATAAGAGATGAAGTAGAGTGCTCCAACAAGAACCCAAAACTTCCAATCGTTGCCTCCTCCCAAATAAGGGTTGGCAAGCAACCAAAGCTAAAAAAACTAGGTAAGACCCAATTCCAAACCATAGAGTAACTATATAAGAGTTTCATTAAAAATGTCAGAAATAAACTACAATACCAAATCAACCCGCTAACATTACAGTCTAGCCTAATTTCTGGAAATACTTCCCCCAACGAACCACTACAAGTAGTGAAGCCATCAGTAGGCTATAAAAAAATGCATACACAAAATAACGCCCGGATAAAGGCAATACAGCAAACATCTAAAAGAGTGGGCATCCAACAATAGTGTACAGCATCCCAAAATCACAAAAAAGGCATATTGACTGGCTTCATTCAAACTTAGTTAAAGGGGTAAGAGGAGCATTCATCCCCCTCCTTAATCTTTCTTTTCTTAAACGAGTAAGTTGACACCATAGGATCATTAAGATCTTTAAGTTCCAAATACAAATCATTGCCTTCCTCTTCATAGTCTATAGCATTCTCAAAGCCTTGAGAACTACTATCACCCTCTTGAGTGGGAGAGATAAACCTATCAAGGGGAGAAGTTGGGCTCAAACATGGGTAGCCTCAAGAGTAGTGCTATTGAAGAGACTAGAAGAGGTGAATAGAGGAAAGAGTTCATGGGGTAGTAGAGGGGAAGACCCATCGGTAACTCTCACCATAGGAATGCCTTCTAGAATTGGTTCACCTATGGTAGGTTCTTCTTGGTTATTGACTTCGTCAACATGCACAGCCCTCCTTTTGTCAGTAGAGGAAGGGGGAACAGTCTTAGTCTCAGGAGGATACGGGGGTTTCATGAGAGTGTCGGGTTCAAAGATGCGAATTCCACCATAGTTAGCACGAGTATTTGGAGGAGTGGAAGAGAGTCTCCCTCTTTTCTTGGGGGAGACTCGAATCCACTTCTCTCTAGCCTCATGATCCCCACTAGATGAGGCCTTATGAGAAGACTTTTAGGCAGAAATATTGTGAGCTTGGAACTTTTCAACCATGATTTCTATCTTTGGGATGGACGAAATACAAGGACACTTGTTGATAGTATGGGTGGGACTTCCACAAAGAGCACAAACATCATGAAGTCCCTCATAAATCAAAGGAATATTCAGATCACCAGTGGGAGTTAGAATTGTAAAAGAGCCGGGAAGAGTTTCAGTGACATCAATGTTAACACAAATCCAGGCAAATCTCCCTTTCTACCTGAGGAGTGTATAGTGATCAACTCTCACCACCTCCCTTACTCCTTGGAGAATATTGGTGAGAGTTTCGAGGGTCCAAAACTCCCATGGAGGGCAAGGGATATGCAACCATTGATCGATGCAACCAATGAAGATAGAATAAGGATCATAGTATGTGATCCAAGGAGTAAGGACAAAGTTAAGACCTTTGACAAACCAAGGGCGATTAATCCATACATAATTTTTATTAGAAATAGATGCAAATCGAAGAAGCACACACCCATTCCCCAATGCAATATATTCAACCTAGCCCTTGATATGCTTCCAATCTAGTTTGGTCTTTACAATAATAAGGGCAAAAGGCGGGATCTCTCCCCAAATCTTAGCAAGTAAATAAAGGGCAACGAGTTCCTCCATGCCCCCTATGTAACACCCGAGATTTTATTCCCTTCGTTAAGCCGATTTATATCGTTATAAATTGAACTAATATCGATGTAGCATGCCCGAGTGCTGATTTTATTGAAAAGAATATTATTATTCTTATATTGGGATTAAGGCTTATGATTGGATACGACATTGAGCAGATTCCCGAATACGACTAGAATGTCGAACCTTAGGAATGATCCTACAATTTATTGAATCGAACCTTAATAAATCAAAAGGCGAATAAATTGGCAGATGATTATATTAATGGTAATGGTTTGAGAATGGAGGTCGAGAATTGAATTTAAGGTATAACAGGTTGGAGTTTCTTATCAGTGGCTACATAAACAAAAAAAAAGAAAAAAAAATGAAAAGGGGCTGAAACCCCTTCGTTTTCTCGCGAGAAGGATCGCGAAGAGAGAGGTAGGGCGGCTCTCAGCTCGGCAACCACACACACACCGGGAGAGGGCGAGGGAGCCACCGGCGGGGCTGCCGGCGACCGGTCGACGTGAGCTGACCGTCCGCTGTCCCGGTCGACACCCAAACGGTGCTAGAGAGAGAGGAAGGTAGACGCGAGAAGGGGGAGAAAGAGGTTTAGGGGGGAGGCTGCCGTGGGTCACGGCGACCCACGGCGGCGGTTCGGCAGAAGGGTGGTGACCAGCAGATAGGGAGCAAAGGAGCGAACCGAGCCCGCATCGAGCCACCCAAATCGAACCCTAAAACGGGTCCTTTAGCTTGGATTCGAGGTGGGTTTTCTCTTCCTCCTATTTATTGTTAATTTCGATGAAGTTTATTGATTATTGATTATAGTTCGTTCAGATTGAATTCGAACTGATTATCAGTGAATTAAGAAAATTGTAGCGTAAATTGAACAATACCATATATATATATATATATATATATATATATATATATATATATATATGTTAGTCGTACTGAACTAAAGTTTATCGTTTATATACATATAGTTTATCGATTATATGTTGTTTATCGATTATGTGAAGTTTATCGAATTTATATACAGTTTATCGATTATATAGTTCATCGATTATGTGAAATTTATTGAGTATGTCAAGTTTATTGATTATATAGTTCATCGATTATATGAAATTTATTGAGTATGTCAAGTTTATCGATTATATAGTTCATCGATTATATGAAATTTATTGATTATCTAAAGTTTATCGATTGTATAGAGTTCATCGATTATAAAGTTTATCGTTTATATATATATAGTTTATCGATTATATAGTTTATCGATTATATAGATTTTATCGATTATAATGTTTATCATTTATATATATATATATATATATATATATATATATATATATATATATATATATAGTTTATCGATTATGTGAAATTTATCGAATTTATATAAAGTTTATTGATTATATGTAGTTTATCGATTATATGTAGTTTATCGATTTATGTGTAGTTTATTGATTATCTAATGTTTATCGATGTATATGTAATTTATTGATTCTATATAGTTTATCGATTATATAAAGCTATCGATTATATAAAGTTTATCGATTATATGTAGTTTATCGACTATATGTATTTCTTGTTTATAGTGATTGCATAGAAATGACATAGTTATGAATGCTTATTTACCTGATTCCTAAGCGCTTCTAAATGCTTTATCGGTCGCCTATTTTAACTAACAAGTCATTGGTAACGAAATAATCCTAAGTCATCGGATTGATCAACCGAATGACTCAGGTGACTAGTTGATAAGTCTAGGGAACCTTTCGAAAAGAAATTAAGTAATAAGCATGGGTTACATCGCATCAATTGGATTCTTAGCGTAACCAACCCACTACCCTCCGTCAAAATTTACATGAAGTTTTAAAGTTCAATGTTCATAGTTCTGCCAATAGGCAGAAGATTCAAAGTTCAATGTTCATTGCTCTACCAGTAGGCAGAGGATTCAAAGTTCAATATTCATTGTTTTGCTAGCAGGCAAAGGATTCAAAGTTCAATGTTCATTGCTGTGCCAATAGGTAAAGGATTCAAGTTCAGCGATTCATTGTTCTGCCAGCAGGCAGAGAACTCAAAGTTCAGTGTTTCATAGCTCTGCCAGTAGGCAAAGGTTTCAAAGTTCAGTGTTTCATAGCTCTGCCAGTAGGCAGAGGTTTCAAAGTTCGGTGTTTCATAATTCTGCCAGTAGGCATAAACTTCGAAGTTCTATGTTTCATAGTTTTGTCAATAGGTAGAAACTTCAAAGTCCATATGTCCTATCGTTCTGCCAACAAGCAGTAGAGTCAAAGTCATACATGATAAAAACCCTTCAACTGGTAGAAAAACCAGGTCAATAGAGAATCCCAGTTCATATAATGGTTTATAGAACACTATATTTTAATAAACAAGCATATGAGGTTAAAAGGTCATATTACTACAACATTAGTATACCATTCACATGGCATAGTTATATGCTTCACTTTATGGTTATCGCTCCATGTTTTAACAAAGAGATCTATTCATGTATATGACCTGTTACTGTATGGTGTAGTGAAATCATCAGTTTAGTGGCTCTATCGCACTGAACATGATGGTTATTCTAATGTAAATGCTAAATTCATATAATCTGTCACCTGACAGCATCTTCAACGAAATTTTAATGTTTATGTATAACATAAAGTATATGAAATGAAATAAGCCCTTCATAACAAAAATCCCAACAAGTGGTGTTTAAGGGTTAAACCCCTTTCTTTTCATTGAGTTTATGAGTTTATATGAATTTCTTATGGTAAGTTTATTAAGTATAGCTATTCTCAAGTTTAAGCTGTTGGTGCAAACGCTATTTCTCTTGCATTGAAATTGGAACACACTATGTGATAGGTGAGTTCTTCAACAATAGGTGAGTTCTTCAAAGAAAAGAAATTACGAACAACTGTCGTAAGTTATTATTGCGTTGAAAGTATATGTTTAGGGGACGGGGTTATCCACTGAGCGATAATTGCTCTTCCCATCTATTTTTGTTCCCTTCTTAGGTTTTTGAAATAACAGGTAAAGGTCAGCCCAAGTAAGTCGAAATGAAGTCATTGCTGGCCTAGGAATTAGCTATGTGCTTGTAGGTGAACTGCAAAATGTATTATGATGCAATGGTTTGTAATTTAAGTTCTTGTGTGCCTGTATTGCATATCATTTAAAGTCGCTTTGTATCGCCATGTGAGCCACCATCTAAAGTATCTAGGGTTGTACTTTTCGCTGTTCATTTGTTTAAGCATTGAACTGCATTGGTTGTGGTGCTCCGAGCGGGTGGCCTGTAGAGTTGTGTACTCCGGCAGGTGGCCGTTGAGTTATAGTTAAGCCCTTTATTGCTGTTTTTCAATGCAGGGAAATTATAGTAAGGCTTTGAGCCTAAAAACTGGTCAGTTTTCAAGGGAAACTCTGTCCGTTTCGTCCTAGAATTTAGAGAAAAACCCTAACACTCCTAACTCTAGGGTTGGGGGCATTACACCCTACGACATAGGTTGAGGGGTGCAGCGGTGGAATGCCCTCACCAGATTAAAGAATAGTATGTTCAGAGAGAGGTGGGGAAGGCAATGGACTGGGGTACGGTTGGAAGTATGTTACCTTTTATACCATGCCGAACGTAATTGGCACAGCTTGGAAAGGCTAACTAACTTTGCTACCCTAGAGGATGAGGTGTAAATTGATCATCAGAATATTGCCTTGGTAATGGAGCTTGAGGGTTGGTGTAAGCATGTGATTCATCGTTAGTAGGAGAACCAATATCAAATGAGGGGTTTTTCAGATCAGAAGACATAATGGCTTTAAAAAGAGTGGACATAAGGAAAGAGGATGGGGTGACAGGACTAATCCCCCAGAGGGTGTATATATAGCATGCGAAGAGTCGTACCCATAACCACCAACAAATCAAGCATAACCAAGATGTAACACCCCAAAGATACATCAATCACTGTTTGCATTACTTTCACTAGTTTTCCCCAATTAGAAATGTTAACCCAAATGATTAGGCATTACCGTCGTCCAATTAAGGATAAGGCTTTACTTGTACATGATAATTGAGCCATAATAATCAATGTTTACCATCAAAGGTATTCGCACCATCACAACCTATCAAACCATTTCGATAAATATTGAAAATTTTCTAACATCAAAACCATACAAACATCTCAAGGATTACACCAAAATATAGAATTCTGATAAAATATAGTGTCATCACCAAAATAAATCACAATACGGTATTATAGACATCTCAATGATAATACACCCCCATTCCATAAAGATTTCTCAGCTCACTTATCATCTTCAACTATTTTGTCTGCCTGAGGGCGATTCACTTAACACTTTCCTAAAACAAAACATGAAAACATTTCGAAATGTGAGCCGAAGCTCAGTACATGCATTCCTGTATTGTTAAACATTTATAAAACAAGAACTGGTTACGCCTATATTGCAATTAATTTTTAATTAAACACAGGGAATAAGATGAATATGAAACTGCGTTATCAATTATTATCTGATAGTGAACCCCTGGTAACTGTTACGATCTAAAGATACGTGTACACCCGCCAAGTCGATCCCGACCTGGCCTGAAGCCACGCGGCTAACTGAAGGGATATGCCCTGTAACTGATAATTGATGGGGTCACTAATTATATGATAAATCACTTATTAAATTTATTCATTGATGGACTTACCAAAACATTATAATTTTGATAAATACGTGTTGATTTCTAAAGATACAAGAAATAAACGTACCTGAAATTTTTAAATGTAAGCTCATGGAAAAATATTATGCACAAAAGTGGAAGGAATGATAGATTATGCCCGGATTCTGTACAAAATTATCGTTGTAGGAACATACGGTTAGCAAAAATATTTATTTCATAGCTAATAATTTAGAAGAAGCAAAGTATAAGCATAACAGAGGCTTAGGAAGAATGACTCATAACTTAATCATCTGACCTCTTTTTGAGACTCAAAACCTCAATATAGAAAGCTTAGGAAGTCCCAAAAATCTTTCATTTAGAACACCAAGCTTGATTCCCTCAATAGAATTCCCAAAATGAGGCTAGAACCAAAACATGTTAGTTTCGGTACAATGACCATAAATATTTCCAAATACCTCGAATTAAGGCAATTCAAGAGCCCTTGGAAAGCTAACACACTAAACTATCTACCCACCAAAAAGCATAATTTTTGGTTGGACCGTTCATTACCAGTTTATTAGCAAAGTCTGCTTAGTTTTCTTGAAATTTTCAGCCCTCACTGTTTTAGCTTTTCCCTCTCTTTTTACACAAATTCTCAACTTAAACCATTCTTTAAAAGCATGTAAGCAAGATTTGGTCCATTCCAACAGCATACAAAATCACCACACTCAAATTCACTTCATAATCATATCCAAAAGAGATCATTTTTTAATCAAATACCCACATAAATTAAGCTTAAGGCTAAATTAATCCAAACCATGCATTATTTGTCAAAGCCCTAGTTTATGGCTGACTTGGACTCTCTCCAACACATATGAAATCACCAAAAATATCAACATAAACACCAATAGATTAGAAGATGACCAATTGAAAGATAAAACAATCAAAATCTAGCACTTTAACATTAAGCTTGCACGATCAAAGATTAACCCTAACCTAGCATGATCCAACCTCAACACCACCATGATCAACATCAAAATAACTCTTATTTCTTATCAAAACAACATGATCAAAGATCATAAACATCAAAACAAGAATCAAAACTAAAATAAAAAGCAAAACCAACAAAAACAAATTTCAAGATTACTCACTTTGATTGCACATAAGTTGAGATGGAGATAAGGTTTAGGGGTTTTGATGATGGAGGATGATACCTTGAGGTACTAAGATGTTGGGGGGGTTGAAAACCACCAGGGCTGTCTGGAAAGATGACCGAAAAACACTCAAGAAGTGCTGCCAGCAGCTGCTAACATAGGGTAGGGACAGGAGAGAGAGAAAGTGGAGTTTGTGGATTAAGATGTGTGCTTTGACTAATCAACTCACTTGGGCTGAAATTTTATCTAGTAAAGCCACCTTTTAAGTTAACCATGATTAACTTAACCGTGGTAATTAGTTTTAAAAAATAGGCAAACTTGTTGGGCTTCAAAATGGCCGAAATAAATTGGGTTTGGGAATAAAACGCTTTGTAACGATAACGTTTTTTCAAAACTCAAAATGAAAGATTTATAACGTTATGGAAAGCAAAATAAATTACTTAGATTAAACTCATTAGGGCCTACTATCAATTCTTCCAAAGTTTTCCTTAATTAGTTAAATAAACAAATAAAATCCGAATTACCAAATGAGGACTCGAATAAATTTTTTCCTGCGGGGTGAATAATTGAAATAAATGGAATGAGAAAAGAAAAATTATAAACATGAGGTAATTAAATAAATAAACATAATTAAATAATTCCAGGGTTGGGCTATTACAGCCTTCTCCCCTTAAGGAGTTTCGCCCTTGAAACTTATGACTTTTCCATGTAATGCAAGATTACCTCAAATAATTGTGGATATTTGGCTTTCATTTCCTCTTCAGTCTCCCAAGTAGCTTCTTGAGATGTATGATTTGACCATAGCACTTTGACTAGGGGTATCTGCTTGTTGTGCAACTGCTTAATCCTGTGATCTAGCATTTGGATTGGTTGCTCTTCATACACTAAACCCACAGTGATTTCAATAGGTTCAAGTACAATGGCGTGGTTTGGGTCTGGGGTATACTTTCTAAGTTGAGAGATGTGAAACACGTTATGAACGTGTTCTAGCTCTACCGGTAGATCCAGATGATAAGCTACAGGATCCAGCTTTTCAGTGATTTCATATGGTCTAATATATCTTGGACTCAATTTGCCTCGTACCTCGAACCTTTTGATACCCTTAGTTGGCGATACCTTGAGAAAAAATTTATCGACCACCTAAAACTTCAAAGGCCTCCTTCTCTTGTCCGCATAACTCTTTTGTCGACTTTGGGTAGCCTTAATATGTTCTCGAATCCTTCTTATTGTTTCCACAGTTTCCTGGATCATTTCAGAGCCTAAAATCAATGCTTCATCCAAATCACTCCAGCACAGTGGGGTTCTACATTTTCTCCTATATAGAGCCTCAAACAGGGCCATGCTGATGGTAGACTTATAGCTATTGTTATAAGAAAACTCGACCAAAGGCAAATCATCTTCCCATTTCCCTTGGAACTCTAATGCACAAGCTTTTAACATGTTCTCTAGAATTTGATTCACTTTTTCCGTTTACCCAACTGTCTCAGGGTGATAAGAGCTGCTGAAGTTCAATTTGGTCCCAAAGGGCTTCTGAAGTGCTTGCCAAAAATGAGCTTGAAATCTTTGATCCCTATCTGATACTATATCTAAGGGGATTCCATGTAGTTGGATTGTCTCTTTAACATACAGCTAGGCTAGTTTTTTAACTCCCCAGGTATCTTTGATTGGTAGAAAATGGGCCGACTTGGTAAGTTGATCGACTATAACCCAGATAGCATTCTTCTTCGAGGCAGAAAGGGGAAACCCATAACAAAGTCCATTGAAATCGAATCCCACTTCCAACTGGGAATCTCTAGGGTTCACAATTCACCCACGGGATGTTGATGCTCTGCTTTGACTTTCGGGCAGGTCAAACACTTGTCTACATATTTTGCAACCTCCTTTTTCATATTATTCCACCAGAAGTATTGCCTTAAATCTCTTTACATCTTAGTGCCTCTTGGATGCACTAAGTAGCAAGTATTGTGAGCCTCCTCTAGGATCTGTTTCCTTAGTTCCTCATTTCGAGGCTCACATAGGCGATTCTGGAATCGCAGGGTCCCATCCTCATGTACCACAAACCCAGGAGACTTTCCTCTCTCTAGATTTTGCTTTATCCTTTGGAGTTTAGGATCACTTTCTTGTTTCACTCGAATTTTCTCCACTATGAAAGGTTGTAAGGTAAGTGCCGATAATTGAACATGTGCTTGCCCATTCCCAAGTCCTCAAGTTCTTTCAAGAGACTCAACTGAGTAATCACAACAGTATTTAGGCTATGTTGCACTTTTCTACTTAGGGCATCTGCTACAACATTTGCTTTTCCTGGATGATATTGAATTTGCAAATCATAATCCTTAAGCAGCTCAAGCCAACATCGTTGCCTCAAGTTAAGCTCCTTCTAAGTGAAGATATACTTCAAACTTTGATGGTCAGTATAAATCTTGCATGGTACTCCATATAAGTAATGTCTCCAAATTTTCAACGCAAAGACCACTGCTGCTAACTCCAAGTCATGAGTAGGATAATTTTTCTCGTAAGGCTTAAGTTATCGAGAGGCATAAGCTACTACCTTATCTTCCTGCATCAGAACACACCCTAATCCGTTCTTTGAAGCATCACTATAGATGGTATACTCCTTGCATTTCATTGGTAGCGTTAGGATTGGGGCGGTAGCTAGTCGCTGCCTTAGCTCTTGGAAAGCTTTATCACATTTTTCAGTCCACTAAAACTTGTTCGCTTTCCTCAACAAATTGGTCATGGGTGAAGCTATTTTTGAAAAGTCCTTGACAAACCTTTGATAGTAACCTACTAAACCCAGAAAGCTTCCAATCTCAGTGATATTAATAGACCTTGACCATTCCATGATTGCCTTCACCTTTTGGGGGTCAACTTTGATTCCTTCTTTTGTAACCACATGTCCCAAGAACACCACTTCTTCCAACCAAAACTCGCACTTCTTTAATTTTCCATAAAGTTGATGTTCCCTCAATGTTTGTAACACCATCCTTAAATGATCAGCATGTTCATCTTTGTCCTTAGAATTAATAGATAAGAATGTCATCTATGAACACCACCATACATTTGTCTAGGTAGGGTCTGAAGACTCTGTTCATAAGATCCATGAAAGTTGCGGATGCATTGGTGAGGCCAAATGGCATTACTGTAAACTTATAGTGACCATACCTAGTTCTAAACGCAGTCTCAGGGATGTCTTTAGGTTTAATCCTAAGTTGGTGGTACCCTGACCTCAAATCAATCTTAGAGGAGACTCCTGCTCCTTGCAATTAATCAAACAAGTCATCGATTTGCTGCAAAGGATATTTATTTTTGATGGTGATCTTATTCAACTCCCTGTAGTCAACACACAGCCTTAAGGTTCCATCATTTTTCTTTACGAACAACACTAGGGCACCCCATGGTGACACACTTAGCCTAATAAAGCCCTTCTGCAACAACTCTTCTAATTGAAGCTTCAGTTCCTTAAGCTCAGTTGGGGCCATACGATATGGGGCTTTGGAAATAGGTTGGGCATCAGGGATTAACTCAACTCGAAAATCAATTTCCCTCTGTGGGGGTAATCCTGGTAACTCTTCAGGGAAAACATCCTCAAACTCACAGACTACAGGAATATTTTCAACTTCCTCTTCTTTTGCTTGGGTGTCCATAGCATAACACCAATATCCCATAGACCCTTGACATAATAGCTTACTTGCTTTCATAGCAGAAATCAAGAGATAGGATTTTTCCTCTCTCTGCCCATAGAAGAATACTTCTCCCCCTTTTTCATCTTTCAAAATAACCTTAAGATCCTCACAGTCAATCTTAGCTCCATAGGTGTGTAACCAATTCATTCCCAAAATGATGTCAAAATCAGACAAATTGAATTGAATCAAATCCACAGGTAGGTGGTTCCACCAATGGTAATGGGAACAAATTTATAGGAGATAGGGCATTCAATCACACAATAATTGGGTAACTTGATCCTATAATTGGTTTCCATCCTCCTATCTTCTGGGTTCAATTGCATGGCAGATCGGGTGGATATAAATGAATGAGTAGCACCCGAATCAAATAATACACAAAATGGCTTTGAATTTAAAAAGAGAGTTCCAGTGACTACCATACTAGAGGTGGTAGCTTCCTTCTTACTCATTACATACGTCCGTCCTACTGCTGCAGGCCTTGGTGGTAGGGCCCCTTGGCGAGGTGGGGCCAAGGGCTTTGCTACCCCTTTGTCTACAGCCTTCATCCTTGGGGGGCATGCAACAATTAGGTGTTCAGGGCTTCCACACCACATAGACTTATTAGCTCCTACTCGGCATTTAGGGGTGGTGTGATTTGTTGTGCCACACTTCGCACAAGGTGCTGTCGAGCCTACAGGATGGCTCTTATGGGCGAACAAGAGTAGGTTTCTTCTGGTTCTGGTTCACACTCTCACTCGGAGTTCCTCTCTCAAACCCCTTTCTCTTTTGGTTGATTGGATTCAGTGCTCTCAACTCCGTCTTCACTTGTTCCACTTTAGCCGCTCGCTCATATAGTTCTTGGTAAGTCAAATTTGGTTGTCCAGCTAATTGATTCCGAATATAGAAGGCCAAACCCTCTTCAAACCTCCTCATTTTCAACCTTTCAGATGATACAAACTTAGGAACAAACCTAGATAATTCGGTGAACTTACTAGCGTGCTACATCACAGTCTTGGTGCCACTAATCTTCAGCTCTATAAACTCTTTCTCCTTTTGCCTTTGGACCACAATTGGGTAGAATTTTGCCCTTCACTCACTCAAGAATTTATTCCAGGTAAATTCAGGCCCTACGAGTTTATCCTTAACAGTATTCCACCAAATGTCAGCTTCACCGGTTAAATAATACGTCCCAGTGTTTACTTTCTTTCCTTCTGGCACCTCTACCACTATAAAGATTTTCTCCATGCCTCTTATCCATTCCTCCAGTACTACTGGATCATAAGATCCATCATAAACTTTAGGGTTGCGTCGTGCCACCCTATCCACTAATTTATCCTCTTTATGAGCGGTTTCAGTAGGTACCTGGGGGATCCGCTTCATCAATTCAGCTACTAAGGTCGGCCAGTAGTTCGGGTCCCCAATATTGTGAGCTAACTCAGAAGGAATCGGTGGCATTTGGCTAAAATTTGGTGGCACATGATGGGAGGCTTGATCACCTGATCCCTTACCATGATCCGAGATTTCCTCTATGTGAACCTTTTCATTGTTGTGCACTGATTCAAAAATTCTGATTGTACATGAAACGAAACAATTCAATCACTGGAATACCCAAACATATAAGATAAGCATGGCCAACAAACACATTTAATATAACTCAAAGATTATTGGAAACAACCCAAAGCTTCATTATATCATTTCATAACTGCTTATTTACATACATAACTGCCTATTTATACACATGATCAATAAAACATACTACATCTAACTGACTAGGCAAAGTCAGTTTTAACTCCTAACTCAACCCCAAATACTAACTAGCACGAAGATACTAGGTCCGTCACATAACCAAAAAGAGATACGGACCATGTCATGATGGTCGGAAAGGATCTAACTAACTATATACAATGTCATATCCTGCACAAAATATATCCATCCCAACCGACCATACTATAAACAAACAGGGCTCAAAAGAAAACTACGACCACTAACCCCTAGACCCACCTAAGGATCCCTAGATGGATCGTAATTCGGGTCAGACTCATCATCAGGCTCTTCGCCTGAATCGAAGCTGCTAGCAGATGCCTCTGACTCGGCATCACCAACTTCCTGCTGAACCTGTTGCTCCTACTCATCTGTAACTCGACCATCAACTCATCAATCTCCTGTTCCCACTGCTGCTGTACCACCACCTCATCAATGTCTTGATCCTCCACGGGATCAACCTCCTCTTTCTGATGGCCCTCGTCTCCAGAACTAATCACTACTACCTCTGGTGTGTCAGGGAGGTCTATCACCACATGAGCCTCCCCATGACTGTCAGGCATCAGTGGGGTACCTGGTCCGGGCAGAGAGGGTGGTCCCTGTGCTGGTGCTGGGGCTGCAGGCGGGGGAGGTGCCTGATGTAACTTAAAGACATGCTGTAGCATTTCCATGGTGATCCTCCTCTGATCGAACTCTTCCCTCAATAACAACTCTGTAGCAATAGTAGTCCAAGCCCCTTGGGCCTGAAACCTAGGCCCGTTCCAACCTGGGTTCCTTGTTACCATATAGTGATGATAACGAAGCCTAAACTCCACCCACGGATGAACTACGGGTAAGGACCCTAGCAGTCTACGTCCACGGACTGTAGCACTATGAAACTCATAGAAAGGGTCCTATGCATGGACCTCTATACTAGCATGCAACAATGCAATGTGAGCAACCATAGATAAACCCGACATTAAGTTAATAGCATAAGGGTCCATCTAACAAAGAAAAGACATATATGAGAAGCATACATAACCATAATTAAGGAACATGCAAATGTAAGCAACCTGCATTTCTCCTATCATTACCACACTTCTAATATCATTCTAGTAGTATAAAATGGCCCTCACTACCCAGCATTCTCACCTTCTTATTTATAAACTCCACATTCCACAAAGAAAACCTCAACCTGGCTCTGATACCAATTCTGTAATGCCCTAAAGATACATCAATCACTGTTTGCTTTACTTTCACTAGTTTTCCCCAATTAGAAATGTTAACCCAAATGAGTACATGTTACCGACATCCAATTAAGGACAAGGCTTTACTTGTACGTGATAACTGAGCCATAATAATCAATGTTTACCATCAAAGGCATTCACACCATCACAAGCTATCAAACCATTTCGATAATATAGAGATTTTTCTAACATCAAAACCATAAAAACATCTCAAGGATTACACCAAAATATAGAATTCTAATAAAATATACAGTGTCAACACCAAAATAAATCACAATACGGTATTATAGATATCTCAACGTTAATACACCCCCCTTCCATAAAGATTTCTCAGCTCACTCATCATCTTCAGCCATTCTACCTGCCTGAGGGCGATTCACTGAACACTTTCTAAAACAAAACATGAAAACATTTCAAAATGTGAGCCGAAGCTTAGGACATGTATTCCTGTATTGTTAAACATTCATGGAACAAAAACTGGTTGCCCCTGTATTGCAATTCATTTTTAATTAAACACAACGAATAAGATGAATATGAAATTGCGTTGTCAATTATTATCTGATAGTGAACCCCTAGTAACTATTACGATCTGAAGACACGTGTACACCTACCAAGCCGATCGGGACCTGGACTGAAGTCGTGCGGGTAACTGAAGGGCTATGCCCTGTAAATGATAACTTATGGGGTCACTAATTATGTAATAAATCACTGATTAAACTGATTCATTGATATACTTACCAAAGCATTATAATTTTGATAAATACGTGTTGATTTCTAAATATACAAGCAATGAATGTACCTGGAATTTTTAAATGTAAGCTCACAGAATAATATTATGCACAAAAGTGGAAAGAATGATATATTAGGCCCGGATTCTGTACAAAATTATCGTTGTGGGAACATACGATTAGCAAAAATATTTATTTCATAGCTAATAATTTAGAAGAAGCAAAGTATAAGCATAACAAAGGCTTAGGAAGAATGACTCATAAATTAGTCTTCTGACCTCTGATTGAGACTCAAAACCTCAATATAGAAAGCTTAGGAAGTCCCAAAAATCTTTCATTTAGAACACCAATCTTGATTCCCTCAATAGAATTCCCAAAATGAGGCTAGAACCAAAACATGTCAGTTTTGGTCCATTCTATGCAGTTTCGGTAAAACGACCATAACCTTTTCCATAGACCTCGGGTTAAGGCGCTTCAAGAGCCCTTTGAAAGCTAACACACTGAACTATCTACCCACCAAAAATCATTATTTTTGGTTGGGCCGTGCATTACCAGTTTATTGCCAAAATCTGCCCTATTTTCTTGAAATTTTCAGCTCTCACTGTTTTAGCTTTTCCCTTTCTTTTCACACAAATTCTCAACTTAAACCATTCTTTAAAAGCATGTAAGCAAGCTTTGGCCCATCCCAACAGCATACAAAGTCACCACACTCAAATTCACTTCATAATCATATCCAAAAGAGAACATTTTTCAATCAAATACCCACATAAATCAAGCTTAAGGCTAAATTAATCCCAACCATGCATTATTTGCCAAAACCCTAGTTTATGGCCAACTTGGACTCTCTCCAACTCATGTGAAATCACTAAAAACATCAACATAAGCACCAATAGATTAGAAGATGACCAATTCAAAGATAAAACAATCAAAATCCAACACTTTAACATTAAGCTTGCATGATCAAAGATTAACCCTAACCTAGCATGATCCAACCTCAACACCACCATGATCAACATCAAAATAACTCTTATTTCTTATCAAAACAACATGATCAAAGATCATAAACATCAAACAAGAATCAAAACTAAAATAAAAAGCAAATCCAACAAAAACAAATTTCAAGATTACTCACTTTGATTGCAAATAAGTTGAGATCGAGAAGAGGTTTAGGAGTTTTGATGTTGGAGGATGATACCTTGAGATACTAGGATGTTGGGTGGGGGGTCGAAAACCACCAGGACTGGCCGGAAAACACCCAAGAAGGGCTGGCAGCTGTTGCTGTCGTGGGCTAGAGAGAGGAGAGAGAGAGAAAATGGAGTTTGTGGATCAAGATTTGTGTTTTGACTAATCAACTCACTTGGGCTGAAATTTTATCTAGTAATGCCACCTTTTAAGCTAGCCATGGTTAATTTAACCATGGTAATTAGTTTTAAAAAAATAGGCAAACTTATTGGGCTTCAAAACGGCCGAAATAAATTGGGTTCGGGAATAAAACGCTTCGTAACGATAACGTTTTTTCGAAACTCAAAATGAAAGATTTATAATGTTACAGAAAGAAAAATACATTACTTAGATTAAACTCGTTAGGGCCTACTATCAATTCTTCGAAAGTTTTCGTTAATCAATTAAATAAACAAATAAAATCTGAATTACCAAATGAGAGCCCGAATAAATTTTTTCCACCGGGGTGAATAATTCAAATAAATCGAATGAGAGAAGAAAAATTATGAACATGAGGTAATTAAATAAATAAATATAATTAAATAATTCTAGGGTTTGGCTATTACACAAGAACAGTAAACAGCAAGCAAAAACAGGAACATAAACCAAGTAATAACATCCAAAATTATACACAAAACATTCATAAATAAATACATAAAGGGGGAGGTTTTACTAGGAAATCATCAGTCAGTAACATTAACCTCAAGCTTTGGATACAAGGCATGCTCAGAGCGTGGTTCACTCGACAACACATACCTGATTGGAACTTGGATTGGAAAGGTGAGAGATTACACACCATAGCTAGATATCTCATCATG
The DNA here is from genome assembly GCA_017589665.1 of Selenicereus undatus. Lineage (NCBI taxonomy): Eukaryota > Viridiplantae > Streptophyta > Magnoliopsida > Caryophyllales > Cactaceae > Selenicereus > Selenicereus undatus. Next base: position 32,968,191 of record JACYFF010031954.1, on the reverse strand, counting down.
GAAAAAACCCTGATGCAAGGCATCAGAGCCAGGGGATGGTTCAATTGCGCGTTACGTCCTAATTCACACTTAAACTAGACCGTAATGATGTGAATATGTGGTTGGGAAAACCAAAGAAGAGGCTTATAGCCCCCATTATAAACGATCATCACGCTAACACTGCTCTCTACTTAGATCTGCTCCATAGACCTGTAATAGAATAGGGACAAATGAGTCTTAAGAGCTATTAAAGAGAAACACAACACATCAACAAGAGGACAGAAAGGAGGGATTAACAGTAAGAAATAGGCACTCGAAGGCCGCAATCTTGTGGTAAGTGCAGCAAGCGTGACTGGGACAAATCAGGGGGATACTCATATGCCGGAAAAATATCGATCTAGTCTTCAAATCTACCATAGCCATCAATCTTGGCAACGGATTTGCAATGAGTTAGCGAGAAAACCATTATGCAAGAAAAAGAACCCAAACACGGCACTTGAAAGTAATAACAGATAGTGGAAGAGGCAAAAATGAAGGGAATGATGCATCAAGGACAAATCAGGATGTAGATCTAATTATAGGCTATGGATGTTGCATGCTTAGTGGCGAATTTGGTGGCTCATTCACGGCAAAGTTAGGGCTAAGGGATTACTTGAAGCTTCAACTGTCTTATAAATGCTCTTCCTAAGTTTGACAAAGATTTTTGGTCTTTTGAACAACTTATATCTAAGGAGTATAGGGCACGTACACCTACCTTCCAAGCAAAACAATGGGTTGAATATTTGATTATAACCTAAAATAGTCAACCTAGTAAGTTAATTTGCAGCAAAGAGGAAGACACACTTCACTAGGAACTTATGGTCAAAAAAGTTTTCTTTCACATCCAAGAAATTTGAATCCCCCTCCAAATAGCTCAACTCCCTAAATTTGACCAATAAATAGCTAAAATCTATAGCCATAGTCCCTAAATCCGCCCTCTATAACTTATTCATACCACTACAGTCCCTAAATCTCCCCCTCCAAAGACTATTCCTGCACCTCCACTCCGTGATGCTCCTCCTCCACAGCCTATTCCTGCTCTTCCACCCCCTAACATTCTTCCTCTATAACCTAAACCTGCATTTAGAAAGCTAAAATTTCTAGCAAATCCACCCTCCAAAATCAAACAGGTAGGTAAATCAAAGCCCACACTGACTGTTGATTTATCTGGCTACACCCAAAATCATCTCAATGACATTCATGTTCTCAACTTGGATACTCATCTAAGCCCAAAAAGGCATCTCAATATGCGAATGCATGACAACTTATTCTTGAATCCTTGAAGGACATTCATATTGGTCTGAGAGGGCCGGAATCTTGTGATCTTCGAAATTTGATACAGACAATAAGCGCTTCTTAGTATGATGTTGGCCATGAGAGCATCGAGAAGAAAATGAGGAAGATGAGGTTGATGATGGCAGACAAGGTAGTGATGAACCAAAGGATTCTAAGGGCCATTTGGGGACACCGACTACTATTTCGCATATTCAGCTGAAGTCAATGATGTGTTGGAAAAAATTTGTGATTAAAATTTATTTCCTAATTTTCATAAGTTGTTTGATGCCCAACTGATTACCTGGTAGTCACCTTTTGGTCATGTACCACCATTTGGGCTCAATCAGCTTATATTATAAAATTATGTAGTATTTTCATAAATTACTATTTCCTAAATATTTGTCCCAAATTATGTGACCAAGCTTTCTGGATTGGGTATGGTTACATGCCACAGGGACTGTGCTGTTGAAAGGATGTTGGTTATCTCATATCCCTAAGTTTCCTTTTTATGTGCTTTTATTAGGGCCTAATTGTTTGAACAACTGCTTGTAACTCTGACCAAATCGTTGCACATCTATTAGTAGGGCACTAATTGTGAGGGGTAAATCCCTTATTTTGTGCTAGCCATTTTAGTGGGCTAGAGTTTAAGGGAATAAGATCCCTTGTTCCTTTCTCCCACTATCTAGTAGTGTGATAGTTCATAGGCTCAAGCATTTTCCAATATAAATAGCTTTGCATTGGTTGTCTTCAGCGTGGACGTTGGCTTCCTTGATCCAAAAACCTTTTAGTGCTCACAAAATTCTGATAAATCTCATTTTCCTTCTTGATATTTTACAACCCCAAAATATTGCTTAAGGAGATAGTGTAAGGTAGTATTGTCTATTTTTAATATTTTGAGCATGAGAGAAAAGTAATTGGTTTGGGGAATTCCTCTCGCTGCTACTAGAGGAATCCGACGGGTATTCGTTGTAGGCACTAAAAAAATGATGAAAAGCACCACGTCAGAAAATTAATATAGGTTAATTATTCTAGATTAGCCCATTTAATTGATTTAATTTATTTAAATAAATTAGGTCGAATTGACTACAAAGTCATGACTCAAACAACTACTAAGTCAACAGTCAATTCGACTATTAAATTGCCAATCAACTGGACCAACAAGTTAAAGGCCCAAACAACCGCCCAAGAAGGCGAATAAGTTGCAAACCATAGTAAGGCGACGGGGATTCTTTCCTTTTAAATAGGGCAGTACTTCCTCCTACTCACACGGTCAAAAATTCATTCACTCTAAAGATATTCTAAAGACTTAAAGGGTTAATTTCTCAAGAAGAAGACAATAAACACAATCAAAGCACGCACCATCTACTTTCGAAGATTAAAGAAAACTCGTCTTGATTGAGATCAAGCCTTTCAGGCCTTCTATCAAGATCAAATTAATTAAAATTCATTTAAAGGAAGTCAAATTAATTAAGTTGATCGAGATTCAAGTCAACCAACCTTCTTTCAAGTAGAAATTGGAGATCGAATCAGATGAATTATTTATTTGTTCATCTTATAAAAAATATACAGAGATTGTATCTATATCTTCTAAAATTAGTAAAAATTAAATTTATCCATATTTCTTATCTTATTTAATCTTAGACTTGAAATTTGTATTTACAAATTTTTGGCACACTCAGTGGAACTTCTCTGCCTTTTATCTCTTTCTCCAAGCAAGTGAGTTCTATACTCCTTTGAAGAAGAAATGACTCCCAAGAACACCATCCTTCAATCTTTGAAGAAGGAGACTATTGGATCACATTTGAAGGATCCGCAATTGCTAGTATTGCATCTGTCAATCGAAGTTCTAGAGTGATGATTAGGAGTAAGACCAAAGTTGCTGCCTCCATCATCGTAAAGCAGCAAGTCATGGCTCCAACTTTGCAGTCACACAAAATTCAAAACTCTAGCTTTACCTTGCCTACTGATGGGGTCAATCAAACTACTTTTCTCCCTAATTTAAAACTAAAATCTCTTACTGTCTTCAATACAAGGAAGACTCTACCCTGTAGACTGGATGAATTCTAAGTTTACACTAGTCCTGTCTTCCAGCCTTTTGATGAGGAGGATGCTGACTATTGTAGTAGCAATTCTTCACCAATATCTCTAAGGGATTCATTTTTCTCATATGTTGGAGTTGAATCCTCTAACATTGTCATCATACTAGCCATGGTGACAGAGACTATCAACTTAAGGAAGAATTGCCAAACACAAAGGCAACTTTGGAAAGACTCTCTAAGGAGAGCATAGAAAATGAAGCTCAATCAAGCACCAAAATAAGTAAATTGTTGATTTGAAAAAGAAGTTGGAGGTGGTCATCTAAAGTCTCGAACAAAGCCTCAAGCGGTGAAGATTCTAATAAAGAATCCAATCACAGAAAGGAGTCTAACGATAAACGTAAACCAAAGAACGATTCAACCTTAAACTCAATGTCAGTTGAGCAAATTCAAAACTTGATAGCTGATGCGGTGAAAGCTCATTTAAAAGGGGATTCTCATCAAACTCACATGTATAAGAAACCTTATACTAAGAGGATCGATACACCTTATATGCCTCTTGGCTATCAACCGTCCAAGCTCCAACAATTTGATCGCAAGGGTAACCCCAAACAACACATTGCTCACTGAAGGAGACCAATAGGTGAAACAGTACATGCAATTTCTTAAAGGCCTTACATTTGACTGGTACACATGCCTTGCCTCTGCATGCATTGATAGTTGGGCACAAATGGAGAATGAATTCTTGAATCACTTCTATAGCACATACCGCGTGGTCACCATAAGTGAGTTGACTAACACTAGGCAATGGGATGAGGAATTGGTCATGGATTATATCAATCGTTGGGTGTGCCCTCTCTTTAAAGTGCAAGGATCACTTACCTGAATCTTCTGTTGCTGAGATGTGTGCTCAAGGAATTGAGTGAAATATCTTATACATTTTGCAGGTAAACAAGCCCAAGAGTTTTTAAGAATTAGCAACACGAGCTCTTAATATGGAGCTTACAATTGCCTACTATGGAAGACAGCTCAATGATGGTGAATCAATGGCATCATCAAGAAATAGAAGCTCCATGCTAAGAGACGCTAAAAAGAACGAATATTCTTATTTTGAGTCTAATGCACCAAAAATGCGTAACAAACGTCTTGAAAAGAGACTTATAGAATTGCCAGAGTCAAAGCGTGCAAAAGAATTTAGAAGAACTAATGATCCTGAATATTGCAAGTATCATAGGATCATCAATCATCTTATAGAGAAGTGCAAGATATTCAATAGGCAAGTCTTATAACTTGCAAAGTAAGGAAAGATAACATTAAACGAAGAAGACTCCGATGAATTTGATTTATCATCTATCAAGATGATATTGGAAAATGCTTTGGAAGAAGGATGACCCAAAATGAGCAGTTAGGGAGCAAACTTCCAAAGTCACTTAAATACTATTAAGTCAAGTGTTCAAGACTCCTAAGTCAATGTAATTGTATGCTTACAAGACATATTTAACAACTTTCAAGTTATCAAATTGGAGACTTTCAAGTCTCTCCTAAAGACCCCTAAGTCATAAAACAATTTCAACTCTAAAGTCAACCTTAAAGCTTTGAAATCCAAGCTTCTAGACTCTCAAGTTAACATAAACCATTAAGTCACCCACCAGGATTGTCAAGGCATTCAAGTCGCAGACTTCGAAATGATCAAAATGAAAGACTTCCAAGTCGCCTAAAGAATATCAAGTCAACAAAATTACAAACTTTAAAGTGAACTCAACAGCTCTCAAGTCATCGAAATTAAAGACTTACAAGTCAGCAAAGATAAGACTCACAAGTCATCAGTATCAAGGACTCACAAGCCATCAGTATCAAGGACTCCCAAGTCTCCCAAGTTAAAGACTCTCAAGTAATCAACATCAAAGACTTCTAAGTCTCCTAGTTTAAAGGCTCACAAGTCATCGAGGATAAAGACTTTTAAGTCATCAAAATCAAAGACTCTTAAGTTTCCTAAGTTCAAGACTCATAAGTCACCAAAGACAAAGACTCTTAAGTCATCAAAATCAAAGACTCCAAAGTGTCCAAAGTTCAAGACTCATAAGTCATTGAAGATAAAGACTTTCAATTCATCAAAATCAAAGACTCCCAAGTCTCCCAAGTTCAAGACTCTCAAGTCATCGAAGACAAAGACTCTGAAGTCATCCAAATCAATGACTCCTAAGTCTCCAGAGTTCAAGATTCACAAGTCATCAAAGATAATGACTCTCAAGTCACCAAAATTAAAGACAAGTCTTCCAAGTTCAAGACTCTCAAGTCATTAAAATTAAAGGCAATAAGTCTTCAAAGTTTAAGACTCCAAAGTCATCAAAAGTAGAGACTTCTAATTCATCAAAAGCAAGATTCCAAAGTCCTTAAAGATAAAGACTCTGAAGTCATCAAAGTTTAAAACTCTCAAGTTATCAAAAGTTTAAGACTCTTAAGTCTTCAAAGTTCAAAACTCCTAAGTCTTCAAAGTTCAAGACCCCCAAATCATCAAAGATGCTAACTCTCAAGTCATTGGGCAGACTTTTATGCCATCTAAGCAGACTTTAAATCGTGAGCAAAGTGGTAGACTCCGAAGTTATTAAACGTCATAGGCCTTAAGTCATCAAAGATTGTGACCCGCAAAGGCACCAAGTCACCTCTTGCACTATTTAATTTGCAGACTCTTAAAGCTCCTTCAAATTGGGGGCAATGGTGACATATGTCTTTTCCTTTAAGTTGGCAATGATGGTGCTGGAACCTCCTCTTTCAAGTCATCCACCCCCTTAAGTTGATAGCAATGAAAACATAGCTCCTCCCTTAAGTTCGCAGCAATGGCATCATAAGCTCCTCTTTCATGTTGGAGAGGTAGGCCTCCTCCTTATTCCAATTTGGTGATGATAACAACGTGGCCTCCATCTTTATAATAGGGAAAGTCACCCAAGGTGGACCCGTATGGGCAAGCTATCCAAGGGTGAGCAGATTAGATAAAGTCACCCAAGGTAGACCCATGCGGGCAAGCTATCCAATGGTGAGAACATTAGATAAAGTCACCCAAGATGGAACCATGTGGGTAAGCCATCCAAGGTTCAGAACATTTGAGAAATCAATCCAAGGTGTACTCTCATGGGCAAGCCATCTAAAGCCCCAAAATTAATAAAGGCAACCTTCAGTGGACCCTTAGGGCAAGTCATCCAAACATCGAAGATTAATAAAGGCGACCTATGGTGGACCCTTGCTGGCGAGCTATCCAAAGCTGAAAATCCATAAAGGTGCCTCCAGTGGACCTTTGTGGGCAAGCCATTCGAAGGTCGAAAATTAACAAAATGCAACCTATGGTGAACCATTGCAGACAAGTTATCCAAATGTCATAAATTAATAAAAGGCATCCTAAGGTGGTCCCTTGCAGGTGAGTCCTCCAAAGGTTGGGAATTAATAAAGGCGAACTATGATAGACCATTGTGGGTGAGCCATCCAAAGGTCGAAATTTTAATGAAAGGCATCCTACAATAAACTCATTTGGACAAACCATCCAAGGGTAAGAATATTTGACCGGGTCGCTCAGGGAGGACTCACGAAGACATCTCATCCAAGCATAAGAAAGTTTCGTACTCTTTGTTACAGATGGTGGCGTAAACAATCTTTTAAGTTCAAAGTTTAAAGCATTCGATATTTCAGATGATGAATCTACAAAAAAAAAAAAGCAGGAAGATGAAGAACTAAAAAAGGGATGGGAGCAAATTTTACCCAGGAGCGTTAGTTTGCAAGAATTCACGAGAATTGAATGATTGAAGCAGTGAATTGAAAGTAAACGAGGGGTGAATTTATAGCAATTGTTCATAGAATTTATCACAAATTATTGATAGAACTTTATCCTTCTAAATTGTTGATAGAATTTATCACAAATTGTTGATAGAATTCTATCCCTTTAAATTGTTGATAAATTTTATCACATTGTTGATATAATTCTATCCCTTTAAATTGTTGATAAATTTTATCATAAGTTGTTGATAGAATTTTATCATAATTCTGCAAGTAGAATTATCTTCAAACTACCAGAATTTTATCACAAGTCTGGATTGCCTACCAACTCACCAAATTATTTGGTTAAAAAAAAAAAAGGAGGAAGCCCATAAAACAGCTCCAGTCATCAGCGTCTTTCAAGTTTCGAGACCGACTGAATTAAACACTCCAAAGTCGCCCATACGGGCAACTCTCGAGGGGATAATTTATAGGCACTAAAAAAATAATAAAAGTGCCACATCAGAAAATTAATATAAATTAATTATTTTGGGTTAGGTCATTTAATTAATTTAATTGATTTAAATAAATTGGGTTGAATGGACTAGCAAGTCATGACTCAAATGACTACCAAGTCAACGATCAAATTGACTATTAAATAGCTAGTCAAATGGAAAAATAAGTCAAAGGCCCAATTAACTGCACAAGAAGGCGAATAAGTCGCAAATCCTGGAAAGAGAAGGGGCATTCTTTCCCTATAAGCAGAGCACCAATCCCTCCTACTCATGGAATCGAAAATTCATTCACTCCACAAGTGTTCTGAAGACTCAAAGGGTTAATATCTCTAGAAGAAGACAATAAACACAATCAAAGTACGTGTCATCCACTTTCGAAGATCAAATAAAACTCGCCTTGATTGAGATCAAGCCTCTTAGACCCTCTCTCAAGGTCAAATTAATTAAAATTCATTCAAAGAAAGTCAAATCAATCAACTTGATCGATATTCAAGTCAATCGACCCTCTTGCAAGTACAAATTGGAGATCAAATAAGAGGAATTATTTATTTGTTCATCTTGTAATACATATACAGAGATTGTATCCCTATCTTCTAAAATTATTATAAATTAAATTTGTCCATATTTCTTGTATTATTTAATTTTAGACTTGAAATTTATGTTTACTGTTACATGTTAGGGGAGGACCGCACTTGATAAATTTTATACCAGTGCAGTGAGGGTGTTTCCTCACTTAGGATAGCGCCTAGTGTGTTTCTACCCAAACTACTTCTAAACTCGACTCTCTTTATTTGCTTACAAGTTGTCATTTATATTGTTGAGTTGTACTTATATTGTATATGATGATTTTGATGTAATTATATGCATACTTCAAGTGTATATTTTGCTCTCAAAAGATGTTGAATATGTTGTACCATCATGTTATTATTTTTTGTGAGCAAGACAAGACTCATGGGGTAGTGTCAAGTTTATACAGACTTTTCTGTCTTTATTAAATATTTTATAATAGTCTAAGAAAGGAAAAATTGCGCCTTGACAATATATCATGAGTTTGTGAGACAAATGCTTGTTATATGTGATTTAGCATAGTATTATTGACTGTGTTTGACTTACTTATTTACATCTGACTTGTCATTATTTCTTATGGAAAATAATATCTTATGTTGATCCATTTGGCGTGATATAAAAGCAGCCATTGCATAGTTTTAGTCATGTTATATTATACAAGTGTTACCACAATTTGCTTTTGATGGACATGGAATTCCAAGTCACTATCATGATACTTTATTAGTATTAGCCAATTATAGGTCTGACATGATATTTTGAATACATGTTTATTACGAGGATGGATAATTTATAGTATTTCTCTATGACATAGAGAAGGTCATATTCTTATTTAAATGTGGCATATATGTCAAGTTGTGTTCTCACTACTCCTATCTTTTTTGATGGAGAATCCAAGTATATTATGTTAGCGAGACAACAAAGGTTGATAGATGGAGCGAAAGAATGGTGGATGGAGCCAGATTATGATCTACAAAATATTATTATTAGAAAGGGGATTATTTTAATTTTAAGTCTCCATAATTATATTTGTGGAGTTAAAACGGAAAATCATTTTGCGCTTGTGCCTTGACTATTTAATGATTTTGATTATGTGCTTTGGAAAGTCTTGACTATTCCCGATCGTGATTAGTTTTATAGTGGCTACAAGCATCAGAATCGTTTAGTTGGTTTCTCGTATGCTTCTATTTAAATACATATGTGACAAATAATTGTTGGCCATTATATCATGTGTGTATGAGGTTCTCTATGATATGCCAGATTTGTGGACATCTAAGTTGAATCGTTGATGGCTTTATGGCTTATAAACTACAAAGATGAGTTGTTTTTCCTTACGTGGATCTATTTATATGAAATTTGTTAGTAATTTGATATTATTTTGCCAATTATAGATTTGATGATGATTATCTGGCTATGTAATTATAGCAAAAGTTGTTTCATTCATGATGCTATTGTTATGAGATTAATGTCAATCGAGAAAACATGTACACCATGATTATATGTGACAAGTTGATTGCATGTATATATATGCAGTAAATTACATGTAATGGAGACAAGTTTTATATAATGTTAGTCATATATATTGGAATAAAGCTAATATTCCAATTTGGTGGAAAGCATGAGTTTATGATGTATTTCTATAAATATGGGATTTCATGTGAATTTTTATTTTCATGAGTTTTGATTATTTATATATGTGTGTCTCTATTGAGATAATACATTCCATTAATGTGGCGTTACTGGCCCAGAGTTATTATCACTTTTGAAAATGGTTAAAAAGATGGTCTTGCATAACCTTGGATGATTATACATATAGTGCATGAGCGTTTTGTGATTTAGTTAATTCGTATTGGCATTTGGATGCATGTGTAGTCTCTAGAAAATTGGCATAAGTTTGTGAGTTAATCACATATCTTGACGAAATAAGCATTTTGTAATTAAGCTATGCCCTAAGAGCATAATGAACACCCTTTTGATGATATTTTGTTGGAGGTTAATACTTGATTAAGCTAACTAAGCTTAGTGATTCAAGAAAAAAATTAAAAAATTGCATGCTTCTTGACAATGAGGTTGTATCATTTATGATGGTAATTTTAAGGTGGTTGACCTTGAATGGTTTGGATTATAAGTTGTTGACTCTAATTGAGTCGGATTATTATAAGAATGCTATTGCAATGAGATATGATCTCTTATCTAAGTTTCTGGTCTCTGGACACAGAAATGGTGAACCTTGATGTATCAAGAGAATTACATAAAGTTAATGAAAGCATGTTGTCAAGTTGGATCAATCCTATGCACATAAAGAATTTGAGTCACCTGACACTTGTGGTGGATTATCTTAAAGACTAATCATATCGTCGAGGGGAGTGGAACTGAAGCCCATAAGCTAGTCACCTCAATGGACACCCATCTCCAAAGGTATGGCGATCCCATGAATAGATGTTCAATGGGTATAAACAAAATTAATGGGTGAACTACAAGAGCACAAAACTTTTTGTGAGTGAATCCCGGGTTCCACTCCTATGGCATAGCGCTCTTCAAGGACTGTGGCACTTATAAGGTTGAGTTATTTTTCCTATTCTAGCCTAATTTTGGCTTTGAAAATAGGCAAAGAAGATAGGATAACTCTTAATGAACCTAAGACATGTTTTTACGAGGTAGTAGTCACATATCACTCTTGGAGGTTCACCTAGTGAGCGTGGTCATAAGGTTCTCACAATGAGATATTTGGGCTATTCTCTAATGGACACTCATGAGATAAGATACCATGTGCATGACTAGAATAGTCCTCCACTGAAAGAATTGATGAAATAATCACGTAATGTGTGTGTGCTGAGTAGAGACTTGGCCAAAGGGATTTTAGTTCAAGACATAAGTTCGCTAAATTTCCTCAAGTTGAAACTCACTAACACTAAGTGTCGGTTCAACCTGTAAGGTACCGTACACCCATTGCATGATATTATTTGTTGACCTTATAAAACTCATTATTTTATGTACCTAACTATTTGTTTATAAATTTCAAATCATGAGGGGGATTGTTGGGAAAATTTGTGATTTAAAATTTATTTCCTAATTTTTATAAATTGTTTGATACCCAACTAAAGTCCCTTTTGGTCACGCACCACCCATTTGGGCTCAATCAATTTATATTATAAAATTATGTAGTACTTTACTAAATTACTATTTCTTAGATATTTGTCCCATATTATATGACCAAGCTTTCCAGGTTGGGTATGTTCACATGCCGTGGGGACTATGTTGTTGAAAGGATGTTGGTTATCTCATATCCCTAATTTGCATCTTTATGTGCTTTCATTGGAACTTAATTGTTTTAACAACTACTTGTTACTCTGACCAAGCCGCTGCACATGCTATTAATAGGGCATTAATTGTGGCGGATAAATCCCTTATTTTGTGCAAGCCGTTTTAGTGGGTGAGAGTTTAAGGAAATAAAATCCCTTGTTCCTTGCTCCACTATCTAGTGGTGTGACAATTCATAGGCTCAAACATCTTTCAATATAAATAGGTTTGCATTAGTTATCTTCAGGGTGGACGTTGGCTTCCTTGAGCCAAAAAGCTTTCAGTCTTCACAAAATTCTTATAAATCCCATCTTCCTTCTTAATATTTTACAGCCCCCAAAATATTGTTTTAAGGAGATGGTGTGAGGTTGTATTGTCTATAAAAGTTTAATATTTTGAGCATGAGGAAAAAGTAATTGGTTCGGAAAATTCCTCTCGTTGCTACCGGAGGAATTTGACAGGTGGTTGTATCTTGGGAGAGGATCACACTTGGTAAATTTTATGCCAGTGCAATGGGGGCATTTCCTCTCTTAGGATAGCACCTAGCGTGCCTCTACCCTAGCTACTTCTAAACTCTACTCTCTTTATTTACTTACAATTTGTCATTTATATTGCTGAGTTGTACTTATGTTGTATATGATGATTTTGATGCAATTATATCCGTACTTGATGTGTTTGTTTTGCTCTTAAAAGATGTTGAATATGTCGTACTATCACGTTATTATTTTTGGTGAATAAGACGAGACTCATGAGGTATTGTCAAGTTTATACATATTTTTCCTCTTTATTAATATTATATAACATGATAATGCAGATAGTGAGATAGAAAATTCCTTGAATCCCATAGTAGAGGATGATATCCTTATCCACATTGACGCTATTGATGCTAATGATGATGGGACTCTGACCCCAAGAGTCTAAAGCATGGTTTACCAAAATGTAAACATATTATAATAGCGCAACCCTAAATCATATTTATTTATTTATCTAAGTCATGTTTTTAATTTCCTCGCATTTATTTATCGCATTTAATCATTCCAGTTGGAAAAAAATTCATTTGTGCCCCACTTTGTAATTCAAGTTTTAGGTACCATAAAATTTTGGGTGAAGCGATAGTAGGCCCTGATAAATATGGTTCAAGAGATTAAATTATAACATCACAAAAATCTAATTTTGAGCTACGCAAAAAATTTATCGCAACGAAGTGTTGTTTTTACCTAAGCCCAATTCATTTGAGCCCAACTTTAGGCCCAACAAGTTTATGCACTTGACTTAGTTAATTATCATTATTTATATCTAATTAGAATTAGCATAAATTCACTTTTTGCAACATAAATATCAGTCAAGCATCTAGATAAATCAAACAAATATCAAGCAAAGGCTGAATCCCATTTTTCTTCTTCCTCTTGTCCCTCTCTTTCCTCCACCCCATGGCCATGTTCTGCAGACTATTGTTGTTGCCACTCCTAGCTACCACCAGCCCCCACCCCCAAAACCACCAACCACCATCCCCAACCCCTACCACCACCAAACACTACCTCCATCTTCTTATATTCAAGCTTAAGGGAGGTAAAACCCTAACCTAATCTTGTTTAATTTTGGGTTTTTATGTTGGATTTGTTCATGGATCATATTATTTTGATAAAAATAAGTGTTACTTTGATGTTTTATTGAGTTGGTTAATTTATGGAAGTGTTTAAGTCATGTGCAAAGTTGAATCCATGCATGATCATGCAAGCTTTAAGTATAAGGTTGATGGATTTTGGGTTTCGCCTTTTAATCTTTCAATCTTTAGCATAAAGAGTAAGTATGGTGCTATGTAGAATGATTTTGGATGAGTTTGTATGTGAAGTTCAATTGAGCATGACTTAGGGTTTTATGATCATGCATGATCCAATTTAATTTTTTAATCAAGTATGCTATTTGGAATGAATTAGGTGAAATTTGGAGGTTGGTTGTGCTGTTGATTCAAAAGGACGATGTTATCTGCATTTTGTCATAATTAGTGGTTTATGGAAAATCCCATAAGTGAACCAAAAGAGGTTGTTTGGTTTATTTATGCAAGCAAATGAGTTTATGGGAGCATTTGGAGTGATTATGTGAAGAAAAATATTGAAAAATATGTACGGTTAATTATGGTGTAAATTTTGAGTAATTTGCTAGAATAAGGAAAATAGATGAAGAAAACAAAGTTTAATAGTCTTTAAAGGGGCATTTAGCTCGATTTATGACAGAAAGAAGGAAACCATGAATTTTAAGGGCTTAATTAAAAGTTTAAAAGTGATTATGGATATTGCGAACAAAATACAAAGTCTAGTGAATTCAACAACTTTGATTGTGCTTAGGAGCATACTTGGGTTGGAAAACCAAGTTGAATGGGCAAGATAATGAAATTTGAGAAGTGGGAAGAGTAATGACTCAAGAACAATGGTTATCGGGCTAAACTAGGGTGATTTAAGCTATCCCAAACCTAATCACACTCTCTTAGCATTAAACCTTTTATTATCCATCTCGGAAATATCAAAACCCCATACTCCATTTATATCCATCAAAGCTTTCCAGCATAACCTCAATTATTTTACTTTGGTCTATTTTACTTCAAGCTATCGTAACCCGAGTTAAATTACCTTCATTTATTTAGTTTTAGAATTATTTTAGTGTAACCTACTTTATATTGATTTATTGAAGTTTTGATTGACATGTAGTTAATAAGTTTCTATTAAAGATTCTAATTATGTGACTGTGTGTTGTTACTAACCACATATATCTATAATGACATTTCTAGAACAGAATCAGGATCTACTCTATCGTTTTTCCCATTTTGTGCATAAATGTTTTTCAATGAGATTGCATTTAAAAATCTCAGGTGCATCCATTGCCTGTGTCTTTAGAAATCAGAATGTATGTATCAAAGTTGCAATGTCTTAGTAAGTACACCAATGAATTAGTTTATGCAGTGATTTATTACCTAATTAGTGATACTGTTAATTCTCATTTATAAGGCATTCGCCCTCCAATTACCTGCAAGGCCTCAGGCCAAGTGCCTCGATCGGTTTGGCAGGTGTATACCTATCTATAGATCGTACCAGTTACCAAGCATTCACTACCAAATAATAATTAGCAATACAGTTTTACGTTCATCTCATTCAGCTGTTTTAAATTAAAATGAATTGCAAAACGGGCCTGACCAATTTCTTAGTGATCTTTTAAAAACACCGGAATGCATGTATTGAGCTTTGGCTCATATTTCGAAATGTTTATCATGTTTTGTTTAATCAAGTGCTTAATGAATCACCCATACTAGCAAACCGGCTAAAGAGAATAAATGAGCAAAAGTACCACGTTGGTTTAGTAGTGATGTTGTATTATGAATACTTTTGGAGTTGTAGTTTGAAATCTTCAGCTGATGGAATTATAAACTTTATGAAGTACTATTCTATTATAGTGTGTAAATATTCCAGTAACTAGCAGTTATATGTACATGGTTGATAACGATGGAACATGTTGGTTGGAAACTATGCTTAGCTATATTGTATCTTGTTTTTTTTTTAATTAAAGCCTTGTCCTTCTAGACGGCGGTAACGCCTCAACCATCGGGTTTATTAGTTCTAATTAAGGGATTAATGAAAGTAATTTCAAATAGTGAAACATGCTCATTTGGAGGTGTTATGGATTTGGTATCAGAGCCAGGTTCGATCTTTCTTGATGGGTTATGGAGTATGCAGAGTAGAATAGGTGGGTGAAAAGGTTGTTAGTTAGGGTTATTAATATATCATTAGAGATTCGTGATATTAGAAATATTTGCTTATCTCTTACATGTTCTCCTTTTATGTTCTTCTTTGTTAGATGGATCCATAAGAAGTGAATATGATGTCGACTGCTTCTATGGCTACTTATATCTCTTTATGACATGCTAGCATGGTAGCCCACATCCAAGACCCATTTTCTGAGTTTCATAGTATTATGGCGCATGCATGTAGGTTGTTGTGGTCCTTACCTACCGTTGCCCCATGGGTCGAGTTTAGGATTTGATAGCATGATTTTATGATGACTAGAGCCCTAGGGTGGGGCGGATCTGGATTTCAACTTTAGAGGGCTTAGGTTACCCTTACTACCAAGTTGTTACTTAAGGAAGAGTTTGAGCAGAGGGGAATCACTATAGAGACTCTGCAACATGTCTTTCTCTTGCACTTTGCACCTCCCCTGCCTGCACCAGCTCAAGGGCCACCATCACCACATGTTCTATGTGCTCCTCAACCGCTCGACAATCCAACGGCATTGGATTCAAGCGAGGTTCACGAAGTTGTGGATCTCCCTAACACCCCAGTGGTAATGGAGCTGAGCTCTGCTGATGAGCCCATGGAAGACCTTGAGGACCATCTAGAGGCAGATGACGATCCAAAGGAGGACCTAGCAATGTGGGAGCAGCAAGCTTATTAGGATGTTGATGGTGCAGGGCCGGAGGCATCACACAGTAGTTTTGACTTGGGCGAGGAGCCAGAGGATGAGTCTGACCCAAATTACGATCCATCTAGGGATCATTAGGTTGATTTAGGAGCTGACTTTTCAGTTGGGATATATTTTGAGCCCTTCATGTACATAGTATGGCTGGTTGGATTGATGAATTTTCTGCAAGTTATGGCACTATATCTAGTTAGGAAAATCCTTCCAGTTGTGTTGTCTAGTTTCGTCTTCTTTTTGGGCATGTGGTGGACTTGGGCTATTGGGGCTAGGTAGTGTTTTAACTAGGAGGCTAGGTAAGGGCTGACCTTGGTTAGTCAACTGGATGTGATATTCTTTTGTTAAACCATGTATATGTATATAAACAAGCAGTTATGGTAGTGATGTAATGAAGCTTTGGTTTATGTTTTAATAATATTTGAACCATGTTAGTCTGTATCTGTTGTGTATACTTATCCTATATGTTGGTTGTAGTTAAGTGATTGAATTACTCCATTTATTGTATAATCAGAATGTCTGAATCTGTGCAAAACAGTACGGAGACCCACGTAGGAGATGACTCGTATCATGATCAAGGGTCAGGTGCCCAATCTTGGTGTAATATGCCACCAAATCTTGGTGGAATGCCCTTGATTCCCCCTAAGTTAGCTAATAATATTGGGAATTCTAATTATTGGTCGACCTTAGTATCTGAATTGATGAAACAGATTCCCCTAGCACCTACCGAAAACCCTACTAAAGATGATGAACTAGCAGATAGGGTAGCACGACGCAACCCTAAAGTCTATGATGGAAAGTACAACCTAGTGGAACTAGAGAAATGGAGAAAATTTTTACAATAATAAAGGTTTCAAATGAGAAAAAGGTGAATATTAGGACGTTTTACCTAACTGGGGAAGCTGACATTTAGTGCAACAATATAAAGGATAGGATGTTAGGACCTGAGTTGACTTGGAGTAAATTCCTAGAAGAGCTGAGAGCCAAATTTTATCCCGTTGTGGTTCAACGGCAGAAAGAAAAGGAATTTATGGAACTGAGAATAAGTAAAAGTATGACAGTAATGTAATATGCCAATAAGTTTACAGAACTATCTAGGTTTGTCCCTGAGTTTGTGTCATCTCAAAGACATAAGTTGAGGAGATTTGAAGAGGGTATAGCTTTCTATATTCGTAATCAACTAGCTGGTCAACCAATCTCGACCTACTAAGAGTTATATGAGCGAGCATCTGAAGTGGAACAAGTGAAGGCTGAGTTGAGGGCCCTGAACCCGATCACAAGAGGAAAGGGATAGAGCGGGGAGCTCCGAGCGAGAGTATAAACCAGAAGAAGCATGTTCCCGCTCCTCCCAAGAGTCGTCCTATATGTCTAGCGGAACCCTGTGGGAAATGTGGAAGAACCAACCACACCACTCCTGAATGTCGAGTGGGAACTAATAAATACATATGGTGTGGTAGCTCGGAACATCTCATTGCTGCCTATCCTCGAAGATTGAAGGTTGTAGACAAGCGTGCAGCAAAACCCCTGGCCCCACCTCACCAAGGGCCCCACCTATAATGCCTACAGCAATAGGAAGAGCGTATGTCATGAGCAAGAAGGAAGCCACCACCTTTGGTATGATAGTTACTGGAACTCTTTTTTTAAATTCAAATCCATTTTGTGTATTATTTGATTTAGGTGTCACTCATTCATTTACATCTACCCGCTCTACCATGCAATTGAACCTTAAAAATATGAAGGTGACATATGCTCGCAAGCGCATGGGTGTTGTACTTTAGAAAATATATCATTCCCACAGAGACCAATTGTAGTCTGTTGAGTTTTGTCCTATAAAAGTGCAAAGAAAGCAAATTTCAATTGAGAGTTTGAATAACACTATATTCTAATTGGAAAATTCAATAAATTTAAGACATCTAGGGATTTGTTTCGCCTAGTAAATATGTTGTTGAAGGTTTTTGAGGGGGAATGAAAAATTAAATTAAAGAAAAAGGAAAATGATGTCTCAAATACTCACGATTGTCAGTCGTAGTACTTAAGGGTCGGTCCACAGGGAAGACGTGAAATTATGGTCATTAAAACAAAACAATTTAACTAATTTACTACACTAAGCTAAGCAACATCAATGAAAATAACTAAACCAAACAACTAAATCAACCTTAAGCAACCAGTCAACCAAAACGAAATTAATTTATTAAACCCATCTTCAGAATCAGTAAGCTGAATCAAACCAATACCAGCAATATTCAAATGACATTAAACCAAGTAAACAAATTAAACCAACCTCCATTAATGGAGGTCCCAAACAACTTAGAACAGCATAACCTAAAACTGCTAAAGCTTATGACAGAGAACAGAACACAAGAGACAGGGTAGGGAATAGGGGCAAATACTGAAACTTATTCAACAGAACAATAAACCATCAAACATACTGATCAAACATATTGCAGAACCCAGGCAGAATACTTAACAGGATTAATCCAAACCTAGTAATCGGAGCATAAACAGAACCAAGAACATTCCAAATGACAACCTAGAGCTATTCTAGCAGAAAAGGAAACAGCAGCATATTCACTTGAGCTTAAACAGAACATGAACGAAGCAGGAAGGGGAGTCAGAAACTGAATTAAAGCAGAATGAGGGTAGTACCAAAATGCAACCTAGCTACAGGGCATGCCCAAATCGAATCCAAACAGAGAACGCGAACAGGGGAGGGGGAAACAGAACCGAAAACACTCCCATAAACCCCAAAATTTCTTGCAATTACAACTGATTTAAATGCTGAAATTGTACCTAAGAACGAAAGTCTTAATCGAAACAACCCTTATCTGAAAATCAAAATCAAAATTCGAACCCTAATTGCTGAAATTCGAAAACAAAAGAACGAAATTTAAACTCGAAATTTCTGAGATTCGAATACGAAAACGAAATTGACAACGAAACTAAATCTAAACCCTAAAAACGGAATTTAAACCTAATCCTAATCCTAAAATTTAACCTACGCTACCTAAAACTCGAACCTCCACAAATGGCGTCTTCTTCCCTTCTTATACTCGAAGCCTTCGCCTCTGGACCCTTCGATCTGGTGGTATGGTGGACGGTAGATGATGAAGCCAACGCATGGGGTGTCGTGGCTTGGTGTTTGTGGTGGTGGATGAGTTGGTGGGATGGGGTGGTTTCGGTTTTTGAAGAAAACCGTGGGTAGAGGGTGTAGGGGTTTGAGGAATTCAGTGGGCTGGGATGTGGGTGTGTTGGAAGAGAGAGAGAGATGATGAGGTAGAGAGAGAAGGCGAAGTGAGATGAGGTGGGTCGAAGGTGAGGGTTTATGGGTTTTCTGGATCGAGGGTCGGGGAGAGAGAAAAGGGCAGGGGAAGACTGAAAGAGGAGAGAGAAAGACGAAGGGGTGGGGGTTAAAACGCTGAACCGGTTCAGCTGAACCGGTTTTGCGTGAACCGGACAGGTCTGAACTGGGTTTTTTTCTGGAATTTGGCCCGGTTCTTCAACCTCCGACATTTCCTCTCTTTTCCTCCTTTTTTCCGCCATTTAAGCCCATTTTTCGCATTTATTCAAAATCTGCAAAATAAAATAAAATCAATTAAAATCCTAGAAAAATATTATTAAAACGAGCATAAAACCAATGAAAAAGTACCTTAAAAATATCACATTTTTAGCTCAAACAGATGTAAATCGATGGAATATAACATGCCCTTAATCTATATTGGGAGATTTAAAGGGGCGCAATTGTATTTAGAATTCAATCTTTTCTTTCGAAATAAATTGAATTGCCTAAACTAACCAATTTGTCATTCTTTCAAATGTCCTTGTTTAGTCTAAGTTATGGATTTTTGATGGCTAAAGTTCCTCTTAACAGGCGAATCTTACTCAAGTATTGCTAAGTCGAGTCCTATCTTGTCAGTCAAATAGAAAGTTTCACCTTTCTGTCTTTTACTTAGCTATTTAGAATTAGCAAGTAAATTTGGCCAAAATTCACTCATAGTAATCTCACACACAAGATAGAATTCAAGCAATTCTATATTGGGATATTGAAAGGGGTGCGGTGCAATCGTATTTAGAATTCAATCCTTTCTTTTGAAACAAACTGAATTGCCTAAACTAACCAATTGTGATTCTTTCAAATGTCCTTGTTTAGTCTAAGTCATGGATTTTTTATGGCTAAATTTCCTCTTAGTAAGTAAATCTTTCTCAAGTATTGCTAAGTTAAGTCCTATCTTGTCGGTCAAATAGCAAGTTTCACCTTTCAGTCCTTCACTTAACTATTTAGAATTAGCAAGTAAATTTGGCCAAAATTCACTCACAACAATCTCACACACAAGATAGAATTTAACCAATTCCAATCAAGAACAAGGACAGCTAAATAAAAATGAGAGATTCCAACATCAGTACTTGGCTAACAATCCCTAGATTGAGAAAACTACTCACTCATACTTAAAATAACAACTAAACCAAGTTTGAGAGAAGAAAACTTAGCACAATTGGAGATCCTCCAAAGGTTTCCCAACTTTGCAAGGGCTCCAAACAGCAAGCACTTCTTCACAACTTTCACTCTTCAACTCAAAACTAACTAAGAAATCTAAAACTAAACTTAAGAAAATGGAAAAGAATGGAAAAGACTACAGAATAGGAGTTCTCTTTTTGCTGTGTATCCTCCAAATCTGCTACGAAATGGCTCTATTTAAAGAAGAACTCGATCAATCTCAACCACACGATGAAGGAAAATGAAGAGACTTGCAGTCATGGTCTCACCATGAAGTGTGGCCTTCACTATGGACCGTCTGTGGTGAGCTCTATCTCGACATTCTTCTGTTCTTTCTTCCCTCTACTGGCATAGTGACTTGGGGGTGTCAGTGGGGGTCAAGCAACACTCATTTAGGGGTCAAATCTGGGGTTAAAATGGTCCAAAAATCGGCAAAACACATAAAAGACCATACCTAAGCATAAAACAGAAAAAGGAGTGCATAAAATATTATAAAAACACATAATTTTCCCTAAAAATGGCACAAAATGATCTCAAAATAGAGTGCACTTCAAGGATTTATCAGAAGGTATAGACCAATTATAGAATCAAGTCATCAAATGACTATATAGTTGAGTGCCCTATCTCTTATCAACTTGTCCCTATTACTATTGGTGGAATCACATTTCCTAGAGACTTGATTCGATTTGATTTATCGGACTTTGATATCATTTTGGGGATGAATTGGTTGCGTACTTATCGGACTAACATGATTGCGAGGACCTTAAGGTAATTTTAAGGTATAAAAGTGATAGAGAAGTATATTTTTATGGGCAAAGAAAGGAAAAACCATGTCCTATAATTTCCGCTATGAAAGTAAGTAGGCTATTGTGTCAACAATGTATTGGGTATTGGCGCCATGCCATTGACATTCAAGAAAAGGAGAAAAAGCAAAAGATATTCCTGTGGTTTGTGAATATAGAGATGTTTTTCCTGAAAAGTTACCAAGACTGCCCCCTCAAAGAGCCCAACCGATCTCTAAAGCCCCATATCGTATGGCCCCAATAGAGTTTTGAGAACTAAAGACTCGGTTAGATGATCTATTACAAAAGGTATTTATCCAACCAAGTGTGTCACCATGGGGTGGGCCAACTTTATTTGTAAAGAAGAAAGATGGAATCCTGAGGTTGTGTATCGATTATAAGGAGTTGAACAAAATCACCATAAAAAAACAAATATTCTTTGCCTCAAATGGATGATTTATTTAATCAACTACAAGGAGCCGAAGTCTTTTCCAAGATTGATTTGAGGTCTGGATACCATCAGCTAAGGATTAAACCTGCAGACATCTCTAAAATCGCATTTAGGACCAGGCATGGTTGTCACTACGAGTTCACGATGATGCCATTTGGTCTGCCTAATGCCCCAACAGCCTTTATGGATCTTATGAACAGAGTTTTCAAATCCTATTTAGACGAGCTTGTGGCGGTGTTTATACATGGCATCTTGATATACTCCAAGGACAGAGATGAACATACTGTTCATTCAAGGACAGTGTTGTAGACCTTGAGGGAACACCAATTATATGGCAAATTGAAGAAGAAGTATTCTTGGGACATGTAGTTTCAAAGGATGGGATTAGAGTTGACCCCCAGAAGGTGAAAGCAATTACAGAATGGCCAATGCCCACCAATGTCACTGAGATTAGAAGCTTCTTAGGCTTAGCTGGCTATTATCGAAGGTTTGTGGGGTTTTTTTAGGATTGCATCTTCCCTAACCAATTTATTGAAGAAAGCTATTAAGTTTGAGTGGATAGAGAAGTGTGCAAAGGCATTTCAAGAGTTAAGGCAACAATTAACTACCACCCCAATCCTAACTCTCCCAGTAGAAGGCAAGGAGTACACTATCCACAATGATGCATCGAAAAATGGGTTGGGGTATGTTCTGATGCAAGAAGATAAAGTGGTAGCTTATGCCTCTCGACGGCTCAAGCCTTATGAGAGAAATTATCATACACATGACCTAGAACTAGCAGATGTGGTCTTTGTATTGAAAATTTGGAGATATTACTTGTATGGAGTGCCCTATAAGATCTATATGGGTCATCAAAGTTTGAAGTATATCTTCACTCAAAAGAAGCTCAATTTGAGACAAAGGTGTTGGCTAGAATTGCTTAATGATTATCACTTGCAGATCCAATATCACCTAGGAAAGTCAAATGTTGTGGCAGATGCCTTCAATAGAAAGACACAACATAGCTTGAACACTATAACAATTACTCAGTTGAACCTCCTGGGAGAGCTTGAGGACTTGGGTATTCAATTAGTGTCATATGGGCAAGCAAGTGTTCAATTGTCAGCACTTACCTTATAGCCCTCCATAATAAAGGCAATTCGAGTGAGCCAAGAAAGTAATCCTAAACTCTAAAGGACAAAGCAAAATCTCAGGATAGAGAAGTCGCCTGGGTTTGTAGTACATGAAGATGGGAACTTGTGATTTCAGAATTGCCTATGTGTACCCAAAAATGAGGAATTAAGGAAGAAGAGCTTAGAGGAGGCTCACAACACCTGATACTCAGTGCATCCAGGAGGCACCAAGATATATAAAGACTTGAGGCAATACTTCTAGTGGAATAACATGAAGAAAGAGATCACAGAGTATGTAGACAAGTGTCTGAGTTGCCAAAAGGTTAAAGCTAAGCATTAACGTCCCGTGGGTGAATTACGACCTTTAGCAATTCCCACTTGAAATGGGACACCATCTCAATGAACTTCGTCATGGGATTACCTCTTTTTGCTTCAAAGAAGAATGTCATCTAGGTAATAGTTGATTGACTCACTAAATCTACCCATTTCTGCCAATTCGGGATACTTTGAGAGTTGAAAGACTAGCCCAGCTGTATGTTAAGGAGATAGTTTGATTGCATGGGACTCCCTTAAACATAGTATCTGATAGAGATTAAAGATTTCAAGCCTGTTTTTGGCAAGCGCTTCAAAAAATGTTTGGAACCAAACTAAGTTTTAGTAGCTCTTATCGTCCTCAAACTGATGGGCAAACTGAGAGAGTAAATCAAATTCTAGAAGACATGTTAAGAGCTTGTGTATTGGAGTTCCAAGGCAAATGAGAAGATGACTTACCATTGGTGGAACTTTCTTACAACAATAATTACCACTTTACCATTAAAGTGGTCCCGTTTAAGGCTCTATATGGAAGAAAATTTCGAACCCCTTTTTGCTCGAGTGACTTAAATGAGGCATTGATCTTGGGCCCAGAATTGATCCCACAAACTACTGAAACGATAAAAAAAATTTGAGAGCATATTCGTGCTACCCAGAGCTGGTAGAAAAGCTATGCCGACAAAAGGAGACCTTTGGAGTCGTAGGTAGGCGCCAAGGTCTTTCTAAAGGTTTCACTAACTAAGGGTATAAGGAGGTTTGGACTGCGAGGCAAATTAAGCACAATATATATTGGGCCATATGAAGTTATTGAGAGGTTAAATCCCATAGCTTACCAACTTGATCTACCTATGCAACTCAAACACGTACATAACGTGTTTTATGTCTCACAATTCAGGAAGTACATTCGAGATCCGGACCATGCTATTATAACCGAGCAAATTGAAGTTACTGAGGATCTACTATATGAAGAACGCTCAGTTCAAATATTAGATCGCAGGATTAAACAGAGGCGCAACAAGCAGATACCCTTAGTCAAAGTACTTTGGCCAAATCATACCTCCGCAGAAGCCACTTAGGAAACCGAGGAAGAAATGAAAGTCAAATACCCACATCTATTTGAGGTAATCTTGGATTTTTGTGGTAAATTTTATAAGTTTTTGAGAATGAAACACTTTAAGCGGGGAAGGGTGTAATAGCTCAACCCAAAATCATATTTATTTATTTAATTAAGCTATATTATTAATTTCCTCGCATTTATTTATCGCATTTAATCATTTCGGTTGGAAAAAAATTCATTTGGGGCTCACTTTGCTATTCGGGTTTTAGTTATCGTAAAATTTCAAGTGAAGCGATAGTAGGCTCTGAAAAATATGGCTTAAGAGATTAAATTATTTTTCATAACATCACAAAAATCTAATTTTGAGCTACTAAAAAATTTTATTGCAACAAAGTATTATTTTTCCCCGAGCCCAATTCATGTGAATCCAACTTTAGGTTGAACAAATTTATTCACTTGAATTAGTTAATTATCATTATTTATATCTAATTGTAATTAGCATAAAGCCACCTTTTGGAGCATAAATATCAGCCAAGTATCTAGATAAATCAAACACATATCAAGCAAAGGCCAAATCCTATTTTTTTTCTCCCTCGTCTCACTCTTTTTCCTCCACCCCATGTCCCTATTCTACCCAGACCTTTTGCTGGCTACTGCTGCTGTTCCTAGTGCTAATGCCACCACTCCCATCCACCATCGACCACCAGCCCCCACTTCTAACACCAACAGCCACCATCCCCAAGTCCTACCACCACCAAACACCACCACCATCTTCTTTTATTAAAGCTTAAACGAGGTAAAAGTGTAAACTAATCTTGTTTAATTTTGGGTTTTTATGTTGGATTTGTTTATAGATCATATTATTTTGATAAAAATAAGTGTTTGTTCGATGTTTTATTGAGTTGGTTAATTATGGAAGTGTGTAAGTCATGTGCAAAGTAGAATCCATGCATGATCATGCAAGTTTTAAGTATAAGGTTGATGGATTTTTGGCTTTGTGTTCTAATCTTTCAACCTTTAGCAGAAAGAGTAAGTATGGTGTCGTGTAAAATGATTTTGGATGAGTTTGGATGTGAAGTTCAATTGAGCATGACTTATAGTTTTATGATCATGGATGATCTAATTTAATTTTTGAATCAAGTATGTTGTTTGGAGTGAATTAGGTGAAATTTGGAGGTTGGTTGGGCTATTGACTTAATATAATCATGTTATGTGAGTTTTGTCAAAATTAGTAGCTATGGAAAATCCCATGAGTGGCCAAAAGAGGTTGTTTGATTTATTTATACAAGTAAATGAGTTTATGGAAGCATTTTGAGTGATTATGTGCAGAAAAATATTAAAAAATATTGAAAAATGTGTACCATTGATCATGGTGTAAATTTTGAGTATTTGGCTAGACTAAGGAGATGAAGGAAACAAAGTTTAATTGTCTTCAATGGGGCATTTAGCTTGATTTATGAGGGAAAGAAGGAAACCATGAATTTTGAGAGCTTAATTAAAAGTTTATAAGCAATTATGGATATTGCGAAGAAAATACAAAGTTTAGTGAGTTCAACAACATTGATTGTACTCAGGAGCTTACTTGGGTTGGAAAAACAAGTTAAATAGGCATGAGAATGAAATTTGAGAAGTGGGGAGAGTAATGACCCAAGAACAGTGGTTATCGAGCTAAGCAACGGTGATTTATGCTATCTCAAACCTAATTACACCCTCTTGGGTTTAAATCTTTTATTATCCATCTCACAAATATCAAAAACCCCATATTCCATTTATATCCATCAAAGCTTTTCCAGTATAAACTCAATTATTTTACTTTGGTCTATTTTACTTCAAGCTATCTTACCCCGAGTAAATTACCTTAATTTATTTAGTTTTGGAATTATTTTAGTGTAACCTACTTTATATTGATTTATTGAAGTTTTGAATGCCATTTAGTTAAAAAGGTTCAATTAAAGTTTCCAATTATGAGAGTGTGCATTGTTACTAACCACTTATATCTATAATGACATTTCTGGAAAAGAATCATGGCCTACTCTATCGTTTTCCCCCTTTTGTGCTTAAATATTATTCAGTGAGATTGCATTTAAAAATCCCATGTATGTCCATTGCCTGTATCTTTAGAAATCAGAATGTATTTATCAAAGTTACAATATCTTGGTAAGTATATCAATAAATCAGTTTACTCAGTGACTTATCACCTAATTAGTAACCCAATCTGTTGTTATTTATATGGCATTCGCCCTCGAATTACCAGTGTGGCTCAGGCTAGGTCCCTCGATCGGCTTGGCAGGTGTATGCCTATCTATAGATCGTAACAATTAGCAGGGGCTCACTACTAGTTAATAACTAGCTATACCGTTTTACGTTCATCTCATTCACTGTTTTAAGTTAAAACGAATTGCAAAGCGGGCCCAACCAATTTCTCAATAATCTTTTAACAATATAGGAATGGATGTATTGAGCTTTAGCTCACATTTCGAAATGTTTGTCATGTTTTGTTTTGCCAAGTGCTTAGTGAATCGCCCTCATGCTAGCAAACCGATTGAAGAGATTAAATGAGCAAGAGTGCCATGTTGGTTAGTAGTGATGTTATATTATGAATACTTTTGGAGTTGTATTTTGAAATCTTCAGTTGATGGAATTGTAAACTCTATGATGTACTATTCTATTATGGTGTGTAAATCTTATGGTAACTAGTAGTTACATGTATATGGTTGATAAAAATGGAACTTGTTGGTTGGAAACTATGCTTAGTTATATTGTATCTTGCATTTTTTACTTAAAGTCTTGTCCTTCTGGACGCGGGTAACGTCCAAACCATCAAGTTTATCAGTCCTAATTAAGGGATTAATGATAGCAAATACAAACAGTGAAACATGCTCATTTAGAGGTGTTACACATATGGGCAAGGGACCCTAATGCAAAAGTATCAATTAAGGTTGGGGCTATGTTTGTTGATAGTGACTAATGAAGTAAATTCATGAGAGAACATGCCATTCAAGAAGGTATTTGCTTGCATAAGGTAAAACAATAGTGACAACTTCGGGCACATAGTAGTGCGTAAGTCAGAAACTAGTGCATTTAGAATTGACGCAAACAGACTCAGGGATGGTGTGCCTCGGCAAGTGCAGACCATCAGAAAGGTATCTAAATGCTTCAAGGTCTGTAAGAGAATATAATGGCTCATATTGGATTACAAAACAACATTTGACATATTATAAAGCCAGTGTCGATGTGACAAATAAAATTTCTACTTGGCTAATCAACTGTTCGATATGCTTTGGCTTTGACAAGGCCCCCCTAAAGAATAACAAATTTTGATAAGAAAGATAAAACATGGCGTAGCATACTTTTACACTATGACTTTGATTTTCTATATCAAATTTTTTGCAAGAAGCAATATACAATGACACACTAGTAAAGCTAGGAATTGAACCCTGGGATATACAGCACAACTAATATTTTGTACCGTAATCTTTTAATTTTTTTTCCCCTATGTTTTCATTACTCTACATTGCAATAACATAACACTAAAGTTACGAGAGGTCCCAAATCCACCAAATTTCATCTTCAAATCCTATGTTTGATTTTTGAATTCAAAAGTTTATCAAGTTCAGTTCCCATTTGGCATAGTATTAGTATAATTATCAGACAAAAGTTTGACTAGAATCACTAAATTAAATAAAGTAATTTGCAAAGAACACAATTATAAACTAGAATTAGAGATGGATGAATTTGAAAAAAAAAATTAAAAAAATAAAGAAAAGGGAAAAGGCATAGCATGTTGCGAACCCTAAGAGTCAAACCAGTGACCAACATAACATAAGAGAGGCACCTTGCCTGCAAACTAAACAATGACTAGCTTCTAATATATTTTTTTTTTTCCTTGAAAAACCTAGGGTGCCAATTTACACCCCTTGCACCAACGTGGCTCCGCCACAGCAATGACATATGATTAAGGTGAAGTATGGATATGATAATGATGATGCTAAGAAGCATGCTTGCATTAAGTGATTACAGAATAAAATATTTAATGATAAACCTGTTCTAAAATACATGCATGAGCATAATATTTTACATTCTGAGATTATTACTTAGAGTATCAGAATATGTAGTGTATTTCAAGCCAATTGATTTCTTGACAAATTATCCACTTTTTAGACCAAGTATGTTTGAACTTTGCCCTCCAAAAAATAGCGGCCCGTATTAAAATTAAGGAGCAAAACCAACTTCGTTTAGATTTCAGACCGTACCATTCCTCATCCGCTGCTAAGTTGGTTAAGTCCAAAATGATCGAGAAAAGGTTGGTTAAGTCCAATAATGGTTCGAAATCTGACAGGGCTAAAGGAATGATGGGAAAGGGGCCAAACCAATTCAAGGGAAGAGGCAAAACGAGAAATTCAAGGGATTGAGTCATGACATGCTTGTAAGAAGTTTAAAGGGATGTCTTATGCCAAGTACCTAAAGCAGTAAAGCTTGTTGGAAATAATAACCTAGAAAATTCTCAAATACCATTGATATTCACGTATAATATCTAAGAAAGTATAGAAAAGACTTAAAGATAATAAAGATATCCATATATTTCTATTATAATGTCTATTAGAGAAAAATTCTTGAAATGTTCTAGTGAATGCCTAAAATATCAAGACAATTTAATGAGAAGTAAGACCTTAGAACAAGTGTAAAAAGGCATTAGATGTTTGCCTTCAGGGTGTGGAGCAACAAGCTCCCATAAGAGCCGTCCCTTCCACCACAATATGCCATACATTCCCTCCTGTAATTTTCTCAAACTTCGTCTTCCAATAGCAAATTCTATTTTTATGAATTCGTCCACTCTCCTCCCTCAACCCCGCTTCGATCTCAAATTTCCAACAGGGATTCAATCTTGCTGGTAGCAAATCCAAGAACACCAAATCATGAGCCAACCATAAACATGGTCAATGACACAGTTGACGGGGTGATTGAGACTGGAGCCTCTCACTATACATGCACTAACGAGGTCCTCTTCAAGGATTACAAAATGATTGCATTGTCTCCCCATGCAACCCATAAATGTTCTATTGCCCTACTATTCAGCTGATTTCTTTCCCTGAAATCACCTCTTCTTATCCTTGTCACTCAAGCCGCCTGCTTCCACTATACATTCGATCTCAGCGTCTGAAAGATACATAGAAAGAGTCAACAAACACTTGCTCTTCTCCAATTTCAATATTGGTTAGTTAATCCAATGTTCTTATCACTATACTATGTGGGGTAGTCTCTGCTGTACAGGTGGCAAGCAAATTTCTGGTTTAAGACCACACCACAGCATATGCCTCATTTTGCAATTGCTACTGGTTACTATTACTTCTCTAGCAATTAATGCATAGGAACCCTCATTCCACAATGGCAGCAGCTTCATCCTTCATGGACAAAAACCTTAATAAACCAGTTGGACAGCCACCCCTGATAATCAGAGGCAAATTCTAGAACGAGATTTAACCCAAGAACCAAACCTCGTAGTCTCCTCTAGGGCCTCAAATGGGGAGAATATTAGACAGATAGCAGATACAGTTACCTCGCGAGAAATCAAAGCAGCATGCTCGGTGATAATTTTTTCCTTTTTGGTTCGTCAGAGAAGTGCTGAGCGTGCAAATTAACCAAAAGCTGAAGGCTGATGTTCGTCTGTAATCAAAGCCAACTCAAAGCTTTCCATCCTCTCTCTAGTCATTTGGGCATATAATAGACTTTGGATATAGACAATATGCTACTAGAGGAAGGACTCTTTTTTGTTAAATTTTTATTATTAGTAAGCCAAAGCGGAGGCTCTCTCTGCTCTCTCTTTGCTCTCTCTGCTCTGCTCTCTCTTTGCGCAACACCCACCTCCCCTCCCCTGCTCGTTCTCCTCCACCGACCGTCGGCCACCATCAACCCCAATAGTCAACCGCCGGCCAACAACGGGTCCAACCGCCAATTTTGTCACCAGCCACCACCACCACCACGCCCCTCTTTCTGTGCGGCCCCCCCTGTTCAAGGCGACCTTTGCCGTCTGTTTGTCACTCATTCGCCGGCTGGAATTCGTCCTTGCCACCGGTCGACGGTTGCCTAGAACGCCACCAACAGTCACGGCCCAGCACCACCGACCTTTTCTCCTTTGCTCTAGTTCAAATTGGGTCAAGAGACTTGCCGCATTCCATTGGAACACCTCCTCCCATCTTGCCCAACACGCACCATACCAGACCGGAGCCGACGGTGGTGTCCTCGGGAAGTGCAGGTTTCTCCGCCATTCTTTCCGGTGTGGGCATTGCTGTGGCATCGGTGGTGTTGGTCGACCTTGGGTGTGCCAGGACCGTTGGGTGTTCTTCCCCAGGCGCCTGAGTAAGTTCGCTTCGAGGAGCTGCGTGAAGGTCAGTTTTTGAGTTTCATTATTATAGTTTTGCCTTTTGCCTTTGGTTAACTCTTCTTGCTTTAGGTTTGCTAGCATTATTATTATTACTATTATTATTATTATTATTATTATTGTCATTATTATTATTATTATCTTTATTATTGTGTTTGCTAGCATCCTTTTGAGTTTCTAGCTTCTGTTCATTAGCATCCTTGTTAGTTGGGTCCATCTAGTGAGTGTGATCTTTTTCATTTAGTATTATTACTATTATTATTATTATTATTTTTCCTATTTTTGTTTGTCTGGTTGGTTTGCCCTGCATTTATATTAGCTTCTTTGTTGTTTACAATTTAGTCCTGCTGTAATTTTATTTTGTGGTTGGTGGGTAGTGAACCAGCTTTCTCGAGTGTCCTTTAGTGTGTAGACCTTTAGGGTGGTCGTTGGCCTCGTAGACGTCGTCTTCTGTGGCGGGCCATGTAGCTGCGTCAGCCTGTCCTCCGGGGAGTTCTGGGGTTAGGAGGGGGTTAGGGTTGCGGAAGGTTCGCCTAGCATCCTGGAACGTCGGGACCCTCACGGGTAAGTCGATAGAATTAGTTAAGTCGCTGCATAGACGTAAAGTTAGTATAGCGTGTATCCAGGAGACGAAGTGGGTTGGGGCGAAAGCTAGAGAGATCGATGGGTACAAGCTGTGGTACTCGGGGTCAGCCAAAGCGAAGAATGGAGTTGGCATCCTAGTCGGGAAGGATTTGGCGGACCAGGTGGTCGAAGTGAGGCGAAAGAGCGACCGGATTATGGCCATTAAGGTTTTGGTGGGTTCAGTTTTCGTGAACGTGGTGAGTGCGTACGCGCCCCAGGTAGGCCTGCCGAAGGAAACTAAAAAGCTCTTCTGGGAGGACCTAGATAAGGTCACCCAAGGGGTACCTCAAAGTGAGAAATTGTTCATAGGAGGAGACTTTAACGGTCATATCGGCGCGGACGCAGCAGGATACGATGGGGTCCACGGGGGCCTCGGTTTCGGAGAGAGAAATGCGGCAGGGGTCACTGTGCTGGACTTTGCGGTGGCCTTTGATTTGGTGGTGGCCAACTCCTTCTTCAAGAAGAAGGAGGACCACCTGGTGACCTTTAAGAGCATTTCTTGCAAGACTCAGATCGACTACTTCCTAACGAGGAAGGAAACTCGGAGATCGTGTAAGGACTGCAAAGTGATTCCTAGTGAGTTGTTGGGAACTCAACACAGGTTGCTGACTTTGGATGTAGAGTTCAAGTATCCTAAGAGGCCCAAGAGGAAAGCAGAAGAACCCAGAATTAAGTGGTGGACTCTCACAAAGGAGAAGGCAGGGTTAATAGCTGAGAGACTAGCTGAGGAGAAAGTTTGGAGGAGGGCAGAAGACGCCGACTCGATGTGGGATGCTGTGGCGGATTGCATCCGTAGGTCGGCTAAGGAAACTTTA
Organism: Selenicereus undatus; assembly: GCA_017589665.1. Taxonomy (NCBI): domain Eukaryota; kingdom Viridiplantae; phylum Streptophyta; class Magnoliopsida; order Caryophyllales; family Cactaceae; genus Selenicereus; species Selenicereus undatus. Next base: position 32,936,257 of record JACYFF010031954.1, on the reverse strand, counting down.
GGCCTTTCCAGGGGAGGCGGCAGCAGGATGGAGGGCACCTGGTGGTGGAACAAAAAGGTAAAGGAGAAAGTCAAGGCAAAAAAAGAGGCTTACGCGGAGTTCATGAGCAGCAGTTCAGAAGAAGAGCGGGCTCATAAGATGATTGGATACAAGGCGGCCAAGAAGGTAGCCAAAAGGGCGGTGGCAGTAGCAAAGAGTCAGGCGTTCGATAGACTGTACCATAGATTGGGGACGAAAGAAGGGGAGAAGGAGGTTTTTAAACTGGCTAAGGCAAGGGAAAGAAAGACTAGGGATTTGGGAGTGGTAAAGTGTATCAAGGACGAAGAGGGTAAGGTGTTGACTGAGGATGCTGGAATTAAGGAGAGATGGCAAAGGTTCTTTGCTAAACTCCTCAACGGAGAAGGGGGGGAGACGACTGTAGTAGGGGTGGAGGGTGTAGCGATCAGCGTGCGGGCGATTTGATAACAAAGGAGGAGATTCGGGAGGCCTTGAAGAAGATGGCGCATGGGAAGGCAGTGGGCCCGGACCAGATACCAGTGGAAGTGGGGAAGTTTATGGGGGACGTGGGTCTAGGATGGCTCACGGAGCTTTTCAATGTTATTTTCAGAACCGCCAAGATGCCAAGAGAGTGGATGGCCAGCACAGTCATCCCACTGTACAAAAACAAAGGGGATATCCAAGATTGTAATAACTATAGGGGTATCAAGCTGCTTAGCCACACTATGAAGTTGTGGGAGAGGGTGATTGAGAGAAGGCTGCGAGAGGAAGTAGAGATTTCAGAGAACCAATTTGGTTTCATGCGAGGCAGGTCGACTACTGAGGCGATCTTCCTCCTCAGAGGGCTCATGGGCCTGTTCAGGGACAGAAAAGTGGATCTCCATATGGTGTTCATTGACCTGGAGAAAGCGTATGATAGAGTTCCAAGGGAGGTATTGTGGAGGTGTTTGGAAGATAAAATGGTGTCGCCTGAGTACATTCGTGTAATCAAGGATATGTACGAGGGAGGACGGACGAATGTTAGGACACCGGGAGGGGTCTCCAAGGACTTTGCTGTTAGTTTGGGGCTACATCAGGGTTCCGCCTTAAGCCCGTTTCTTTTCACATTAGTTTTGGATGAGCTCACTAGAGGTATCCAGGACGAGGTGCCTTGGTGTATGTTATTTGCAGATGACATCGTCCTTATCGATGTGACTAGGCAGGGGGTGAATGACCGGTTGGAGAGTTGGAGGCATACACTGGAGGCGAGGGGCTTCCGGTTGAGTAGATCAAAAACGGAATACCTTCACTGTTGTTTCAGTGGAAGGATAGAAGAGGGGAGAAATCCTACTGGATGGGAGGGCAATACCGAAGGTCGCCAATTTCAAGTATCTAGGCTCGATCATCCAGCAGAATGGGGATATTGACGAGGATATTAGCCAGCGGATTAGAGTGGGCTGGCAAAAGTGGAAGTCAGCGTTAGGGGTGCTGTGCGACAAGAGAGTGCCAATGGGTTTGAAAGGCAAAGTCTATCGGATGGTAGTTAAACCCGCGGTTCTCTATGGATCGGAGTGTTGGCCTCTAAAAAAGGCGCAGGTACAGAGGTTGATGGTAGCTGAGATGAGGATGATCAGGTGGATGTGTGATTTTACGAGATTGGACAGGATTACGAATGAGGTTATTAAGGGTCTAGCTGGAGTGGCCCCCATAGAGGAGAAAATGAGGGAATCGAGACTCAGATGGTTCGGCCACGTGAAGAGCAGAAGTGTGGCCGCCCCGGTGCAGAGATGCGAGACTTTCAGCCCACCAGGTGGTAAGAGAGGGAGAGGTAGGCCGAAGAAAAACCTAGAAGAGGTGATTAGAGAGGACCTGAGAGTTGTCGGTCTCACGGAGGACATGGCTCAGGATAGGAGGGTGTGGCGGGACAGGATTAAGGTCCCTGATTGTAGGGGACCGGCTCCGTAGGGTGCAGTAGCCTAGGCGGTGTGGGGTGGGGTGGGGTGGGGTGGGTTTTGGTTTGCTTGTTTGCAGGTCAAGCTTTTCCGGATGGTCACGACACCAAGCGCCCACGATTTGTCCAGGTATGTCTCCACCCCCTTTCTCTTACTTCTCTTACCTCGGTAAATGGTTTTGCAATCGTTTCCCATCCAAACCTTTTTCTCAAAACTGTTTTTGTGGGTCTTAAGGAATCAACCTCTCTATGGGTAGGAATACCGGTAGAGGTAAGGTTGCCTACAACTGGATCTCCCCAGACCCCGCGAAAGCGGGACCCACTTTGGGAGTTTGTTGTTGTATTAGTAAGCCAAAGCGGCTAAAGATCAATACATAAATTTGAAAAAATCACCACAATTTGAAAGAAATCCATCACTATCTAAATATAGGCCTATGCTTTCAAGATCCCAGCTATAAGACTCCCCAACTATAAAATATGAAACTGTCCACCGTCATTAAACACCTCAGCCTAATCATACCTATTCAAAACATCAGAAATGTGGGACATTTACATGACATCAGAAAAACCACGTGGATATCAGCCTCTCATAGCTGCTGTGGCAACTAAAAACAAAAAACAAAAATCAACTTAAGCATATAGACTATATTCAGCTGAGTTCAAGTTCACATTAGATGATTTTGACAATCCAATCCAGTGGTTAGTTCAGCAGGAAGAGAGATGTATGTGCTTCAGAACAAGGTCAAATTCTGCGGTTAATTTGCAAATCTCTGTTCTTTCACTTCAACAAAGGACCAATTTCTACATCTAACACACATTCAATCAGTCTGTGGTGTATTCACAATTGGCAAAATTTGTGTGTCAGGGCCCTGATCATGAAGACAATGACATTGAATTCCATTCCCACAAAGTCTTGTAATGAAGCTCTGGCCCCATACATTCTCCAAGATCTTTGACAGGGTTGTGCTCATTCCTCCTGAAAACCGCTATCTGAGAAGCAAACCCTGGTTCAACGTCAGCAATCCCTCCAACCCCACCAAACTCGACACTATAATTGTGTTTGGACGCCAAGTCAATAGCCCAGTGATTAAATTGAGCTCTTGTCCACTCAAATTTGTGGTCATGATTGCGGAACTTGCAAATCTCTGGCTGTGATTTCTCATCCGGATCATCCTCTTGGCTTGCTATATTCGACTTTTGCAGGATAATGTTGTACTCGTAATTGGGTGTAGAGACAATAAGCACCCGTGGGCGAAAAAGTCCAAGTGCTATATCACCAAATAAGCATGCTTGCTCTTCTTGCATATGCTCAATAACCTATTTTCATTTTTTAGCACATTAGTGGAGGAAATGACACCCATACAAAAATCAATCTGATAAATGAGCTAAATAACGGCATTTTGAACACTTTCCTTGATGGCATATTGGCAAGAGGGTGAACTTGATAAATAGGGAACACAATCTAGGTCTAGACTGTGTGGGATGTAAAGCATATTTTGTGTCAGTTCATACTTCATATTCTGTGTCAAATCTTGACGTCATATGACTTTAAAGCACGATATATAATAGAAAATCCAAAAAAACATAATTTTTCCAAAAAAAAGCAGGCTTTTACACTCTGTCCCATTAAAACACTACACGTTTCTTTTACATGTCTCAAGAAACTGTCAGATCTCTCTTGTCGATCGTAGACTGGAGGTTGATTAAACAAAAAGATAGGAAAGCCAGTTGCAGAAAGTTCAAGGACTTTCAGGTTTAAACTATGGAAAACACCAGACATCAGTTTTATAAGCTGAAAAAGTCACTAAATAAATAACTTTCAGAGATAAATCTGGACGGAAACAATGACCTATGCTGTCCCATGACTACTACTGAAATTTGACACGTTATGAATGGAGGGGGCACTTGTGACCTGGAGGTCAACAATTAAGTGTGGTAAGTAGCGCACTTGAAACATGTAGAGGAATAATTTAAGAACCAATCATAGAACACACACACACACACACACACACACATAGAGAGTCCCCACACAAAAAGAAAATACCACAGTAATCACAAGATAAGAGAAATAGTCATTGGAAATGAAATCAAAGCTGGCACGTAGGACGAACCTCCAAGCATGTCCCAATGTCATAGCCATGCAAGCGAGGATCAAAAACAGTTATGCTACCCTCATATAGAATTACTGACTGTATACTTGATGTTGGCACCGTCGCATCCAACTTCTCAAGCTTTGAGTGAAGGATCTGCATAATAGCAAACAAATGATTAGAGCAAGCAAACATAACAGCAAAATGAGAGTTCTTATGCATTCATGACTAGAAAAAGGGCATGCAAACAGTAAAATTTGCTCTCACAGTCAGAAATTCACCATCTGTAATCAGCAAAACTGTTCAACTATCATGAAAAAGGCTTCTGTGGCTCTACCAGAATCAACCTCTCTGCTCTACCTAGACTGTGCTTGGATGGGATCCACACTAGATGGCAGTGTATTCTGTCATGAAAGAGGTTCATGGTAGCACACATTTTTCTTTCCCCTCAATGCCCAGGTTCCAATTAGTAAAAAGGACAAGAACAGAAACATATCACCAGAAGGACAAACTGCATAAAAATAATAAATACATCAACCACGTATTTTCCACATACAAACTCTCATAAAAGGGTTGGTGGTATAAAACCTTACACATAGAAGTGCATTTCATATATGGATATGGGAAACAGATTAATTCTTTCATATAAGTCGAGTATACTGTTGTTATTCAAACCACTACTCTCATTTTCCACCTTAAGGAGCACTGACAGGATCCATTCGCATCACATTGACAACTTTGTCCCACTATATATAGATCCCAAGTCTTCCACCAAAGGCCAGGCATATAACCAAGAGATCTTACCTTAGCAGCACGGATGAGACCCTTCTGAGAAATGTCAATCCCAACAATCTTTTCTAAAGAGCTTGGAGAGCCCACTAAAGACTCTAGTAGACTTCCAGATCCACAACCAAAGTCAATCTGCCACCATGAAAGCAAAACGTATGTTAATGCATACTGCAAAGCTACAAATAAATCATATAATTAAGGAAAAGAGAAAAGAAGGCACATACCAAAGAAGTCGCTGAAAATTCTTTGATGTACTTCAATGCATATTCCACACGCTGCTTGGACAATGGAGGACTAAACAGAGCTTGCTCCATTCTGTCTTCAAGAGGTTCCGTCACTCGCAAAAGACCGATGCAGTATCCCAGGCAACAAGATTCTATGGGGGACACAGAGTTATTCATTAAAAAAAGAAGTCAGTAACGATGGACAACAACTCCCCCCCCCCCCCCCACTGGTCCCTCTTGCACCCAAAGAAAGAGAAGGTAGGCAACAAGCCTATGTCACCAAGGTCCTCTCCTTCATAGGGTCAAACCTCATGGCTAAGACATGTCAATGGCCTATTGATGCACCCAACGAGATCGCACCAAACATAGGTAATATAAATTTCTTATGGATGATCCAAAGACAACTCAACTTCTTGTTGTTATCAGGACCAATCTAGGACCAGTGCTCCCTATAATGTTTAGAAAATATTTTGAGACCTTCAGGAAAATAATATTTTCATTGGTAATTAAACATTTTTGCTTAAGACTATTCAAGCTAAAAAGTTTACTTCAATTCCATCACTGAGAACAGTGTTTCAGCCTTCCATGTTTCTATGCGCCTGGTGGACATTGGTCCTTACTTTACGTAGGGGTCGGTCCTTAGTTTACATAGGGGTCTCATACAAGATCAAAATTTCACAAAACAAAGGATAAGGAAAAGAATTTGACTCACTCGACGATAGACATGCTACAGCTTCCTCAGAATCTACAGCAGCAGCCATAATCAAATCACGGGATGACAAGCCCATGAATATGCAGACAGATTGTCCAGCCGTCATCTGTAACAGAGCAGCTTCAATGCAAGGAATCACTGCACCTGTGCCGATCTCAAATTCAAACTCATCACTACTCTCTAGCAGTAAAGGAATATCCTTCCCTTCACATGTCAAGTTTACGCTATAAGTTATACTAACAAATGACCCATTAGATGGTGATGATCCACTTTCGGGGCCCCTTATGCTCAAATGCTTATTTCCCAAGCCAATCATATTATCTCCTGCATCCACATGGTTTGGGTCCAATTTTTGGCTTCCTTGTGAACCACATGGCTGCTGAACATTGTGCATCAGTTCCAAAAGGTAGAACTCTTTCAAGAAAGATGTTGGGTGGCATTTGATGTCACCATGGGCAGTAACGGAAAGCATCTCCAATGGCACATCTGGTTGCTTGAAGAACATGTTCAACCATGAAAGGACACTCAAAGAAGCATACTGAACTGCATCCCCTTGTTTCCTGAAAGATTGTTTCGGATAACATTCAATTATCAAATCCCGTTTCTTGGAACATAGTCGTATCTCACACCTAAATGTTTCCATCGCAGCTATGTTCTGAGCATCCATGGCACAAGCACTTCCATTTTCACTCATAACCCCCCTATTGGATCCATCAGAAGCTAGTTTCCTGCATGATTCAGATGATACATGGTCTGGGTCTGAAGAGTCGGAAACAACATTGAAAACAGGCTCAGACAATTGATGTTGGCGGCAAATTCCACATAGAAGATCTCTTGGCAAAGAGCCTCTCCAATTTGCTTTTGTGCTAAATGATGTAGGCAAATCTGCCATGAGAATTGCTTCTCTAGATAATTTATAAAGCCCATCGGGCGTTTTCCCAACAAGCATCCTGCAAACCATATTTGTTAGAGTTATGAACAGAAAAAGGATTATAAAATGTTGCACATTTTTCACGTAATCCAGCAAATTGAAATTACCTAGAACGCAGAATCAAAAGCCAAAAACTACATGTGCACATCAAACTTCATCTTTCTCACATTTGGACAAAGAGGCTATCTATTTCCTTCATCTTATTAAATTTTACTGCTCCAAAAGAGAAAATTTAAGGAAACATCATTTAAGGCATTGCTTTCTTTCAATTTCAAAGGACAGAGAGTTTTCAAAAACTAATGAAACAACAACGCCACCGTGCGGGATCGGGAAGATCTAGATATAGAAGCCTTACCCCTACAAGCACTCGTGCAAGGAGAGAGGCCGATTCCAAGAGACCCATAAAATATTTTCAGAAAGCATTTTCTTGAGTTGAAGTCCTTTGTAATAAATGCGAAAATAGAAGCATTAAATAAATATAGCACGCAACATTAAATAAAATATAAATAAATAAATAAATAGAGACTGGGTGTGGCAGAGTGATACTAAATGAATTAGGAAGCTACTAGAAATACATTATTACATAGTACACAAGTCAACCAACATTAAAAATAGAAAGCAGCTTGATGGCCTCAAGCTTGCAAGACAAAAAAAAATTTATATAAAAACTTTTCACGGGAAAGATTCAGTTTAAAAACATTAGCATAGAGTAGTGCACTTTGGCTTGTAGAAGAAATCCACATGATGTAAAAGAAATACTGAGCAGAAATCTGGCGACTCACTTAAAACGTGAAATAGTTACAGGAGTCGTCTAGGTGTTTACAAATGGTGCTGCAAGTGCATATCTGAAATACTAATGATGCTATGAGCAGAGGCGTTAGTCATGCACCTAAGCTTGCGCTTCAGCAATCGTCACTATTGGAGAACTTTGCATCTGAGAAGTTTTTTCTTCAGTACTTCATAGTCAGAGCTACAATTTGTTCCATCCCAACATTTGCAGTTATTTGCAGTTTCCTAATTTTAAAAGGAACTAATATTGAAGATTTTGTTTATGAAATGTATTGTAATGTTGTAAGACTACAAAAGCACTTCTGAAGCAGAAAACTATCTTGAATATTATGACTACCAGTTTTTACCATTTCTGAAGCTATTACATTTAGGATGTCGCCTTAATGGCATAACTACATTAAAATAAATTTCTGCTCATTTAATTTCCTCCTAACTTTCCTTCTTTTCAATTTTCTTACATTTATTTGGTCAAATACAGCCTAACAATCCCATGCTTTCCAATTACAAGGCAAGCAAAACTAAAACCAATTCCTTCAATTATGCATGAAGGTGGACAAAAACAAGGAACCTTGCTTCGCATATCCAACAAAAACACCTCATTTCTCAGTAACGTTTAACTATTGTAAACAACCGTGCCAACTATTATGTGCCTTTGTAGTATATATACGCTAACTTGTGAGCAAGCCCAACCAACTCCATAAAGAAAATTATTTGGTATATTCTCAATAGTCAATATTGGCATAGACAATGGAGCTGAACACTGTAATATCAGGTCCCCAATTGTTACTTAGTAGCTCAATGGTCAAATTGGTCTTAGTTTCAAATCCTAGACGGGGCCAAGACATTCACAAGTAAAAAGAAATGGAAACTTACGTCCTTCAGCCCCCATTGTACTCAAGTCCAATAGTTATACTTATACAGATCATAATGTGGCTCTGAAAACAGGAGCAACTATCAAAAGTTTTTTTTAAAGCAAGATAACAAGCACACTTGAAGGGTCAAGAAATTAGGAACATATCTTGGATGCAGTCCACATCACCGGCATAGCTTACAGAAAAATACAAACCCAAAAAGGTGAAGAAAAGAACCCCAGCTGAACTCTCACGATCTATTATCTAAAAACTCAATACAAATGTAGAATGTGAAGATAACCAGCTGGAGATAGCTAAGCTCATCAAATTTCTTAAATTGCTATTGAACCCGTCAGGTGCAGTGCAGAGAGACTATCCAATGTGGCTCATTGTTTTCATACAACAATACATATCAAAGAATATCAGATGGCATTTTCCTATGAATTTGACCAATGGCAAACATATAAGGCAATGACAATAAAACAAAAGAGACACCGCACTAGTTTCACAAAGTCTTCAACAGAGAGGAAAGACTGCATTAGTCCCAAAAAAGCAATGGGGAAAAATAAAAAAAAGAGGAGCATATAAAACAGTAGACAAACAAAAGCATAACAAGGCACTGGAAAAATCCGTTGCTGACTGAAATATAAATGTGGATGGGGTTTTTTTTGTTTGGGGGGTGGGGGAGGCAGAGGCGGGGAGGAACTATAGTGGCCAATCAAAACCGTGCACTATGTAGAAAGGGGAAAAAAATAATCATATGAAGTAAGGATTTCACCTGAAATAGGCACGACGAGATACATCTTCATGGAATAGCTCTGCACCTCTCCATGTGTATCCAATAGATGCTAAAATCACATTACCATATACCTGCTGGCCAAGCAAGTAACTAGCATGTAGATTAAAAGAACAATCATAACAGGATAATTTTTCCCCAGCACGAAACTCTGACACTGGATTCAGATTATTTGCCTCTAAAGCAGAAATATACAATCTCATCTCAGAATTAGCTTTACCAATTGTCCTGCAAAAGAAGGGATGGAGATGTGTAAACACATAAACATCATTGCAACATCTAAAAGGCAAGTCAAGATATCAAAATTAAAAAGCCATCCCTCATGTTCAACCATAAGGAGCATAAGTTGGGGTAGACAAATCAAGGAGTGATGACAACTTTGCAGAGCAAATAAGCAAGGGTTTGTGACTTGGCACTTGAAAAAAGGAGTGGTCCAGCAGAAGTATCCAAACTTGTTTATACCATCACATAATTAAAGACCACTTACCTGGAGATAAGGACCTTTGAAGCATCTACAACACCAAGCTTTTGGGCAATAACATCTAGGTAATAACCTTTCGAACCCAGATTCAGACTCACAGATCTTACATCCTCATTGAGTGAAAATGGAATATATACAGCCTCAATGCAAGCCTCACTTGTCATAGGTGTCTGTTGGTGAATTAATGACTCCTCAAGATCACAGGGATAGGGCTCCCGCTTCCTGATCCACAGCTCTTCCTCTGAGACTGCTATTAATTCCGACAATCTGGAAGCAGCTCTCATGACTGTTAGTATAGATAAGAAAGGATTTCCCACTGCCGTTGAATCAATCAATTCGCATAAATTTCCAAGTTTTGTATCACATGCTACAAGGGCAGATACAGGAACTGAACCATTAAGCTCTCCCTCTCTCAGGAACACTGCTTTTAGATGACCACTCAGTGGATGAAGTGATGATAGGAACTGCACCAAATAAGCAGAGATAAATCTTAGTGTTAACTCTTAGTTATGATTACTAAATGTTATCAAGCAAAAAGACAAGATATGCCTTTAGTAGTATAAACTAAACCCAGAGAAACAGGTCCCCCGGTCAAAAGAATGATTTAGATGTTGGCTGGCCCAAGCCACATCTTACTTTTTATGTATGTATTTCAAATGCAATACCACTACCAAGACAAAGAGCACACCAATAGATAACATCTGTAGCTATAATGTATATTCATCATGGAACACTTATCAAGAACTTTGAGAGTTGCTGAGAGCCTTTAGGATTTTAAGTTATGTAACATGTGCAGATTCCTAAAGATACATCATTTATATTTTCAGATGATGTACTTATGTTCTACAAGCGAAAAGACTCATGAACGCCGTCCATCAATTCTCCTCTTGTTTCTGGTCTCATAGTCCAGCCAACACAGGTAGGTTCTGTGGTGGAGGCACAACAAGTCTGTGTTCTCAATTGAGGACACATGGTTACAATAATCAAAAGCTACTCATGGATTATAATGGTGTACCATTGAGCTCTAACAGGATATCAGAAGCTGATGGTGCTGTGTTGACAGAAAAAATGACAGCCCAATTGGTCTATGAGAAACAAGCTATGTGATGCAGGATAAGGATAAAGGAGAATTAAGAAGATATGGATATATCTTAATATTGGCATATGTGAAGTATTTTTATAATCTATTATCTTTGTAGGTTATCTTTTAGGATAAAACCTTTTTATTTTTCCTAGATTATTTTAGTTATCAAAATCTTATCGTAATCTTTTTATTTTCCTAGATTATTTTAGTTATCAAAATCTTATCGTAATCTTTAGATTTATTTTATATTCTTTTTTTCAGTTGTATTGATTCCTATATAAACCTCCCTCGTGCTTTGGGGAAAGAAACACTTGAATGAATTGAATTATTAAGTTTAAAAAAAAAAGAGAGAGAGAGAGAGAGAAACGCACAAAAACACAACCCAGAAACCCTAAGCCCTGCTACTGCTGTGACACCACCACCCAGCAACGGCGGCCACCACCATCGACCACCAACCCTCGATCGACATCTCAGGTCGACCACCACCGCGCCACCGCCGCCAACTAACGCTCACCGGAACCCAGATTTTCATATCCCAAACCCCCACCGCAGTAATCAACCTTCGACTGCCACTGTTCCCGTCCACCACCACCACCGCCGACCATCAACCAGGGTCGCCACCTCAGGGCGACCACCACTAGCCATCCACCGTAGCTAGCCACTCGCCGGAACCCTAAAAGCCCCAAATCTGCCAACCACAAAGCGCGAAACCCTAACTACCCGAAACCCTAGACCTCAAATTCACACTCAATCCTTCACATTCATCCCAAATTGATCTCATTCCTACATTACCCACCAAATTTCGCCCAAAACCCCCAACACAATTGAAGGAAATCATATCAATTTGGCTTCGATTGCTTGGGTATCAAACCACAAACCCTAACTTGCACGAACTGCTGGCTAATTGAAGGCGTTTGGTGCCTTCGGTCAGTGGCAAGGGTGCCGATACTCCCTGGGCCGGGCCGGGCCGGGCCGTCCCGCCAACTCCAGTCTTCTCTTGCCAGAAACTATTCGGTGCTCGTAGTGCTGCTATTCACTGCTGTTGTTACAAGCCCCTTATTGCTATTATTGCAACCATGACTTGGTGTGAAAAACATCAGCGGGCCTTGTTTGTGATAATTCATGATAAAGCACTTCCGATTACAACAAATGTTCTATATCAAGTTTTCTCTCCTTATGGAGAATTAGAAAAAATTGCCAGGATTTCAAAAGAGAGGTGATTTTCATGCTCGAGTAAATTTCTACTCCTACCGGGAAGCTGTCCATACTTTTTGCAAACTTCAAGGTCGCCAAATTTATGACAGTTGTTGTGAGTTGGATCTTTACTTTGCTAGTGAATTCATTTGCAGTTGTAAGCCCTATATTCCTCAGTATATGTGGGATCATGAACTTCCTACAGCTCCGTTGATTGCTTCGAAGCTTCTTAATGAAGATTGTAGAGTTTCATCTCTAAAATCTTCGAGGAAAGAACCGACTTCTCATTTGCATGAGTCAGATCCAATCTATTATGATGCATATGACAGGGGATTTATCATTGAGAACAAGAAAGAAGATACTCTAGATGATGAAAATATGCAAGCAAATGTCCAAGTCATAGAGTATCGTCAACTTCCTGATATAGAGACAAATGATGTTAATAACAGTCACCTCGATTCTATGAATCAAGAAGTGCAAACTGGGGACTATGAGTCATATGTACATGAAGTCCACAGTGAAGGAATATTCATTCTAGATAGCAATGTGGATGCTTTTACTGGGGCACCTAATGAGGAAAATGTTCAACCACTAATACCAGTGAATGAAGAGTCGACGATAATAGTAAATAACTCTTCCATTATCCCCCATGAGTATTCAATGGACACTCAAAAATCTAAACGCATGCAAAGAAAATTCAAGATGGAACACGCAATCTCTATACATGTTGATGCTGAATTTATAATCCCTGATTATACTTTCATGAACAACACTCTACATTCGATGTCTAGACTTGAAAGTGAGCATGTTGATTTGTTCATCCCGAATAAACTTCTAGTTGGCAAGAAGCTACATCCGCTGATTACATTACTACTTTTCTTGGAGAAGTTGAAAGCTTTACAATTTTTCCATTTGCAGAGTGCAGTGAAGTTGTTTCTTTACTTGGATTCCTTCTTTCTACTGCTGTACAAAACTCGAGGACGAATTTTTTCCAACCAGGGGAGAATGATGCAGGATAAGGATAAAGGAGAATTAAGAAGATATGGATATATCTTAATATTGGCATATGTGAAATATTTTTATAATTTATTATCTTTATAAGTTATCTTTTAGGATAAAATCTTTTTATTTTCCCAGATTATTTTAGTTATCAAAATCTTGTCGTAATCTTTAGATTTATTTTATATTCTTTTTTTCAGTTGTATTGATTCCTATATAAACCCCCCTCGTGCTTTGGGGAAAGACACACTTGAATGAATTGAATTATTAAGTTTTTAGAAGTTCTCGTGTTATTTTCTAGGCGTGGGAATTGCTCTTAGAGCGTCCTACATCACTATGCCAGAAGAATAAAGTCTGTTCGCTATTAATCCAGTCCTCACGCAAATTTATGCACAGGTAATTCTCATTGCGGCAAAACATGTCATCAATCAAATTAATAAGGTTTGCAGATACTTTCCTTGAAGATGCTCAACATCAAAAGAGGCTCCTTTGATTTATTGGGTGGCATATGTACTCCAAGGATGGTGCGTAGAATACAAAGGACTCTCAAATAGGAAAGCATGTTCAGGCAATTGCCAAAAAGGGTAATATCCTTTGGGTCAAATAAAGAGATGAATTTTTGGCATTATATGCCAAAACAGGACAATTGGTGGTATTGGAAGAAAATAAATGATATCAAACAAAAGATTGCTGAAGGTTTTGATAGAAGTAAACCTGCCACTAGGAAACAGATGCAGAATGGTAAATAGATGGTATTCAGTGGGCATGCCTAGCTCATTAACAGAAACAAAATTTAAAGTAAGGTAACCTCAGTTTGATGGGCTGATGTTGTCTGGAATAGAAGCAGCATTTAGACACAAGTTTATTGTTGGGCTTTTGATCCATAATAGCTACCAGAGATTGGTTGCAGATGATGAACATTCAAAATGACACTATCTGACCATTCCAAGAAAAGGGATCTAATTTACACCCATGTTTTGAGCATGGCATTACTGGAAACTAGAAATGGCCTCAGACACTGCCCTAAAGCCTAGAGAATGGCATAAGTGCATGAAAAGGAAATGTGCTTGAAAATTAGAAGGGAAGTTGTCTATACTATTATGGGTGCCATTGTCTACCACTGTTGGTTGCAAGGAACAATAGATCCCATGAAGTTGAGGGCAAAAGCACATATCAAATTTGCCAAAGTATCAAGAAGGAAATTTATGCCAGATTCAGAGTTTTGTAAGTAGAAAGAGAGGGTCCTAGAGTAAACGGCTGTAGGCGTTGCTCTTATTAGAGCTATTGTTATGAAGCAATCCGTTAGTGGCTTGTTGCTTTATGAAGTAGCTCTTCCTATGTGGGTCGATTATTTGAGTGTTCTCATTTTTCCTTCTCTGAGATTCCTCCATTCCAGAAGCTATCATTATATTGGCCACCACCAGAAGCTCCATTAGCTTACATAATGCCTTGACGTCTCTCTGAATTTGAATTGATCCATTTCTAATCCAAAATCTCACACCATTCAGTCTTCTCCAGCTCCCAGAACTTCAAATCAATAGCAGAAAGGCCTTGAGACTGCAATCATTTTTGCAATTTATTCAGACAATTTAGAAGAGATCAAACCTTGGTCTTCCTTATGCAAACCAAGCAGCTCAACACTAGGCAATTCCCAAAGAAGCAACAATTTGTGTTCAATTAATTATTCCTGCTCAAATTCCTCAGATATTAGTCTCACACTGCCCAAGGAAATCACTATTAAGCAATGGCAGACCAAGATTTTTAACTTTACATGCTTGGGTCATATTAACCAGCAGAAGCATCTGGGTTACAGGTTCGACCTCCAAATGCTTCATGAATTTTTCCACTTTTTTAGATTGAGCATAAATATTTTAAGAGAAGTTGCAACAACAGCTACAAGGTCAGACTCACTCTAATATCTCTAGATTTGCCGCCTGCTTCCCAACAGACCCTTGTACACAAACTTCTACTTGAAAGCTCAAAAAATTGAGCACTTGGTAAGAAAGTTCATTCTCACGTGCGCTTTTATTTTTCATTTTTCCTAATTTTTTTTCTCTGATAAATTCAAGTTTGTTCTCTGTTGTCGCTCTTTCCTCGTCTTCAGGAGGCTGTCCCCCTGTAGCAAAGCAGCACGTGACAGATTGGCTCTACCCTGATTCTCTTGAGGAATATATCAATATTAGGTTCCATCTCAGGAAAAATAGTGAATTTATCATATGGCATACCACATAAATCCATTTGAGATCTGCTAGAAGTCATAGAACCCCCCACCTAGGCATTTCATGCTTTAAATGTACAATCCAACAACCCACAACTAAGACCTTGAAAATTGGAAAGGAATAAGAGGATATATGAAGACTATCACCTCAATAGCGAGAACTCGCCATGATGAGATTAGTTTGTCAGAAAATTCTTTCTGGTGGCAAGAAAAGACTCAAATTCAGCAATTTTGACTACAGAAGCAGCATATCCTATTCTAACATCAGGTTAGACATACAAAAAGCAATCCTATGAAGAGTTTCAGATTTCCCAGAAAATTCACCCCTGGTCTTTAAAATAGAAAACTGTAAGGGCATAAAGAGCCCTCAATGTGAGCTAATATGGCTCTCACAAACTATTGCCAAGGGCTTTGCTGAAAGAGGTTCCAATTCCAATTTCTTCTCAGATACTTCTGAGGTATTCTCCACACATGATCCTTCCCTTTTTGGCTTCTATGATAGGAAATGGAAATTCAGAGGAGTTCTCATGCTTGAGAATACAGGAAATCTTGATGGCATTTCCTAAAAGATTTCACGTTTTTATCATTCTTATGATATTCACATTTTCAGTTTCCAATTTTCCTCAAAGAATAAGGTGCTGCACAGAGTGAAAGTATTTGTTTGAATGACTACTGCTGCAAGATCAACTGTAGCCATTGGCACTGGCAATTTGCAGACATAAGTTTGATGCCAGGATGGGTGCAGGCAGCAAAATGCTAGCTATAGGACAGCTCTTCATTTGAGAATGCTACTTTGCAGTAGGTTGTTTGTTGTAAAATAAGATTTACAAGGTTTCACAATTCCCATCACTGACCATTCCTTATTTTGTCTGAATAAGCACATTATGTCTAGAAGAAAGAACATTTGCAGTTCAATCATTCCTTCAAGAAAGTTCCAAGGAGTCCTTCAACCATGGGGGCTATTTTTCCTCTCCCATATCACAAATATGATATTTAAGCAATACGCTCTTCTATTAAGCTTTAAAAAGTATAGTTACCAACATAATTGAAATCTCCCACTGTGATACAATCAATCTACCCCCCCCCCCCAAAAAGGAAGTAATGAATACAGCATTGGAAATAACAATTATCTGCCGTAATTATGACTTCATAAGGAAAAAAAAAAAGATTAGCCATATTTATCTGCCCTAATTATGACTTCATAAGAAAAAAAAAAGATTAGCCATATTTATAAATTCAAATTCTTATCCTGCGCATGAAAATTTTGTATTTCTATTGTAGGTACTAGCAACCATGCATAGTGGCAGATCTAGACATCAGGATTAGGGGTGTCCACCTGCTAACATTTATGCCCATATATCTTAGTTTTAAAAAGCGCGAGGCGCACTGAGGCGCATAGGGTCCAAAGCGTGAGGCGCAAGGCACGAGGCGAAGGTGCAAGGCACGAGGCGCACTTCTATGCAAATTTTTTTAAAAGTATTTCATATTTCCCAAAGCATGTTTTGCATAAATAAGTTAGATAAATGCATTAAAAATATAATTAGACATCAATATGACTACTAACACCACAAATAACCTTAAGGTATGTTATCTGATCATCGTAGTTCCCCAATGCACATACTTACAGTACAAGTTTAGCTTACCTTTTAGCTCCCAAGAGAGGAAAAGAAGGAAAAAGGTAAAGCACGGATAAGAAAAAGAAGAAAAAGGGGGAAGATATAGTCTCGCATCCTTGAGGCGCACCTCATCCCCTTCAAGGTGCTAACTCGGTAGCCTCACGCCGAGGCGCACCTAGGCGTGCCTCAAGCGGGCTTTTTTAAACTAAGCCATATATACTAAAAAATAAAGTTAAAATAATACACAAAATACAATAATCTACTATTACAATTGTCGTTTACGTTTTCTCATATTTGAAATCGATGCATAATAAAGTTATTCGAAAATGTGTCAAATTTAAATTTTTCACTATATAACAAACTATCTGTGGACCTTACCCTTTAATTTGGTCAATTCGGTCTTCTTTTGGCATATTGCTTTCGAAATTCAACTGAAAAGAGAACTAGGACTAGGAAGATAACTAGAGGAGAGAGATTTAGAGAGTCATAGAGTGAGAGTGTGGGATGAGATTGAGGTTGAGCTGTTGGATTTGTTGTTTTGGATTGCTTGTGACCTGTCTTTACAACTATTTTTTTATTAAAAAAGAAAAATTACAATTGTTAGTAGTTGCGCCTGCTAATTGCAAGAATATATTAGACTTGTTGGACCTATTTTAGGGGTGTCTAATTATAACAACTCTAACCCCTTAAAAATAACAACTTGGAACTTTTTTTGGATCATGGACACCCTTAGCCACAATGAAGATCCGCCCATGACCATGTATGCACCATTTCAAGCTAAAGTTTTTGAAACTCTTAAAAAGAACAAGTAGCCTTATTCAAGAACCACAGCACAAAAATAGTAATGACATGCAAGCAAGAAGTGCCAACCTCATTTGAAAAC
Organism: Selenicereus undatus; assembly: GCA_017589665.1. Classification (NCBI taxonomy): domain Eukaryota; kingdom Viridiplantae; phylum Streptophyta; class Magnoliopsida; order Caryophyllales; family Cactaceae; genus Selenicereus; species Selenicereus undatus. The sequence continues at coordinate 32,918,673 of JACYFF010031954.1, read as the reverse complement.
ATATATGATAGACGAGACACCAACTCATTGCCTGGATCTGACACTGTGGAAGTGCTTTTTTTAGGGTCAATGCCTAGCTGAGAGAACACAGGCGAAAATTGATTAGTGAGAAACAGAATACATGCAATTGAAAAAAGAATCAGCATCACAGTCTCCAAGGTCGATTGAAGATTCTCAAGTGTAATTTCCACCTTAAGAAAACACACAACAAACATAAATTGCATCGCTCATTGCGCAACAAACTTGTCTAGGCACTATAAATCCTTGTCCTATATAAATTTCTACGATGGATATAAGCCACAAGGTCAGTGCATGGTTAACAAATTTCACTCTTGTTTCCAAATACCAAATTCATATATGCAATCAAACTCTCGCTCTCACACCTAACACCATGAGTGAGACATTCATTCACTTTGGGCTACAAAAACAAATGTCGACAATATATAATTCTTTGTAAAATTGTTATTTCCAGTGGTTCAATAGAGAAAACCAATGAAAAGAGCAAAACCAGTTTACTTTCAGTAAAGCCAATCTGCTAGCAATCATGCAGGATTTGCGAGATGCATTGTGGCCAATTGCTAGCAACCGCAGTTAAGGAGATTGAAGCTCAACTTCAGGTAGAGGCGCTACTATGTTGCTCTGGTAACTTTGCAAGGTCGCCCTGATAGGAGACAAAAGTTTCAACAGCATAGTGGCGATGGTCAAAGAAGAACTAGCAGCCCTCGTACATTGATGAGGAATAAATTTCCATCATCAAAGAAACTCAACATGATACTTGGATACAAAGAGAGGAAATAAAATTGAATACAAAAGCTCTCCACAAACAACCAACTAAATCATATTGTAGATCTAGTAATACTAAAATTCTACTTTGCTTGTTCCTAATTGCTAATTTTGCTATATAATAAAGATTAACGGCATTACTATGGTAGTACAACAGTTTTATACTGACAGAAGATAGTTTTTTAGTTTCCTATTCTAGACCTAATAATACTAAAATTCTCCTTTACCATATGCTTTTTCATTCAAAATGAAAAATACCCCCTCTCCTGCCACTTCAACATTAAAGAGTCCTGTACACATCAGATTTAATGCAACCAACCATATTCTGATTCTAGGTTACAGTATCCTTCCATCCATATTTTCCACACCGCTCAGAAAAAAACTGGCCCTGCTTCATCTTTCATGCCACATTAACAGGCAAGCACCATTCCATACAGGAAAGACTAAATAAATTCCAGTTCTGTGGATCAGAAAATCTCCGTTTAGTCATGGGTAAGCACTTAAAACCTTATTATCATATGGCAGTTACTAGCTGAATGATCAGTTCATAAATCTCTCCCGGCGCAAAAATGAGAAAATTTTTCCCCTATTAATCTTATGCAAAGTTTCATTTTAGTTCCTATCCTTCTCTTCAATACCAATAATATGAATCCCATTTACCCTGCTTAAGGGAATAAATTAGTAAATTACCAAATTTCAGCCAACTACTTCAGAAACTGAGAATGTTTGGAAATTAATAGATAAATTCCCATCATGAGGAATCAAATCCAAGAAATTCTTCCAAACACAAATGCATTTGGAGGAGAACAATACCCAACGAGATCAAGCCCACTTTAAGCATAAAGTATGCACAACTTGTCTAGCCCACACCACCCATAAAGAATAAGTATGCATGGCCAAGACATATATGTGGTCACAAATCCCATCTTGGAATAAGAATCCTCTGGAAAGAAGCCTTGCATTGCAGAAAATGGCTTCCAACAAACAGAAAAACGCTCACAAGATGAACATCAGCCACTTACATGGACACCCCCCCCCCCCCCCCCCCCAAAACAAAAAAAACAAAAAAACAATTGAAGACGTCTACTCACACTCAGTAAAATGAACAAGAGGCTGTTCCCAAAAACCCTCAAACGTACAACATTAGTGAGATGAACTACTGACCACAGAAAAGACAAAAACTGCAATGACAACGAACATGATTATGATCAAAATAGAGGAGATGTAGAAACCTTATGCAAAGCCAATTCTGCAGCAGATTGTTCAGCTTCCTTCTTCCTCTTGCAGGGGGGTGATACGACAGAGAATTCAGGGAGTTGCAAACGACAAATAAAGAGACAGGGACCCTTCTGAGCAATGGCTAATCCAGGGCACCCATTTTGAGGAACTTCCTGTACCTCCTCTATACTATAGCATGCTTTATCGCCAAATTTCTGGTGTATTATTGCCTTTGGGGTTAGCATGGGCTTCTTTACCGGCCCAACAGCTACAGAAGAAGATGATGATGATTTCACACTCTCCATTGTTTCTGATTTGTCTTCTCCTATGCCCTCCTAAGAAGCGCTTCTGGGTTACTTGACTTTAGTCGATCATCATCAGTCAATTGATCAAAGACGGGGGGATTTTTGGAGAAACTGAAAATGGGGTTTGGGTTTGAGAGAGGATTGAATAAAGGGGCTAAAAGGCTGAGGCTTTTGCTCCGGAAGGAGAAGTAGGAGACGATCAGAATAAGGTATAAGTCCCAAACGTTTCCCCGCAGTGTTTCAGTGCAACGCGGCAGAATGGACAGAAGGAGAACACTAGTGGGAAGACTGAGGAAGACTAGAAGACTGGCAGTCTTGCTCTCTTTCGTGTTGGACAACAGAGACGGAAGGCAATTTTGAGGGGCCGTAACAGCATATGTAATGGTGATCTATAATTTTGGATTATAAGTAAAAATTTATATCCTTTACATTATCTCATAAGTTAATTTTTTTTCTCTTTCTCTATATCTTATAAATTATCAACTTAGATTACTAAATAAAATAATATTTTATAGACCTCACTACTACCATATTATTGAATTTTAGACTTTTAAAGGCTTAGTTGGCAAAAAAAAGAGAAAGATAAAATATGTGGGGGGTGGATCACGCCGGTGAGCTGCACCGTAGAGCGAGCGAAACGGATTACTGATGCATAGTATTGCTTGGATCGTGAACTAAATTTTTGGCTCATGAGTCTTGCATTGTAGATGCTCTAATTTCCTGACATGGCCATTCATGCCTGTTCTTTTTCGCTATACTGAATCTTTATATTATATATAGTTTACGATCTTATTTGGCAATTAGCTATTAATTATTAACAGTTAATTAATTATATTAGCTATTTAATTTAGCTGATTATATTAGTTGTTTCTAAAAAAAATATTTGATAAAATTAATTATTTCTAACAAAATCATTTATTAAAATTTCAGTTATGCCCATAACATAATTTCAATACTTTTTTAACAGCACAATTATTTTAATTGCATATTTATTTTTCTTTTCAATGTTAATCAGGTTGTTCATCGATCCAAGACCAGACCGACACCTTTTGGCTTTATTCGATTAAATTACGCTCTTGCCCTTTTCTTTTTGTTTTCATATTAAAGCTAAATTACTATTTTGCCCTTTGTTTTTTTAATTTCTTTCACTTTAGTTTTATTTGTTCTCGTCATCGGTGTAATAAATTATTTGAGAGTCATTAATAATCATGCTAGGTTGAAACCACACAGTGTATTCAAAGGTGAGCTCTAATAAAGTTATATTATCTTTAATTAAATTTAATAGTAATTGGATGTACACTTTCTGATAGAGTGATCAGCTAATTTAATCTAGTTTTATAGTAATTTAATAAGTTTTGTCTTATACTTCTAGTAGCATAGTCAAAAGATCTAAGGTAATCCCAAACTCTATCTTGTGTATTGTATTTTAGGTTTGGTAAATTAAAACTTTGACTAGCTACATAATCACCTTCATGGTTTAATCTAGAGTTTAATTGCAGTCTATTTTTATAACTATACTTAAATTTTAATGTGATTTTGATTTAATAAGTGGTTAATTTTGTAGGTGGGCTCTGATACCATTAATACACAGGTTTTGCAACTTTTGTAGAAAAAGGTTTAAAACTCTTTGATAAAATATCAATATTTGAACAAAGAATAGATAAAAACATGTTCCTGATTGAAAAACACGGTATTCTCAGCATAATAAATTAAACTATCAGAAGTTTCAAGAAATTATACCTCTTTTATTGAAGAATCTCTTGTTGAGATACGAAATCTTTAAATTTGCCGCGCGCCCTTCTCCTTCACGGGCCTTACTGGACTTACTTTAATCTTTTAATTTTTTTCTCTCACTTTGAACTCTTAGACAAGAAGAGATAAAACTTTAAGAGTATCTTAATAGTTCTTTTTATTAGACTGATTTTCCAAATGGAAGGTTCAGAACAACATTGAAAGCAAAATGCTTCTTTGAGTAATTTGTTCTTCGCTCAAATTGCCTCTGCCTTTTTCCTTCTCGGGCTACATATTTATAATCAAGGAAGAGATGATGCCTATAATTGTACAATAATTGTTTGCATGTGAAAGCAAAAAGTAGTACAGATGGTATAATAATGGTTGACGGCTTATTTTGACAAGTAGTACAATAATTTATGGTGACTTGTTGGGTAGCAATAGTTGACAACTTGATACGAGGTATAATAATTGCTAGGAGTTGGCACTTGATAGCTGGCACGTGACAATTGAATTTTTGAGATTTCTAAAAATAAAATTCCGTAGAGATAAGGTGTGTAGTTGTTGGCAAGATCTAGATCTTACATCTGGCTTCTTTAAGGCGAAATCTTGGCCATTTGTAGTAAAGCTTGTTTTTCTTCTTCTTTTTTGAGTAGTTCCATGAATTTGCTTTTAACAGCTGTTGATCCTTGGAAGTTCTCGGGTTCTAGTTGAAGAAGAAATTTTAAAAGTTCATCGTCATATTTTCCGTCTTATATTCCTTCTTTTGTGATAAGGACGTAGTCAGCTCCTCGTAATAAACATTTTAGTCTGGATGCGTAAAGTTGATCTCCATGACATTTAACAGCTATAGCTCCGCTAGTTCTTCTGTAGTTTATCCATGATTCATTAAAGCGAATCTGATCAAATTTCTTAGAAGCTTCAATATTTAGTTGAAAGTTTTATGAGATGTAACCAGCTTGAATAATGCTAATTCGAGGGTAGATTGCTCCAGTTTCTACATCCTTCTCAAGCGGAATAGTATAGAATTTTACAAAAATAGGACCTTGTTTGAAAGTTTTCAGAGTTTGGATTATTTCTGTCTAGAAAGTGTGATAGTTCTGTGAGCTTGGGGTCTGGATATACAAGATCAACATGTCCAAATTCATAAAATTGATAGATGGTAGCTAGGTTTGCTCCTGTGCAAGCTGTGAGCCGAGTAAATAAAGATTTTCCTCCACTATAAAAGATTTGTGGAGCTTCATTTAGTTTCCAGTAGACTTGCTAAATAATCTTGTAATATCCTATAGGAAATGAATCACAGATATCAAAAGGAACAAATCTTTTAGTTTGGGTAGTTGAGTGTATAGTTCTTTTTTATAATAGTTTAGCCTTGAGTTATAGCGTTTCCTTCTCTTTTTTGAGAAATGGAGAAATTTAACTAGGCTAGGTAGAGGCTGAAGTTATAGTTTGAATAGTTGGCGAAGTTATTGGCTTCGCATAACTAATAGATATCAAAGGTGACATAGTTGAGGAAGTGGATCTCAGAGAGTTAATAGTTTTTAGAAATTCTGTAATGACAGTCCCTCCCTACTCAAGATCTTTCCTCATATCACTGACAATTTTTGTAGTTCCTTTAGCTAATTCATCAATTTTGATTTGAATATTTGCAACAATATCTTGAACTTCAGTTTCCAGATGCTCTAAATTCATTGTAACAGTTTTTCATATATGAAGTTTTCTCATATGAGGTCAATTATGTAAAACTTGTTTAACAAAGGTAGTTGCAACTTTATTGTCAGTTAAGACTTTGAATGGTTTGAGTAAAAGAAATAATCTCCATTTTTTAATTCCTCGTATTATAACTAAAATTTCCTTTTCCATTATATTATAATTTTCTTCAGTTTGAGAAAAGGCTCCACTATGATATCCACATACTTCGTTAAGTTCAGTTTTTAATATTGCTGATCAGACTTTATCAAATGCATTAGTTTGTATTATCAAATTATCCTCTAGTTTACGTAGTTTCACTTGTGGTAAATTTTTGCATTCTTCTTTAAGATTTTTAACTATTTGAGTATAATAGTCACTACATCCTTTTGTATTATTCTTTCTTAACAAACTTTGTAAATCGTTCTTTTTCTTTGCTAAGTCAGAAATATAGGCACTAGCATATTAAGTAATCCTAAAAATCCTTGAATTTGTTTTTTAGTCCTTAATTCACCAAGATATTCCATTATTTTTCTTAAAATATGATTTTGTAAAGATATACCATTACACCATAATTCAAATCATAAGAATTCAATTGTTTCTTGTCTATAACAACTTTTTTCTCACTTATATACCTTCCTTTATTGTAGTTTCTGCAAATGGTCGGAGATGTTCTCAATGTTCTTCAAGTTTAGTAGAACTTATTAAAATATCATCAACATAAACAACACAAAAAGAGTTAAGATGTTTAAAGACATTATCTATTCTTCTTTGAAAGATTCTAGGCGTATTTTCAAGTCCAAATAGCATAACTATCCATTCACAGAATCCTTGAGGTACACTAAAACCAATATATTTGATACTATCTTCTTCCATTTTAATTTGCCAGAATCCTGATTTACAGTCAAATTTTAAGAAGTATTTTTTTATTTTTTACAAGATTAATTAAGACTTCTTTATTAGGTAAGAAATAATTGTATGTTATTATAAATTGGTTAAGTTTTTTATAATTTATAGCCATTATAGCTTTATTTCTTCTTTTTCAACTTCATTCATGACCATAAAGGCTCATGAAAAATAGCTTTCTTTTGATGGATGTATTAATCCTTTTTCTAATAACTCTTTGATTTGTATAGAGAATTCTTTTATATCTTCAGGGGTATACAGCATTGGTTTTTCTTTGATGTAAACTTCTTGAGTTAATTCTATTTTATCTCTAGGATGTTCAGGTTTCCAAAACTGCAAAGGGTTATCAGAATAGGGCTGCTTTAGTTTTTTAATTAAATCTTTTTTTTTATTATGTTAACTTCAAAAGTGGGTTTTTGTAATTGCAGTTGTATAGGAAATGCAATTTGTTCATATTCATGTTCACCACGCTTTGCGCGTACTCTGTAAGGGTGTTTTAAGGTAGCTATTTTTAATATGTGTCCACATTTTGTAGTGAGATAAACAATATAGAGAGTTTGTGTAAATTTAGCAAATTGCTTGAGAAAATCATTTCCTAGTAGAAATCATATCCTGAGCTATATTGTAAGACTGGAGGAATATTAAGAATTTTATTTCCAAGTATAATAGATACATTACTTTGGACTAATTGTAGAGAGGTGGTAATAGGATGAACCCCTTTAATTTTAGTTCTTCTATTAGAGTTTTTCCCATTTAGGGAGTAAAAAATCTTGAAAAAAGGTTAACTCAGATCCAGTATCTATTAAGGCGGCAGTCATTATATCAGTTTCTTTAATTGTTGTATCAATGTAAATGAGAATGGAAAATTGTAATTGCTTCATATTCTATCAAGAATAGTAGTATTTTGTTTATCAACTAAAACAATTTGAGTGGGTTTTATATCACAAGTATCGAAGTGATCTAAAATGTTTATTCCGAGTAAAATATGGTAATATTCATTATTGATTGAATGATTAATATAGCATTTGTATTCTAAAAGAATAGAACTGGGGGTTTTCATCATTATTTTAGATTTCTAATTAAGGGTAGATTTTCTTCCATCATAAATAACGAAGTTATATTCAGATGCAGTGATAACTGGAATAGGTAAAGATATATAATGATATTGTGATGCTCCAGTATCAATTAAGACTTCATTTTCTATCCATTTTTTGCCATTAAAATATTTTAACTTAACTTTATAAGTTGAATTACTGGAGGTTGTTCTGATACTTTTAGGCTGAAATCTAGGTATTCTAGTTGTGCTAAAACTTCTTGATAGAGTTGGTGGATTAACAATTCTCATTCCCTTTTTCTGCATATGAAAGTCGCGGTGCTTCATAATTACTATAGGCCTCTTCTTCTTCTACCAACTGAAAGTCAGTTAGGGTACGCAATCTTGCTTCTTGCATAAGAGTTGGAATAACAGTGCTTACTATTGAAAAGATAGGATCTAGTGTTATTTTTTCAGTTTGATTTATTTCTTTTGTTGGAAAATTAGTATTAGAGAAAATATACAATCCTCTGTAATAAAATGATAATGCTTCATTTCCTGTTTGTTATCCTATATTAGTTAAAGTTTAAATTGTAAATTGAGAGTATCTTCAATATTTTTACTTCTTAAAGTGACTGATAATTAGGATAACATTCGAAAATTAATTTCTTATAAATAAGGTTAGCTCATAGTGTTCCTAAATGGCTATTTTGTATATTTGTAAATCTTTGATCATGAAGTGATAAAATGATAGGTGAGTTAATACATTCTTTAAAACATGCTTTTATTACGATTTGTATTCCTTGTAGATGAACATATTTAATTAAGTCTCGATCTCTTGTTGAAATTTCATCTAAAAATTTCCAACTATGTCGTGAGTCATTAATCTTAGTCTTATATTTTCTTGCAAGTGTTGAACATTAACAAGTTGTTCAGTTATATCTAATTTAAAATATCGTATTAACTTTCTTGTTAAGAAATCATCCATTTTCTTCATAAAGCTTCTTGGGTCTTTTGGAGATAAATCGGTTGCCATTATTTTTGAATATAGTTTTTGACTAAAGGTAATTACTCCTGTATAGCTTTCATTATTTTCTTGTTCTTGTTGCTATGTTGTATCAGTTTCTTCAGTATTCATTTTCTATAGCTGAATAACTTTCTGTTTCAGATGTTTCTGTTTCTTCTTCTAAACTAATAGATTCATAGCAACTAGTAGCTACATCATATTCTGTAGAGTTTATGAGGCAAAGCTCTTCTTGTATTTCTTCAAATTCCTCAGAAAATAATTTTATGATATTAGCTTTTCTTTTATAACAATCTATAGATTTATGTCCAATTTCTGCACAGTTTCAACTTTGACATGCTGTAGGTTTTTATTTCTTTTATAGTATATATTTTTTGAATTAAAATCTTCTTAAGATAGTTTCTCATGTCTAAAATATTTTTTTGTGGTTTATTCACATATTTTTCAGTTTTTGTTTTATCAGTTTTTGTTTTCTTTGATTTTAAGTTCTTCCTTTTAGAAAATTATTTCTTTGGTTTCCTTTTAGGAGTAGTTTTCTTGATTTTTTTTCTTAGGGTTTCTCTTTCGTTTAGGTCTATAATTGGGATAGTTTTCACATCCATATTGTCCTGGTTCTTTAATATCTTCACAACATAAAGTAACTTCTTTAATGTGTCTTCTTTGGTTCTCTTGTAGGCAAAGACTAATCATTTCTCGAGTTATTATCATTTGAGCTGCTGCTACAGATCTAACAACTATTGTCTTCAACTTTTTCAGAGAAATGTCTATTCCATGGATTAGGAAATTTTTTTAATAGTAATTGTATATAGGTTTCTTGGTTTTCTGTAGAATCATAAAGTTCATAATAATATTTGTCAAATTCACAAAAGAAACTCTTGAGGTTGCGTAAGTTACAAATTCGTAAATTAATTATTTTATATAACGCTTCACTTCTTTCAATTCTTGCATTTTCTTGATTTTCTACATATTCATAGCCTTCAAATTGTCGAATAAGATATTTTATCATACACCATACTCCTTCTATATTAATCACTAAGTTTCGTTTTACATCTAACTCTATTAAGTTTCTAATGCCGGCGGAGATTCCATAAACCAATTAGCTACTATTCCTTGAATAGAATTAGTAATTAAGTTTTATATAGCATTTACGTCTTTGTCTTCTTCAGCATAGGCTGATTCATATATTAGATTTAATATCATGGTAGCTTTCCACATATCTAAAGCTTTTCTTTTGTCAGTTAGACAATCTATGTTTAGAAAATATCCAAAAGATGGTACTGGTTCTTGGATCAAAGAATTTTTTGGTTTGAATTCTTAATTAATCATTGGCTTTTGTTTGTTCGTGTTATAATATTTTCGACCGTTGCCTTTGGTTTTATAATTTTCTCTTAAGTGGGGAGGAATTGAGCTTTCTCCTGGTTCATAGTTTGGATTGTTACTTCCTACACTTCCAATTGGTACTCCTGAATGCGTATTTACTTGCTTTATCATTTCAGATATTTATAGATCTTTAAATTCCTTTAACAATTCTTCAATAGATTTATTATATTCACCCATTATAAGGTTTCTTCTTGCTTACTTTCAATAATTTGTTGAGGCGTTTCTTCGTTTATCTTTAAAAGTCTTTCTTGATATCTTGTAATATATCTTTCGTCATCACTTTTAGGAGTTATTTTTTCTGGGAGTTTAATTTCTAGTGGATTGTGTTCTCTCTTTTGTTTAGGCTGTAGGACTCCTTCAAAAGTTATACTCACAAGTTGTTTAATTGCTTCTTTTATTTCTTTTATGTTAGTTTTTACTTCTTTAAGTTCTGCTTCGATTTGAGGAAAACTCATTATTTATTCTTCATCATTAAACCAATATTTGTATCAAATTGATCTGGATTATTGTCATTATCTAAGTCAAAATTTTCTATAAATTCAAGATAATTTCTCATTTCTTCTTCATAGATTAAGAGGTTCAGTCTGTCTTTAATTTTCCAAATTAATTCTTTAGAACAGTTATTTATTCAAGGGTAATCAACTTTTTGAACATAATAACATTCACTTTGTCTAATTTCTTCTTTAGAATAAGCTTGATATAAATTAAGTATAAATTCACAATTACACTAAAAAGTTATTTTTAGTTTTGGTATTTTAGGTTTTTCCATTACTGAGCATAAATTCTTACAAGTCTTTCAATTAAAGTAATTATTTTTTATTCAAAAATGATACATCTATATCTGTTTTGGCATATCAGTTGTAGCATATCGGTTTCTCCATACATTCCACATTCTATTTCTTGCTGAAATTGTTCAAAGTTCATATCTAATGTTTTTCTATTATACCCATGGCTTTCTTTAAAGTTTTCTTTGTTATTTTAAACAGTTTTACACTTTAATCCCTAAAGATTTTAATATTTGCAAGGGAAGTCCCTCCTAAAGTTTTTCGAGGAATAGTAGCTAATTGGTTTAATGGAATGTCCACTGGCATTAGAAACTTAATAGAGTTAGATGTGAAACAAAACTTAGTGATTAATATAGAAGGAGTATGGTCTATGGTAAAATATCTTATTGGACAATTTGAAGGATATGAGTATGTAGAAAATTAAAAAAGTGCAAGAATTGAAAGAAGAAGTGAGGCGTTATATAAAATAACTAATTTATGAATTTGTAACTAATGCAACTTCAAGAGTTTCTTTTGTGAATTTAACAAATATTATTATGAACTTTATGATTCTACAGAAAACCAAGAAACCTATATACAATTACTATTAAATAAATTTCCTAATCCACGGAATAGACATTTCTCTGAAAAACTTGAAGAATTCGCTAAACAACTAATAGTCTTTAGATCTGTAGCCGCAACTCAAACGATAATAACTTGAGAAATGATTCGTCTTTGCCTACAAGAGAATTAAAGAATACAAATTAAAGAAGTTACTTTATGTTGTGAAGATATTAAAGAACCGGGAAAATATGAATATGAAAACTATCCCAATTATAGACCTAAACGAAAGAGAAACCCTAAGAAAGAAATCAAGAAAACTACTCCTAAAAGGAAACCAAAGAAACAATTTTTTGAAAGGAAGAATTTAAAATCAAAGAAAACAAAAACTGATAAAACAAAAACCGAAACATCTGTGAATAAACCACAAAAAAATAGTAAGCATTTTAGACATGAGAAACTATCTCAGGAAGATTTTAATTCAGAAAATAGATACTATAAAAGAAATAAAAAAACCTACAGCATGTCAATGTTGGAACTGTGGAGAAATTGGACATAAATATATAGATTGTTATAAAAGAAAAGCTAATATAGTAAAATTATTTTCTGAGGAATTTGAAGAAATACAAGAACTTTACCTCATAAACTCTACGGAATATGATGTAGTTACTAGTTGCTATGAATCTATTGGTTCAGAAGAAGAAATACAAACATCTGGAAAACGAAAGTTATTCAGATACAGAAAATGAATATTGAAAAAATAGTTACATTACAGCAACAAGAACAAGAAAATAATGAAAACTATACAAGAGTAATTACCTTTAATCAAAAACTATATTAAAAAATAATAGCAACCAATTTATCTCTAAAAGACCCAAGAAGCTTTATGAAGAAAATGGATGGTTTCTTAACAAGAAAGTTAATGCGATATTTTAAATTATATACAATTGAACAACCTGTTAATCTTCAACACTTACAAGGAAATATAAGACTAAGATTAATGACTCAGGACATAATTGGAAAATTTTTAGATGAAATTCCAGCAAGAGATCGAGACTTAATTAAACATGTTCATCTAGTAGGAAAACAAATCGCAGTAAAAACATGTTTTAAAGAAGGTATTAACTCACCTATCATTTTATCACTTCATGATCAAAGATTTACAAATATACAAAATAGCCATTTAGGAACAGTACAAGGTGACCTTATTTATAAGAAATTAATTTTCGCATGTTATCCTAATTACTTAGTCACTTTAAGAAGTAAAAATATTGAAGATACTCTCAATTTACAATTTAAACTTTTAACTGATATAGGATTACAACCAGGAAATGATGCATTATCGTTTTATTACAGAGGATTATATATTTTCTCTAATACTAATTTTCTAATAAAAGAAATAAACACAAACTAAAAAATAATAATAGATCCTATCTTTTCAACATTAAGCACTATTATCCCACCTCCTATGCAAGAAGCAAGATTACCTACCCTAACTAACTTTTAATTAGTCAAAGAAGAAGAGGCCCCTAGTAGTTATGAAGCGCCACGACTTTCATATACAGAAAAGGGAATGAGAATTGTTAATCCACCAACTCTATCAAGAAGTTTTAGCACAACTAGAATACCTAGATTTTAGCCCAAAAGTATCAGAACAACCTCTAGTAGTTCAACTTATAAAGTTAAGTTATAATATCTTAACGGCAAAAAATGGATAGAAAATAAAGGCTTAATTGATACTGGAGCATCACAATGTCAACGTATACCTTGACCCATTCCAGTTGTCACTACATCTAAATATAACTTTGTTACTTATGATGGAAGAAAATCTACTCTTAATTAGAAATCTAAAATAATGATGAAAACCCCTAGTTCTATTCTTTTAGAATACGAATGTTATATTGATCATTCTATCAATAATGAATATTACCATATTTTACTCGGAATGAACTTTTTAGATCACTTCGATACTTATGATATAAAGCCCACTCAAATCATTTTAGTTGATAAACAAAATACTATTATTCTTGACAGAATATGAAGCAATTATAATTTCCCATTCTCACTTACATAGATACAACAGTTAAAGAAGCTGATATAACGACTACCGCCTTAACAAATACTAGATCTGAGGTAACCTTTTTTCAAGATTTGTTACTCCCTAAATGGGAAAAACTTTCATCTGATAGAAGAATTAAAATTAAAGGAGTTCATCCTATTACCACCTCTCCACAATTAGTCCAAAGTAATGTATCTATTATACGTATAAATAAAATTCTTAATATTCCTCTAGTCTTACAATATAACTCAGGATATGATATTCTGCTTGGAAAGGATTTTCTTAAGCAGTTTGCTAAATTTACCCAAACTCCCTATACTGTCTATCTCACTATAAAATGTGGACACACATTAAAAATACCTACCTTAAAACACCCTTACAGAGTACGTGCAAAGCGTGGTAGACATGGATATGAACAAATTGCACTTCCTATACAACTACAATTATAAAAACCCACTTTTCAAGTTAACATAATCAAAAAAGAAGATTTAATTAAAACTAAAGCAACTCTATTCTGATAACCCTTTGCAGTTTTGGAAACATGAACATCCCAGAGCTAAAATAGAATTAACACAAGAAGATTACATCAAAGAGTTACTAGAAAAAGGATTAATGTGTCCTTCAAAAGGAAGCTATTTTTCAGTAGCCTTTATGTGCAAGAATGAAGCTTAAAAAAGAAGAAATAAAGCTAGAATGGTTATAAATTATAAAAAAACTTAACCAATTTGCAAGAATAGACAATTATTTCTTACCTAATAAAGAAGTCTTAATTAATCTTGTAAAAAAAAAATTACTTCTCAAAATTTGACTGTAAATCAGGATTCTGGCAAATTAAAATAGAAGAAGATAGTATCAAATATACAAGTTTTAGTGCAGCTCAAGGATTCTATGAATGAATAATTATGCCATTTGGACTTAAAAATGGACCTATAATCTTTCAAAGATGAGTGGATAATGCCTTTAAACATCTTAACTCTTTTCTCTTTGTTTATGTTTAATATTTTAATAAGTTCCGCGACATTTGAAGAACATCGAGAACATCTCCAACAATCTGCAGAAACTGCAATAAAAGAAGTTATATGTCTAAGTAAGAAAAAAGCTACTATAGAACAAGAAAAAATTGAATTCCTAGGATTTGAATAAGGGTCCGACGGTATATCTTTATAAAATCATATTTCAAGAAAAATAGTGGAATATCATGATGAATTAAGGACTAAAAACCAAATTCAAGGATGTTTAGGATTACTTAATTATGCTAGTGCCTATATTTCTGACTTAGCAAAGAAAAAGAAAGACTTACAAAGTTTGTTAAGAAAGAATAATACAAAAGGATGGAGTGACTATCATACTCAAATTGTTAAAAATCTTAAAGAAGAATGCATAAATTTACCACAATTGAAACCACCTGAACCAGAGGATAATTTGATAATACAAACTGATGCATCTGATAAAGTTTAGTCAGTAGTATTAAAACTGATCTTAACGAAGTATGTGGATATCATAGCGGAACTTTTTCTCAAACTGAAGAAAATTATAATACAATGGAAAAAGAAATTTTTGCTATAATACGAGGAATTACAAAATGGAGATTATTTCTTTTACCCAAGCCATTCAAAGTCTTAATTGACAATAAAGTTGCAACTACCTTTGTTAAACATGTTTTAGATAATTGACCTCCTATGAGAAAACTTCATAGATGACAAACTTTTGTTTTCTCAATTTAACGCTGTTTATGAGCACGTTTTGGGAAACCATAACTTTCTTGCATACTATTTAATAAGAGAAACGGAATATCTTAACAATGATGACTCCAGAAAAACTTAAAGAGCTTGAAGATATCACCATTGACTTCAACGAATATCTGGAAACTATTACAGTGAATCTAGAGCATCTGGAAACTGGAGTTGAAGATATTGTTGCAAACATTCGAACCGAAATTGACAAATTGGCTAAAGGAACTACAAAAGTTGTTAGTGATATGAGGAAAGATCTTTAGTAAGGATGGACTGTCATTACGGAACTTCGAAAAACTATTAACTCCCAGAGATCCCCTTCCTCAATTATATCACCTTTGATATCTACTAGTTCTGCAAAACCAATAACTTCGCCAACTATCCAAACCATAACTTCAGCCTCTGCTGAGCCTAGTTCAAGCTCTCCATTTCTCAAAAAAAGAGAAGGACATGCTAGAGCTCAAGGCTAAACTATTATCAAAAAGAACTATACACTTAACTACACAAAACTAAAAGATTTGTTCCTTTTGATATCTGTGGTCCATTCCTTGCAGGATATTAGAAGACTACTCAGCAAGTCTGCTGGAAACTAAATGAAGCTCTACAAATCTTTTACAGTAGAGAAAAATCTTTATTTACTCAGCTCACAGCTTACACTGGAGCAAACACCGCTACCATCTACCAATTTAATGAATTTGGATATATTGATCTTGTATATCCACACCCCAAGCTCACAAAACCATCACACTTCCCGACATAAATGTTCCACCTGAGAACGATGTAGAAACTAGAATAATCTACCCTCGAATCAGCATTGTTCAAGTTGGTCACATCTTAGAAAACTTTTAACTAAATATTGAAGCTTCTAAGAAATTTGATCAGATTCGCTTTAATGAATCATAAATAAACTACTGAAGAAATAGCAGAGCTATAGCTGTTAAATGTCATGGAGATCGACTTTATGCATTCGAACTAAAATGTTTATTACGAGGAGTTGACCATGTCCTCATCACAAAAGAAGGAATGCAAGACGGAAAATATGACGATGAACTTTTAAAATTTTTCCGTCAACTACAACCTGAGAACTTCCAAGGATCAACAACTATTAAAAGAAAATTCACGAACCTACTCAAAAAAGAAAAAGAAAAACAAGCTTTACTACAAACAACCAAGATTTTGCCTTAAAGAAGCGAGATGTAAGGCTTAGATCTTGCTAACAACTATACACCTTATCTCTAAGGAATTTTATCTTCAGAAATCTCAACAATCCATTTGTCACGTGCCAGCTATCAAGTGTCAGCTCCTAGCAATGATTATACCCCCTATCAAGTTGCCAACTATTGCTACCCGACAAGTCACTAGAAATTATTGTACTATGTCTCGAAATAAGCTATCAACCATTATTATACCATTTGTATTACTTTCTACTTTCACATGCAAACAATTATTGTACAATTATAGGCACCATCTCTTCTTTGATTATAAATATGTAGCCCGAGAGGGGAAAAGGCAGAGGTAATTTGAGCAAAGAAAAGATCACTCAAAGAAGCATTTTGCTCTCAATATTATTCTAAAATTTCCCTTTGAAAAATCAGTCTAATAAAAAGAACTATTCAGATACTCTTGAACTTTTATCTCTTCTTGTCTAAGAGTTCGAAGTGAGAGAACAAAATTAGAAGATCGAAGTAAGTACAGTAAGGCCTGTGAAGGAGAAGGGCGTGGCAGCAGATCTAAAGATTTCGTATCTCAACAAGAGATTCTTCAACAGAGGAGCTATAATTTCTTGAACTTCTGATAGTTTAATTTATTATGCTGAGAGTACCATGTTTATCAACCAAGAATTCGTTTTATCTATTCTTTGTTCAAATATTGATATTTCATCAAAGAGTTTTAAACATTTTTCTACAAAAAGTTGTCAAACCCGTGTATTAATGGTATCAAAGGCCACCTACAAAATTAACCACCTATTAAATAAGAATCACACTAAAATTTAATTATGAGTTATAAAAATAAACTGCAAACAAACTCTAGATTAAACCAAGTAGGTGATTATGTAGCTGGTCAAAGTTTTAATTTACCAAATCTAAAATACTATACACAAGATAGAGCTTGGGATTATCTTAGATCTTTTGACTGTACTACTTGAAGTATAAGCCAAAACTTATTAAATTACTATAAAGCTAGATTAAATTATCTGATAACTCTACCAGAAAGTGTACATCCAATTATTATAAATTTAATTAAAGATAATATAGCTTTATTAGAACTCTCATTTGGATACACTGTATGGTTTCAACCCAACATGAATATTAATGACTCTCAAATAACTTATTACACCAATGGCGAGAATGAATAAAACTAAAGTGAAAGAAATTAAAAATTAAAGGGAAAAATAGTAATTTAGCTTTAATATTAAAACAAACAGAAAAGGGCAAGAGCGTAATTTAACTGAATGAAGCCAAAAGGTGTCGATCCGGTCTTGGACCGATGAACAACCTTAAATGCAAATTAAAAATTATGAGTTATGAATGATGTGATATGTAAACTTACATTTATACCTTCACCTAAATCTAGTAATTAACATAAATTATATGTTAAATTAAAGAACACGTTAAAGTTAAAGTCTTTTCGTAAAGAAAATGAGATATCAGATCACTATCTCTAATTTTCAAAGCAGGTAAGGGCTTCAATGCCCTAAAAAAGAAAACAATTGTTTATCTCAATCTAACCCATAAAATAACTATTGAACTAGAAGAACGATGAGGAAAATGAAAAAGGATTCCTACAAAAATAAATAAATATAGTCACAAAATTACTTTAGTCTATTGAATATAATTGTCAAAAACTATACGGTAACATGGTGATTATAGTGATGAATAGGAAAAAGCTCTTTTAAAGAGTTTTTTACAAATTAGCTTTTTGGGTTCAAAAAGTTAATCTAAAAAAACTAGTCAACTAGACACTCTAAAGTGCTTTTTGACCAAGGTGAAATAGCTAATTGGCACAAGTGGCTATTTTTGGGGCCAAAAAGCCCTCCACCAAACAAGGTCTACATCTTTTTACAATTTTTTTATAATTATTTTATAATTTTAATAAAATTTATAGAATTTCTTATATCTTGTCACATTTCGTCATTTTATTTTTTTCATACTTATAGAAATATATTTCTTTATATAATGCCAAGGTGAAAAATCTATATACATTTTTATGAACATAAAATTTATATAAACATAAAAATAGAATTTAATGACATAAATTATATTTGAGTTTTGATGTGAATCGTACATGACATTATACAGAAAATAAGTTAACATGTATTTAAATTTTGTTTCATCTCCTTATCTTGTTTTAATTTGATAATAAATTTCTCATATTTCATGAATAAGTTCTTAATATTTTGAGGGTTTTATTTTTAAATTTTTTTGATAATATTATGTTAAAACTATTAGTTTATAATTGTTTAATAAATAAGATTTTATTTTAATGATTTTGTTCCATTTTGTGGAGAAAAATTATTATTTTTAAAAAAATTGCTTATAGAGTGGTAAAACTAATGTTAATAAAAAAACCACCTTAATTGTAGCACATATTTCGCTTTATAAATTTACGGGATAGAATTTATTTTATTGTTATTCAATTGGATTGTTTAAAGGTCTATTTTCATTAATTATGTTATCTCAAAGTTATTTTTATCAACCTAAATGATAATTGTAGAAAAAAATTTGTTTGTATAATGTTAAAAATAATTTGTTTTGTAAGGTATAAAATTAATTTCATAAATATCATTGACATATTACATATAATTTACTCTCATGAAATAATTTATTTCACAAATCATACATTAATGATCAATAATTATGCATACATACCTAAAAATTATATTTATACAACATTTTGATAATTCAACAACCACTTAAATTTATCTTTACACTTTCTTTGTAGTTCTTACAGTTTCTTATAGCTTATGTTTATATCTTATCGAGAAAAAGAATAGGTCTTGACTATTATTAAAACCTATATTTTATGATAAAAAAATATTATGTTACATGGATTTATCTAGTTTTTTATTTTGATGAATTCTCTATTATACATTACATATCATATTAGTATTAATATTAAAGTTGAAAAGAACTCATGCAAGAATGACTAATAAAATTGTCATGAAAGATCAATTAGGATCAAGGGATTAATTTTATTTCATGTTAAATTCAATTCAAACTACAAAAAACTATTGTTACATAAATGATCATTTTATGTCACATGCAATAGTTATCACAAAATAATAAAAAAACTATAATTTTTTGATAAATGAATAGTCATAATTAAAAAAACTCATGTTAATTTGTTTACGAATAATAAATTTTATATTACCATTTAGCAAGTATATTAAGTCCCAATAATTAAATTACTTCATAGAATCCCTCTTAAGAAAAATCATACATGAACATACGTATTTCATAACCAATCAAAAAGATCAAATTGAGATAGTAGGACTTAAGACAAGGTTCTAAGTGAATAATATATACTTTGAAATTTAATTATGTCACAATATTGAGAAGAATAGATGAAAAAATAACTAAAATCCTTACATTGCAGAAAGAATAAACCTAATCTAGTAAAATAGGTTGATGGTTTGTGAGCAAAAACATTTCTTCAACCAATGCCACCATTGTTGGTACAATTATGATTTTATTTGCCAACCATTTTATTTACTATTTGCTACATGGGGATCAATTCTATAAGAAAAAGGTATCAGTCATTTCTACGCTTATTTGTCAAATAATTCAAAATATCTAATATGCTTATTTTAACTATGAGTAAATTTTTATTTGTGTTTTTTAAAGTAGTTTTACGAGCCTGTGAGTTGAATAAGCAAGGCTTCATGAAGATTCAGGTTCTGTCTTTCTCACATTTGATTTTCATACTATATATTTGTTCTCCAAAATTTTAGTATGTAGTTGAGTTAGATTGTTTTGTTTATTTGATTGGGAAGGGTTTTGCAATGTTAATTCAACTAATTTTAATTACTTGTGGTTGATTTTTTTAAAATTTTGTCATCACCTGCACTCCATTTTGGCGCGCTTTTTTGGTTTATTTTTAGTTGGTCCAACAAGGGTACATGAATAATGGATTACTTATATCCACAATGTATAATTTGGTTTTTTTATTAGTTTCACTTTATTTTTCTTCTTTTATGTGTTGGTGGCAGTTTGACAGTCCTAGGATGTTTTTGAGAGTCTCCATGGGTGGCATGTGATCTTTGTAGCAATATCTATCTTAGCGAAGCATATAAGGGGATGATATAGAATGAAAATATGGAAATGTAAAAGCAGTTATTAGTGAGTTTTGAGAGCACATGATCTTTGTTCCTTTTTAACATAAAAGTGTCTTGTTCTTTTCTTTGACCTCCCATGGCCGTTTCATTATACTTAGGACTATCAAGATATTCATTAATTTTATATCGAATATTAATCAAGTTTTGGAGCTCTCATTTTCAATAGTGTGAAGAGTTGTTTATAATACTTCATATTGTTAATATATCATTAAAGGATTGTGTTTATGCAATGTCAATTTCTAAGTTGCGGTTAGTGGTACTATCCCAAGCGCACGGGTGTTGTAGTTTATTTTTAATATCGTTCCCACATAGACCAAATGTAATCTATTGAGTTTTGACCAAACAAATTCTGATGGCTTGTTCGAATTTAGCTAACTAACTAATTGAAAAATTCAATCAAATTAAAATATCTAGGGAATTGTTTTGTCTAATAAAGAGTTAGATCAATGGATTAAATAATGCACTTTACATAGATTGGATGATTGAAAGGAGTGCAAGCGAACTAAAATTCAGTCTTTTCTTTCGAAGTAAGCTAAATTGTCTAAACTAATCCAATTAACATTCTTTTGAATGTCCTTGTTTTAGTCTAAGTTGTAGATTTTTGATTAGCTAAAGTTTCCTCTTAACAAACGAATCTCTTTCATGTATTGCTAACTCAAGTCGTATCTTATTGGTCAAATAGCAAGTTTCTCCTTTTGGTACTTCAGTCAACTATCTAGCATAAGCATGCAAATTTGGCCAAAGTTTACTCACAACATTTCAATCACAAGGTAGAATTCAATCATTCCAACATAGAATAAGCACAAGCAATGAAGATTAAGGATCCAACATCAATACTTTGGTTAACGAATCCCTAGATCAAATAAACTACTAACTTATATTCAAAATTAACAACATCTAAAACAAGAGTTCAAGAAAATACTAAAGGGAGAAAACTTGGCAATAGTGATGATTCTCTAATGGTGTCCTAATCTTCAAAACTCCAAAAGCCAAAGCTTTTCTTCTTTTACTCCAAAATATAAAATAAGAATTCTAATTCTAATGAAAAATATGAGAAAGATGAGTGAGAAGTGAGATGAGTTCTCTCCTTTTTCTGTAGCCAAACAACTCCTTTTAAGCAAAAACTCAAGCATCCTCAGTCACAAGGCGAAGGAAGATGAAGAGGCAAGTAGTTTAGGGCTCACCACAAACCGTGGCATTCACCACGAACTGGCCGTAGTGACATCTGTTTAGAAATTCTCTGGCTCTTCTTTTCCTCCATGGGCATGCTGACTTAGGGGAATTCGTGGAAAGTTAAATCATACTTAATTTGGGGTCAAAATCGGGGCAAAAAGGTCCAAAAACTTGCAAAATACTGAAAAGAACTATACCCAAGCGAAAACGAGGAATAGGAGTGTGGATTATAAGATAAAGTTCATAAATCTCCCTAAAAAATGTAACAAAATGACCCCAAAATAAAGTAAGCTCTAAGCACTTATGAAACTCCCCCTTGCTCGAACTATTGCTTGTCCCTAAGCAACTATAAGGCTAGAGCTATGCTGAAGACCCCCCTCAGGTAAACAATAGTGGCAACATCCATAGCCAAATCGACCCAAGAAGTTAACCCAAAAGTGATTGAAAACATTGCAAAATAGATGGGAGAGTGAAGTTTTCGAAATTAGAGCAAGTACCATCACATCAAATATTGAATCGATCACCCAAATCAACTTAAGCAATCATATTGGCATGCACAATAGGTAGAGCTAAAAGAACCGGTATACCCTAACTTTAGTAATGAAGCACTCATCACTTATGTGTTTAAAGTATAATGCGGTTCTCTCAAAGCTTATTCCAAGGAATCAAATCTATCATAAGCTTGCTAAAACTCTCCAATTTGCCACCACTAAGATGCAAAAGACATTAGGCAATAATGAGGACTTTAATAGGGTTGTAACAAGGCTATAGGTAATGGTAAGGGGGGAACAAATATGTTGAGATTTGTGGAGCCCAAAGGCAAAGATTATGAGTATAAATCATCTTTGCCCAACTTTCCACAAAAATACATACTGATACATTTGAAATAAACAAAATCATCCATAGTTGGTCAACAATGAGAGAAAGTGCTAAAGTATATCTAATATGAAAGCAATGCCAAATCCTTGTATTACTTTGCTTGCTTTTTCTTTGTATTCAACATTTTTTGTATTTTCTCTTTTTTTTTCTTTTGTTGTTTCTTTTTTCAAAGAGAAGGATTATGGCAAGGGAAAATTTTCACTTTTTAACCCTTTTCTAACAACTCACAAAATTCAACCCAATTGACTCTAAGTGAAATATTGCATAAATCCATTATCACATCCAAACAAACCACACCAACCAAAAATGTCATTATCCACAAACTACTCTCAATCAACTATTGAAACTCTATAGTCCTGGTTACAAGGTGAGAGATGTATTTGGACAAGGATCATATTATAGGTTTTCATTAATAAAAAGTGTCAAGGCTCAAATGAGGTAGCAACAGGTAAATCATACATAATAAGGGTGGCTATTTGGTCAATGTAGCTTATAAATTCAAAGAATGCCTCAATCATGTTGCCTAAATGTGCATGCTAAATATGATCTTGAACAAGAGTCAAAGCTAGTTCTACAGATTTGAAATCTAGGAAAAGTCACACATGAAATGAAATATGAGACTAAAATGATGAATTAGTCTACTCAAGCTCAAAGCCTCACGAGACAACTACCTAAGCTCAACTAGCTCATTAGATCTTATATGCCAAATATTCATGCAAAGAATTATTGAGTAATCAAATGGCAGTCAACAGATGGACAAAACATGAAGCACGTTTCAAAAGCTTATAATCAAACATTTTATTCACAAATGAGCATAACAACAAGGGTCAAAATAAGGCAAAGAAAACTACTTAGTCTAAAGACTCATCATCAGAGGATTTTTATTCTTTTTTCTTTGTATTCTTTTTTTTTGCCCTTTTCATTTTGTGCATGCTAAACCTAAAATGCAACATAAAATTAAAAATGACAAAATAAAACTAAAACTAAGAAAAGAAACCTAAAATAGAAAGAAAAACTAAATGATCAACTAAAAATGCAAACTAATTCTAAATGCATGAGCTAAAATGCAAACTATTCACCTATCTACATCACACACATCGTCACAACCAAACAAACAACTACCCCATGATTGGACAAAACAATGCTCTCAATGCAAAGACATAACAATCAATGAAGAAGAAAAAGAACAACTAAAAGACGGAGCAACGGGAGAAGAAGGTGGGTGGGGCTGAGAAATATGCCAATCACGCAAATATGCAAACAATCCCTAAAATCTTGGAAATATTGGTTTTGGGAAGCAATCGTCCCACGAAGATCATCATGTTGCTCCTGAACAAAGTCACGGGGTGCTATGCTTAGTTTGAATATAAGCTTGGAGGGATGCTTGCTCCTCTTGGATTGACTAAAGGTTAGCATGTAAACCAGTAAAATCAGAGGAGGAGGACGGTTGGGATGAACTAGAAGCTCTTAGGTGAGTAGGGGGGAGGAGGTGGTGTGGGTCGTGCTAACTCTTCATCACCCGGTAAAAAGTAAAGAATAGCGCGATTCAAGAGAGTGGTGCAGTCAACGTTAAAGAGAGGCATGAGCCGATTCCTAGGATAAATCCAACAAACACACCTAGCCTCCACCTTATAAAACTTCATATATTTAAAAGTGGCTAAGTTCAACCGCTCGGAACTCAGAACTCTATCATCGGGGTTCGGGTCAATACTAACAGACCTAGCAATGGGGTTAATGAAAACCCCAATCACAATCCTCTATGTGGAATTAGTGGCCGCACTATATAACTGACTGATCAAGAAAGAATCCGCGTCAAGACAGTCACCCTCGAGCATGCTATATAAGAAATATAACTCATATAGCTGAGGCATATTCAAACTATCCTCCTTAACAAACAGACCACAAGCAAGTAATCTCTGGGCCACTCGAATACAGTGATTTCTAATAACGATGCCTTTGGAATTACTTGTATCAAACTGATAATCCCCAGAAATTTCACACCAAAAAGCATTTGGGTTAAAGTCTTGGGGTACATGGCGATAAGGCAAGTCCATAGTTGGTGGAAAATCAAATATACTATTGAAGGCAGTAAAATTAAGCTCATAAAACTTCCTATTGAGGTAGAAGGAAATGTATCCTTCTTGACAACAACGGCCACTCTTGACCTCAATATGCAATGTACTAAAAAAATCAAGAGTTAGGTCTCAATACGTGTGGTCCTTAATCTCCAAAAATTGACCCATGCCTCCCTGAGCAAACAACCAACGAATGTCATCCAACAAGCTCAGTCGAGTAAACAAATACTCATCATAATAATGAGTAGCAACAATTAGCTTACTACTTAAAATATCGTATCTAGCAAGATGTTATGGATGGGTTAATTACCTTAGTTTCTAGCATTGGTTGAGGTGCGGGAGGTCTGGGTTGCGCATTGGGGTACTTGACTCGACGTCCCCGCCTCTTGAGTGGTCCTTGCTTTCCTCTTGGGTGCCATGGTTATGGAGAGTGGATGAGTGAGAATGCTCAAAACACTAACTAAGAAGAAATGGGAAGACAAATGGTGGAAAATGAAAAATTTGTGACAATTAAGGCTAAAGGGAAAGAAATATGGAAGAAAATATGAAAATTTGGAAGATTGGAAGATGAAGTTGGGTTGTTGAAGGTTTGAGATGAAAATGGGAAAAATGTGAGAAAGAAAACAAGAAAAGACAAAATTGAAGGAGATTTTGAGTGAAAGTGAAGAAACTAAGAAGAAAGGGAAGAAATTTGACAGAATTTAAGTAAAAATTGAAGTTGTGAAGGTGGATGGTTATGGAGGTTGTAGAGAGAGAAAGAGAGAGTTGAAAGGTTGAAGATGAAATGGGAGATGTCAGGTCAAAGGGCGTGGAAAAACTGATAAGTGCTTAAAGTGTGTATCAGTTTAGGGCATTTTGTGCCTTTTTTAGGGAGAATTATGTGTTTTATGTTATAATTTATACTCATTTTTTCGTTTTACGTTTGGGTATGGTTTTTTTGTATTTTGTAGGTTTCTGGACCATTTTATCCCATATTTCACCACTAAATGAGTGTATTTTGACTCTCCACGGACACCCGTGAGTTGTAGTGTTAGTGGAAGGAAGAAAGAACAGAAGATTGTCGAGCCAGTGGCTACCATGGACTGTC
Organism: Selenicereus undatus; assembly: GCA_017589665.1. Lineage (NCBI taxonomy): Eukaryota > Viridiplantae > Streptophyta > Magnoliopsida > Caryophyllales > Cactaceae > Selenicereus > Selenicereus undatus. The sequence goes on along the minus strand of JACYFF010031954.1, from coordinate 32,892,938 downwards.
CGTGGTGAAGGCCATAGTCCACGGTGGATTCATTTCCCTAGAGGTCTTTTGTTTTCTCACGGCTTTTTGACTCCCAAGCAGATTTAATTTTATTATTACACATGGTTGTTCGGCTTCCAACAGTTTCGCTACAAAAAGGTTGCTTACAACCTCATTTCAACACACCCCATCCATTCCATTTTCTCCATGCTCCATTCCATTCTACTTAGATTAGGATTTAGATTTAGAGAGAGTTGAGAGCAGTTGAAGGTGAAGATTGCAAAGATTCTGGATCAGATTTGCAACGACTGTTTAAGCACGCATCGGCTGAGCAATTCTTCTCCCTTCTCTTCTCTTTCTCTTTAGATTTTTATGCTTTCAGATTATTATCGATTTTTATGTTAATTTTTAGATTGTTAATCTTGGAATTGAGTTGAATTCTTGTGAGTGAACCAATTCTTGTTTTTGAGCTAAAAGTGCTTTGGATTTGTTGGGTCTATCTTATTGAATCTTAGACGTATATTTGCCTGTAGGAAACTTGATTAATTTCTTGCTTGTTTTAGACATTTGGTGAAGAACTGAGAGGTGAAAGTAGATGTTGGAAAATTAAGATTCGACGTAAGTGTATGGGATCTTAAGAAAGACTCACCGTTTAAGAAACCCCTAAATTTGATGATCACGTTCTTAATGATCCTAGATTAATCAAAAACCATTGAGAAATGGTAGTTGATTAGATTTAAGAATTTCATTCCACCTTGAGAAAAGGGGCTTGATAAATCGATTATCGGTTTTGGAATTACCTATTTAAAGAAGAGGCACTTGATTAATTCCCGGGTTGAAAAATTATTTGATTTGATTAAATTCCTTATTTGTTTACTTATTAGATTAGATAATTACTACAAAAACACAGCTGATCTGCGACGGAAATACAGACGGAAAAAGTATGTTTTTTCGACGGGAAAAGTGCATTCCGACGGAAACTCCGACGTGAAAGGGTACGTCGGGATTGGGCTCGTCGCAAAATTTTTCCCGACGGAATCCGACGGTGTCCGACGGAAATATCCCGTCGGACAGCCCGTCGGACAACCCTGCAGCATCGAAGGAAGCGAAGGTCGAAAATGGGGGGAAGGAATTTCCGAGGGAAATTCCCGTCGGAATTCCCCTTTTTTTTAAAAAAAATTTTTTTTTTTAAAATTTTGTTTAAAAAAGAAATTTTCGGATGAATTTTTTTTTTTTAAAGAATTGAGAATCCGACAGAAAAAGTAATTTCTAGGAAATTTTTCTTGAAAACCCCAAAAAAAAAAATTACGCAAAATTAATATGCGCGTGACAATATAATTACCAAAGATAACATTTTATAGATATCTCTGTCAAAAGAAACATGCTGAATTAAATATGAACTACGACATATATAGGAAATTGTTTAAAATGTACACAAATTACTAAACTATTCGGAGCCGGATAAATTTGTGGGATCATCATCGTTGTCATCTTCAGAGTCCTCTTCATCGTCGGGATTCAAGTTGATCTGGCTGGAGGAGCCTGCACTTTGACCTTTGAAAAATCTTAAAACTTTTTTTAGCATGCGCTCTGTCTTCCCCTGTTTCTTGGCTATTTGAGTTATAGCCTCTGCTTGCTTGGTTATGCTCTCATTGAAGAGTTGTGCTTGCTGTCTTGGATCAAAATGCTCAGCTGATGAGTGACGTGCAGCTGCAATAGTAGCCGATTTTTTCAACTTGCCCCCCTCTGCGCCAAAACCGTATACACGACCCTTCTTGTCGAGATTTTCTTTAATCCAAAACTCCTCTTGGGTCATAGGTGGCAGTTGAGAACCCCCTTGAGTTGCAGCTTGGGAGTACTCCTGCCATTTGTTCTGATGATCCTCCTGAAAATTATACAACATAAAACTATTTTAAATCAAACCTACAATTGTCACATATGAATTATCTGTAAATAGAATGTGTGAAACTTACATATTTTTTGGCAGATTTTTTGTCCACAAAAGCTTTGTCTTTCACCTTGCAGTGAGTGTCCTTGAACAATTCCTCACACGTGGGCTCCCTACCTAATATTTGGGTCTGAAAAACAAAAGTAAATTGCAATTAAATATAAGCGAGGATGATGAACGAGGACCTCAACCCATATCATGCTTTATATATAACAAATATATTTATTAATAATCAAATTTTTTACCAAACGCCTTTTCCTTTCACTAATCGGAATTGAGCCACATGTATGCAACGAAGGACCAAAACCTTCAACATCACTCAATCTATTCTTCTTGTTTTGTTCACTCAATTTCTTGAAGTTGTCATTGTCACTCCAATGTTTGAGCATATCATTCCAAACACTAGGCGGTAACCACTTCGGTTTTATGCTGTACTTCCTAGCGTATCCTAGAATGTCCCTGAGTCGAGTGGCACCTCTGTACTCAAAGTTACGCCGTATTTGACTTTCGTTGTCTGGATGCCAGTAGTAGTGTTTCTGCGGCAAAATTGAAGTATACATATTAGTAATCAAACATTCCAAATTAACAATCTAATCACGACTTTGAAATTTATTGCACAGATAATTATGAACCTTGAACTCATTTAACCAAATGTCTCTTTGAGATTGTGGAACTTCCCCCCACGTGGTCCAAGGACGTGGGTACTTACCTGCAAAGCTTTCGACTATTTTCTGAACTACACCCTGATATGGAACAAAACTAAGAACACAAAAAGAATTGGTTAGTAATAAAGATTACACGTATCAAAAGAATATGAGAAGTGAAGAAGTTGCAAACTTCATAATAAACTTACGTGTCACCATCAAGTTGTAAATATATCTTATTATTGGTGGTCGATGTGTCACTTTCAGGTGTAGGACTGTGTCTATCTCTTCCTCCCCCTTCATTGCGGACCCCTTCGTTGTGCACTGACTGACTTGGCATTCTAGGTTGCCCCATAAAATGACTACTGTTGAAATGCGGACTAACAATACCGAATTGTTGATAAACTAATGGAGTAGATGAACCACCACCCATGTAAGGAATATTTGGTTGAATTGGTGTTTGCATACCCGCACCAAAGAAAGGTGGTTGGAGGTGGGATTGCTCATTCATACTACCAAAATAATTTCCGAATGGTTGACTTGGATCAAGAAAACCTCCAAACATTCCACTAAAGGTGTTCGGCTCATAAGTTTGATCTGCAGGATCATACTGTGGAGTTGGTTGTGGTACTCCTCTACCGGCATCACTCCTAGCCATTCGACCACGACCACGTCCACCATTGTTTCCAGACATCTAAAAAATAAGAACAAAAAAATAAAACCGCGCCATTTTTGATACTATTGTTAGTGAAAAATTATAGTACATACAGACAATTTTTTTTGAGTTTGCAATAAAAGAACGCTTTATATACCTATGCATAAATATCCATACAACAAAACAATTCAATCAATCATGGTTGGACGCATTGTCATCGTCATCGTCATCATCACCACTTTGCACTGCCGTATTTTCATCATGGCCATCATCAGTGTCTTCATCTTCATCCTCCCATTCACCTTCTTCATCCTCTTCATCACCATCATCATGTTCACCATTCCCATCATCATCATCACCCCAATCATGTTCATCAAAATCATCAGCCTCTGCAGTTTCATCGACTAATGTGCTTACTATGACATTGTCCACGTTCATGTTTGTCATTCCAAACTGTTGATAGGCAAGTTCTAGGTTTTCTTTATCTTTAGGAGCACCGCGAGGTTTGTTTGGTATAGCTACCCACCAATTCGCTTTTCCTGATATCTCCTCAGGGTACTTAACATATACCACTTGGGTTGCAACATCAGCAAGTATGAATGGGTCATACTTTCTGTAACGTCTGGTATGATTCACCTCGGGATATGGGGTAAATTTAGGGTAACGTAACCCCCGAGGAACATTCGGGTCAAACCACTCACAATTGAAAAGAACACATTTTTTAATTGGCTCACCCATGAATTCAACACGAACAATTTCGTGAAGTACACCATAATAATCCCCTGAGACTTCGTCACCTTCCCCAACTCCTTTGACACAGACGCCACAGTTATATGTTGCTTTACCTTCATTTCTGGCCTTGGTATGAAACCGATAACCATTAACTTTATATCCAGAGAAACACTCCACCACCGCATGAGATAAGTTCACCAAAAAATCTTGCCTCTCATCATTAAACACCCGATAAGAATTGACCTACGGAGAGAAAAAGACGGCAACCCTCTTCAGAATTACACAAATGTGTTTTGGAAGTTGAAGATTACTTATGACAAATTACTTACATTACACTCGAACCATTGTGCGAAATTTGCCTCGATGAACAAATCAACTTTTGCATCACTCGCACTTGGATTATGACCGCGAAACTGATGTTTGAACCAACTGTAATGTTTAACAAATGAAACTAATTACTTATTATTCGACAATTATTAAGTATTTAAATGAAACTTTCAGTAACTGATGTACTTACTCCAGATATGGTTGCACTTCACCACAGTTCAGTAAAATGTGAAGACGAGCGACACGGTACTCCGCCTCAGTGAGATATCTTCGGCCTCGATTCCCAAATGGAGTACCCTTACAGTTGAACGCCGATAGCGTTGGCATTTGTGATTCAGGCTGTTGCATACCCTCATTACGCCCTATACTTGGGCTATCCAAGCTTGACTGAAAATAGTACTCAGTGAAATGTTTTATCTCAAACACCAAGTATGCGTGAACCATAGATGCTTCAACACGGGCTTTATTATTTGCCGTAGGTTTCAACCAACCAAAGTACCTCTCAAAAGGATATATCCATCGATATTGAACAGGGCCACCCAACAAAGCTTCTTCGGCTAAGTGAATAGGCAAATGTTCCATGACATTCCAAAAACCGGGAGGGAACACAGTCTCCAATTTACACAGAATTACAGCAATGTTCTTGTGCATCTCTTCTAGCATGCTTACTTGCAGCTCACTAGAGCATAGGTTTCTGAAAAATTCACTCAATTCGACCAAGGGTCCCAACACATCATCCGGAAGAGCAGCAAAAGCTACCGGAAGAAGATTCTCCAAAAACACATGATGGTCATGGCTTTTCATATTTTGCAACTTTGTGTTAGATGGATCCACCCAGTTGCCCACATTAGAGCAATAACCATTAGGTACATGAACCTCCCGCAACCATTGACATACAACCCTTTTTTGAGGTAGCGATAGTGCAAACTTGGCTTTTGGCTTACACAATCTATCAGTTGACCCTCTTGTAGCCAAGTCCAACTCTTGCCTGCTACACAAAATGGACATATCCATCCTTGCTTTGATGTCATCCTTTGTTTTTCCCGGAATATCCATGACTGTGTTTATAATATTTTCACAGAATTTTTTCTCAATATGCATCACATCAAGGTTATGCCTCAGAAGTTGATGCTTCAAATACGGCAACTCCCAAAAGATACTTTGCTTTGTCCAATTATGTTCATTCTTCTCAAATCCCGAAATTTGGAAATTGATATCTGTAGTCACTTTAGGCAAAGTGGATACAGTATCAGACAACATCTCACCAGGAATCCTTCGGGGAGGGCCAATGTGTATGCTCTTCCCTTTACGAAAAGCAACTTTGTTAGCTCTAAAACAATGATTCCGAGGCAAGAACCGACGATGGCAATCGAACCAAGATGGCTTTCGGCCATACTGTAACTCAAATGCACAATTCTGATGCATACAAACCGGACATGCTAGCAGCCCATGAGTACTCCATCCAGATAACATACCATATGCGGAAAAATCATTGATAGTCCACATCAATGCGGCATGCAATCTAAAAGTTGCACCGCTTGATACATGAAATGTTTCAAACCCAACATCCCACAGCAATTTCAACTCATCAATTAAGGGTTGTAAGTACACATCAATCCTGTTCTTCGGATTTGCTGGACCCGAAATAATGCAACTTAAAAACATGTATGGGGTAGTCATACACATTTCGGGAGGTAAGTTGTAAGGTGTTACTACAACCGGCCACACCGAATACGATCTTTCAGATATGGAAAATGGTGTGAAACCATCAGCACAAAGACCTAACCTCACATTCCGAGGTTCTGCAGCGAAGTTTGGATACTTTTGGTCGAAATGCTTCCAAGCTAAACCATCTGAGGGATGGCGGAGAACACCCGATTCTTGGCGGTGCTCATGATGCCATCTCATATGGACGACAGTCTTTTTGGAGGCATACAATCGTTGCAATCTTGGAATTAAAGACAGGTACGGCAGTCTTGGAATTTTTGCATATGGTACATCCTTACGACCTCGTTGGTTGGAGTTCTTCGGTAACTGTCTTGCATGTCCACAAAATTTGCATGCGGACAAACTCTCATCTTCTTTATAGTAAAGCATGCAACCATTTGGACAACAATCAATTTCCTGAACATCCATGCCCAAGTCTCTCACTTTTTTCATCTGCTGATGATAATTTTTCGGAATGCCACTTTCAGAAGGGCATACATCTCCCATCAGGCCAACAACTTCATTGAAACAACATTGAGACATATTGTGTCCCGATTTAATGCTCAGTAGCCTCACAGATGTTTCAAGTTCAGTTATATCACACCCTTCATACAAAGGTCTCTGAGTAGATTCAAGCATAGTGTAAAAGGCCTCAGGATTTACGTCATGCAGACTACTCATGTTCATTTCATTAGCTTGGAACGCAGCATGCACCATATTTTCCATATCATTATGATCGTTGTGATCATAATCAAAATTCATAGAATGTGAACTACTTGCACCACCAACTTCCGAATTATCTTCTTCTCCATGACTCGTCCAATACCAATAACTTTTCACAAATCCCTTTCTATACAAATGGGACTTTACAACGTCAGGTGTAAAATATTGCATATTCTTACACTTGACACATGGACATCTATAAACTCCATTAATTTGATACTCCTCCTGATTTCGTGCAAATTCATCAAACATATTAACTTCCTCCAACCACTCCTCTCTAAGTTCATGTCCATTAGGATTTCTTCTTCTATACATCCATTGACGATGCAACGGCCCATCCATATGTTCCTAATATAAATTCCTTAATTGTTACGTACACTACATTTAATTGTAATTAAATTCTTGAACAAATGAATTCAACCAGTTCAACATACATGTACGAATTACATTAAAATATATTTCACAAAATCATTAAATATATCATCACAGTACACCTAATTAAACGTTAAACATAAATCACATACTTAAATAAAAATTAAACATACTTAACATACTTAAACATTTCAACGAAAAATTCAAGACAGTACATATTATTTGAAAAAATAAATGTCATCGAACATCAAACATCAAACACCAAACCGAAAAAATCACGCAGTTAACATTATTAAACCATTTATGAAAACGAAAGATAAATTCAATTAAAATTACTACACATAATACACATACTGTTTAATTATTCAAAATAATACACGTCACATATTCAATCAGAACACATTCAAAACAAAACTATTTAATATATCATAACACACCTAATTAAGCAGAACACTTCATATACTTATATAATAAAAATTAAACACAAATTCAATTATTACTTCGTACTTCATTGAAATAAATAAATCCCAACCAACTTAATTACATATATTACAATTCACATACTTACAAAACGTAAATATATATATATATATCACAAACCAAAGAAAATATTCATGTACTTAAGAAATTTAAAGTATTCCCTAAACCAAAACACATTACACATGTGTAACATACTTCAACATTTCGTAATAATTATCTAATAATTAAAAATGTACATGTTTATCACATTTTATTCCACTTATTCAAATGAATAAACTTCACAAATGAATAACAAAGTTAACATAAATTTCATATGTTAGCAACAAATAAATTTCGTATTAAACCAAAAAAATGATTTTCTGATGGAAAATCCGACGGAAAATGACTGTAGGAAAAATTCCCCTAGACCCGCTGGTTTCGACGGAATCTCCCGTCCGTCGGACACATTCCGACAGAAAGAGACAGCCGTTGGGAAGCGGGCCGACGGAGTAGGCGACGGAAGCCGACAGATATCTGGAACGAAACATTCAATGTAACACTAAGAAACTCACCATCTTTTAATGACAATTCAATGTTCTCTCCAATAACATTGGGTGAAGTTACTCATTTCAAAGATGATGAGTTTCTTAGTGCTACATCGAATGCAGCGACCAGTTGAGGCAGTGAAGGGGCTGATTTCGAGGGAGGAGCGAAGGATGTCGGACGGCCGCAGAGCGCGGCGATAGTGGCTAGAAGAGGGCGGCACTGGCTAAGGTGTAGACAAAAAAAGGTTTGTGTGTGTGTGTGGAGTATCCCATTGCTCGAGCAATCGGGTTTTTGAAGACAGTGGACCACTTCACCTTATTGGATGTTTTTTTAAAAAAATTCAGGAAAAAGTGTTATCTGACGGAAAATTTCGTCCGGTCACTTATTTCTAAGCAAAATGCAAAAAAAAAAATGAAGAAACCGACATTCCAAATAAGTTCAAAATTACACATTTTCAACGTCAATGCGTGTCTGTTGGAAAATCCGCCGTAAAATTCCGTCAGAATATTCCTTCCAACAGGCATTTCCTAAAAAAAAACCTATCACTTCTATCCGGCAAAGAGAAGTTTAAAAAATCAGGTGAGCCGACGGAATATTCCGCGAAAATCCGACGGAATATGACCAATCCGTCGGAGTTTTACACGGAAATTGGATCCGTCGAACAGTCCGTCAGGGTAATTTTCCTTCGCCATTTTCCGTCGAACAAAGCAAATTTTTTAGCATGTGCACGTCTCAAAAAAAGCATATTATTCACATATTCACCAAAATTTAATGTACACGACAATTCAAACAAAACACGCACTTAACATTATTAAACCATTTATCACAACGAAACATATATTAAATTAGAATTATATTAAATTAGAATTATTCCACATGCTGTTTAATTATTCAGAACAATATACGCTAAATATGAAATCAGAAAAATATAATACTTGTTCCTTATCATAAAAAATTCTCACAACACCTCAAACAAAATACTTAATGTAACTACACATGAATGCTATAAATAATTAATTTCACATAACAATATTATTTTTCTACATAAATCTTATTAAACAACAATAACAAATGACACCATCGATTACCCACCTCATCTAATTAAACAAACCAAACGAAATAATTACTATTCACATACTTACTAAACTTATATTAATATACACTCAACATACATATATAAATTCAAAAAAGGAACAAAAAATGCAAACATACTTTAAAATTCATACATCTTTAACGTACTTAACTTTTTTGTGAGATAACTTACATCCATATGTTACGAACAAATAAATTTTACACTAAACCAATCAAATCATTTGAAAAATTAACTAACGTTCCAGAAAAAGCATATTATTCGCATAACCACCAAAAAATACATAAATTCACAAAAACAACAACAAAATCAAACATACTTTAAAGTGCAAAGAAATGCAAACATACTTTAAAATTTATATATGTTTAACGCATTTAACCTTTGTGGTGACATGTACATATTTATTATATAATATTTCACTTATTCAAATAAATACACTTTAGAAATGAAATAGAAATTTAACAAAATTTACATCCATATGTTACGAACAACTAAATTTTATATTAAACCAACCAAATCATGTAAAAAATTAACTACGTCTCAAAAAAGGCATAATATTCGCATATTCACTAAAACATACATACTTTCAGTAAAATAACAACAACATTAAACATACCTTAAAAAACATACGAACAACTAAATTTCATATTAAACCAACCAAATCATGTAAAAAATTAACTACGTCTCAAAAAAAGGCATAATATTCGCATATTCACCAAAACATACATACTTTCAGTAAAATAACAATAACATTAAACATACCTTAAAAAACATACTAACAACTAAATTTCATATTAAACCAACCAAATCATGTAAAAAATTAACTACGTCTCAAAAAAGGCATAATATTCGCATATTCACCAAAACATACATACTTTCAGTAAAATAACAACAACATTAAACATACCTTAAAAAACATACATGGTTAACATATTTAACGTTTTATAATAACGGAACTCATTTTATTTAAATTATTTACAAAAACATATTAAACACGCTTAAAATACTTAATTTAAAATAACAAACATGAATATAACTTTAAAATTTTAAAACGAAACAATTTTGACTAACCTTCAAACACGGAATATCAAACGGATTATCGGCGTGAAAAGGCACGGGGCGACGGCGACGGCAGTGGGGCGCGGTGGCGACGGCGGCGGGACGGAGGCGGCGGCGCGGCGGCAATGAACAGTAACGGCGGCGACAAGAAAGCTGACACGGTCACAATTGACAAATTTAAAACATGCAAAATATCAAATAACTAAACTATTTTAATTTTAAACAACTTACTAACGAAACAAAAAACTTACCGATTACAAAAATCTTCAACGTTCACTTTCCTCTCTTCCCTCTCTTCCTCCTTGAGACCTTCTCTCTCTAAATTTTACAAACTACCGAACGAACGCCCCTCTCCTCAAATTTATAAACGAACGCGAATGCCGGTTCGAGGTCTACGAAAATTGCCCGACGGATTCCGACGGAATTTCCGACGGAGTCTGACGGAATCCCTTCGGACGGAATTTCTGATTCCCGTCGGGCCCCGCTTGTTTTTCCGTCGGTCCCCTCTGACATTTCCCGACGTCTGTCCAACGCGTCGCTTTGTCCGTCGGAGATCGACTGCGTTTTTGTAGTCAGTATAGTTAAATTTTGTTCTCAAATTTGAATTTGCTTAGCATATCTTGACGGAATATAACCCAATAGTTTGACCTAGTATTTGCGGGATTGACCTTGATTTGCTACAACGCCATTGTACGCTTGCGACCTTATCAAGTTTCTAATGCCAATGTCGAGGACTAGTGTTGGATATTGGGTTTTTCTCAATAGGTTTGACTAAGCATTTTGTTTTTGTTTGAAAAAAAACAAAAAAAAAATTAAAAATTTAAAAAAAATTTAAAAAATTTTGAAAGAAAAAATGATGGTAATTTTCCGTTTTCCCCAATTTGAGTAAGAATTATTTTGGAGGTATTTTAAGTGTTTAAAGGTCTTTCTTGCTCAATGTGGTTATTGTATGGGTAAATGAAAAATTTTAGACATTGTTGATGCGGGTGTAAATAGTGAAACCTAGGCTCTTTTAGAGTATTGGGGTTTCCATGGTAAAAATGTTGATGATGCATGGTATTTACTTGAGTGGATTTCTTGGGATTCATTTGAGTTTGAGAAGGCTAGTTATGTTTTTGGATATTCATTCTTTGATCCTTGTGCGTTCTATACTAGATCTTATTATGCCCCTTTTTGGTGTTCCTTGTGTAATTCTTCTGACCATGCTACTAATTGTGTCCTTATTATGCATGCTATGCTCAACCTAACTTTGCATCACCCAGGGACAATACTGATGTTGTCCTGGCCTTACCTGATTCATCCTTTAGCTTAGTGCACGGGGCTCGAGGTGAGTGAACCTTTTGGGGTAGTTGATAGGTTTAGTGTTGTTGATGTATATTTTGAGTTAGAAGAAACTTTAGATGAGGTATATGATCTAGTTGAGACTCCTTTGGAGGGGTCATGTGATATGTTTATGCATAAGGAGTCTCCTAACCATAGTTTTGATGATATTGTTCTCCCTAATCCTCTTGATCATTCCCATGTTTTCCCTATGTGTTCACAACCCTCACCTTCCCTTGAGTATTATAGTGATGTGCCCATTAGTAATCCTATGATTTTTGATGCTAATATTAATTTGAGCTATGAGAAAAATATGCTGAGTATGCTTGGTGGGAATGAATGTTGATGATTATGTGCCACTAGGTTATTTTGGAGGGTATGATCCCTCCATTGATCCTTATTGTGTATGCCTAAAGGACTTGCATAGGAATGTCATGTGGACTACATTCTTTAATCCCTCATATGATTTTTCTAAGGCATTTCATAAGGTTAAGAGAATACTTGTTGTCTATGGTGTGGTTTTCGTTATTGCCTCTTACTTTTTATTTTCTGAATTGTGGTCCCAACGGTTTGATAAGCTCCTGCGTGCTTTGACGACATCTAATTTAATAGGCCAAGTCTTGAAGTTGTAATGGAGTGGCTGATGCTCCATGTGCCTTGTTTGCGAGAAGGACTTAGCTTAGGTGTACTTAGCAGCTAACCTGGTGAGATCGTTATACTTTGTTTTCTCTCTTACTTTCTTTCCTCTGAATAATAATGATTTATCTAAGCATGGGGGAAGGGTAGTTTCTATATTTTCTATTTCGGTTATTAGTTTGCATACTTGTTAGAGCATATAGTTTTAGGCTTTTTGTTGTTTGCATTAGTGTTTTGCATTTAGTTACATATAGGATTGCATATGGAGATGGTGTGGATTGGTTTCAGATAACCTCCAATGATGATTATTTAGACATGATAACTTTTATGAGCTTAAGTAACTTTTGATATGTAATCCCTTTTGGTGCTAAAATTTTTGAAGGTTTTGTAAATATTCTAGTTTTGACTCTTGTCTTGATTGAGAATTTTTTTTAATCCCTTGGAGTCTTTAACACTAAAGTTGGTACATGGGAGTCATTATATGAGCTTAATGAGACTTTGGTAGATATCCCATGAGGCTCTGAGCGTTATTTGGACAAATTCATTATATTTAGTCTCATGTTTCTTTCATGTGTGTGACTCTTCCATGTTGCATCTCTAGAGCTTGCCTGAATTCTTATTCAAAACCATATTAGCATGTGCATAGTTAATGATATGATAGAGGCATTTCTTTCTTTGAACATTTTAGCCTCATAACCAAATAGCCTACCCTTGTGTTATATGTTTATTCCCTTTACTATCCCGTTAAAGATTCTATCCGTCTTTGTTGTGATCACTTTGTATTAGCCATTGGCCAAACACATGTTCCTAACCTTTAAGCCAAGTCTATGAAGCATCACTTCATCTATACAGTGGGTGGTTTTAGGGATAATTGAGTTTAAGGTGACTTTGGTATGTCGGTTTGTTGAGGAGTTGATGTTATTGAGCATTTGCTTTGTTTTCGTCTTATTTGGGTTGTGTATATACATATATACATATACACACACAGATATATATGTATATATATATATATATGTATATATATATATATATATATATACGTATATATATATATGTGTATATATATATATGTATATATATATATGTATGTATATATATATATGTATATATATATATATGTATATATATATATATATGTATATATATGTATATATATATATATATGTATACATATATATATATATGTATGTATATATATATGTATGTATGTATATATCTATGTACATATATATATATATATATATATATATATATATATATATATATATAGGGTTGTGAGTAGATAGTTAGTGGTCCTATGCTTTTCAATAATTGCAATTTTTATTTCATTTCCCAAAAAAAAAAAGAAAAAAAAAGTTATTTTGAAAAAAAAGAAAAAAGGAAGATAAAGTCATGCAGTGAGGAAAAAGGAAAAAGAAAGAGAAAAGAAAGAAAAAGAAAAAACTAAGTAATTGGCATTGGGGATGGAAGTAGCTTGAGTTCTTTCTTTGTTAACTCATTTCCTACATGATTCATTGGGGTGTGTTCATTGAGTTGTTAGAGTTTGGAGTGTTGGTGAACTTATTGGTTTTAGGTGGTTTGTTTGTTGCTCCCTAGTCACTTGGCTCAGTAGCTCCACATCGTCCCAAATGGATTTGTCCCCTCCTTTTCCTTAACACTTTCTAGCACACATTGCAACCCATATAAAGTCCTCTTGATTGTCTTGTGCACATTGCGTTTTAATGGTGGAGAATTTGAGAGTGTTGGCAAGCATATGGTAGATTGCATCTTTGGAATGAATCTTGAGTGAACCTATGCTATATTTCAAACATATGAGCGGGAGTGATTCATATTTCCCAAAGTGAGGTTCTACCAGTCCATTTTGGCTCTAATCAACTCCAGTTGCTTGCATAACATGCTTTGTGGTTCTTTGGGGCTGATCAAGTTTGTCATTGAGCTTGTGGTCTCTTACTTTTTCGAACATCTCTTCCTCGTCCTAATTTTGAAATGCTTTGCGTGCTATTTAGGGTTACCATTGATTGTTATTCTTACATATGATACGCTATGACTTGCCTACTTTAAGGAGGTTGTTGTGTTTTGAGTCCTAGACGCATCTCCCCTTGTTTGTTTTCTCTAGTATTTGCTTGAGGAAAAGTAACAGTTTAAGCATAGGGAGTTTGACAAGTGCTTAAACTGTATATCATTTTGGGGTCATTTTATGCCCTTTTTAGGGAGAATTATGTACTTTATGCTATAATTTATACTTATTTTTCCATTTTACGTACACTTGGGTATGGTTCTTTTATGTGTTTTGCAAGTTTCTGGACCATTTTACTCCATATTTGACCGCTAAATGAGTGTATTTTGACTCCCAATAGACACCCCTGAGTTCTCATGCCCATGGAAGAAAGAAAGAACAGAAGATTGCCGAGTCAGTGGCCACCACAGACTGTATGTGGTAAAGGCCACAGTCCGTGGTGGCTTCATTTCCCTAGAGGATTTTTGTTTTCTCGCGGATTTTCGACTCCCAGATATATTTAATTTCATTATTACGTGTGGTTGTTCGGCTTCCCGAAGTATCGCTATAAAAATGGTGCTTACAACCTCATTTCACCACACCCCATCCGTTCCATTTTCTCCATACTCCACTCTATTCTAATTAGATTAGGATTTAGATTTAGATAGAGCTGAGAGCAGTTGAAGGTGAAGATTCCAAGGATTCCGGATCGGGCTTGCAATGACGAGTCAAGCGCGCATCGATTGAGAAATTCTTCTCCCTTTTATTCTCTTTTCTCTTTAGATTTTTATGCTTTCAGATTATTATTGATTTTTATGTTAATTTTTGGATTGTTGATCTTGGAATTGAGTTGAATTCTTGTGAATGAACCAATTCTTTTGTAGACGTAAAAGTGCTTTGGATTTGTTGGGTCTATTCTATTGATTCTTAGACATGTATTTGCTAGTGGGAAACTTGATTAATTTCTTACTTATTTTAGACATTTTGTGAAGAATTGAAAGGTGAAACTAGATGTTGGAAAACTAAGATTCGACTTTAGTGCGTAGGATCTTGAGAAAGACTTACCATTTACGAAACCCCTAAATTTGATAATTGCCTTCTTAATGATCTTAGATTAATCAAAAACCCTTGAGAAATGGTAGTTGATTAGATTTAAGAATTTCATTCCACCTTGAAAGAGGGGTTTGATAAATCGATTATTGATTTTGGAATTATCCATTTAAAGAAGAGGTGCTTGATTAATTCTTGGGCTGGAAAATTACTTGATTTGATTAAATTCCTTGATTGTTTATCTATTATATTAGATAAGTAGCATAGTTAAATTTCATTCTCAAATTAGGATTCGCTTAGCATATCTTGACGGAATATAACCCAATCGCTTGACCTAGTCTTTGCAGGATCGACCTTGATTTGCTACAACGTCACCGTGCGCTTGACCTAGTCTTTACGGACCTTGGCGGGGACCATGAACCCTCTGTGGTCAGTTCTGTTTCAAAAACTTTTTGTGATTTCTGGCAAAGGCACCACAGATCATGTTAGGCAACATGATGGGACTGTGGTGGCTTCTGTTAGGAGCCTCTAAAACACTCTTATTACATTGTCTGATTTTTTTTCTCTTGTTTTGTTTTTCTTTGTCTTTTGATAATTTTTATCTTATGCTTTTTTTGGTTTTTTTTTTCTTTTTTTCTCTCTTCCTTTTTTTTTTCCTTTTGTCTCTGTTTTTTTGTTTTTTGTTTTTTTGCTAACTAACAAAGAAATAACTTAACAAAAAGAAAAGTACAAAATGAATTTGGGTTGCCTCCCAAGAAGCGCTTTTTTAAGGTCGGAAGCTCGATCTTCTCTTCTATGAGGGTTCGGGATCAGTAAGAGTGTGGACAACGGGCTTGTTAATAGGTTCTCCCACAACTCCCGACTTTCCTTTGTTATGGACCTCAAAGTCAAACTCTTGCACTTAAAGGTACCACCTCAAATACTCGGGACAGAGGCCCTTCTTCATCATTAGGTAGCACCAAATAGCATGAACCGCATACAAAACAATCCGAATGTGAGCCCCATCAGACAGTTCACTGCCAAACTCAATGCCAAGATCAAAGTCGAAATCAATTCCTTCTATAGGAGGCAAAGACGTAAGTAACTAAGCAAGTCTGCAATAGACACTCAAAGAACCTTAAAAGTTGAGGGTCCATCCTTAGTTTTGCTAGTTAGCATAGGGGCAGTAAACCCTAATTTAATATAGTCATGGTCGGAACCCTTAGTAGAAACCCAATTAAATATAGAAGGGTTAGTACAACACCAAACATCACCATCTATCTCAATCTTATGAGAAATGAGCACTTCATCAAAGACGAATGAAGTGAGAGAAACAATTCAATCTTCCAAGAAGTTAAACTCAACACGACACTTTCCCACATCAAATGTTAACCACCCCCCTTTCACATCTATCTTGCAACCAGAAGTGGCCAAGAGGGGTCTTCCTAGAATAATCTGGGTGTACGGCTCTCCAGCTATATCTACGAAAATAAAATCATCAAACACACAAAATCAAGGTTACTAGAACCAGACCGAACTGGACTAGCTAGTTCAACTAGTTCAGTTGGGAACTGAACCATAGTCCGATTCGATTATTGATATTGAACCACTGCATCAATGAACTGGTCAACGGTCGGTTAAATAGCACGGTTTTGCCGGATAAACTGGGTGCCCAAGCCGGTTCACCTGTTTTTTTTTTCTTGGGCTGAAACACTTTCACAAAAAAAAGGTTTGCCAGTAAGAAGATTCAAACTATGCTCCTCATGTTCATTAAATGCACTCTTCACCTAATTCAACCAGCAAAGCAATCACACTTTTGTGCAACTAACCCGCTTCGTTTCTTTATTATATAATGGCTCTTTCATTGTCTTTGACCAAATGGATTTGTTCAACTAACTTTTGTTCCTTTTTTCAAAAAAAAATTTCTTCATTGTGACACTTTATATAATGAATTGATAACATATTATCAACCTAAATTATATTGTGGGCGCATTTTCTTATTAATGTATTCTCTAAAATAAATAATAATATAGTTTAAGTTGTAGACAAATATAAAAAACTTAAAAATATGTAGAAGAATTACTTATTTTTATTTAAAAATTACTAAATTTTCAAAGTTAATACTTTGTATTTATTAGTCTAAAAGCCAATAATTTAAGAACTTAGTATACAAATACTCATGAATAATTATTAATTTGAATGATTCAAAAATCTGGTCTAATTCGGTCCGATTGATCCAGTCGATTTGACCGATGACCCACTAGCTTCACCAGTTCACTCACCGGTTCGGTTCTGGTAACCTTGCACAAAATCTCACTTTTACGAGAACATATTTCAAGGGACCCAAAGGGTGCTTCTCGGAACCATCCACTAATTAGAGCGAAAAATGTGCTGGTAGCGTCATAAGTCAAGCTTTTCAAAAATGAAATATGGCATCAAACTTACACTTACACCAAGATCACATAAGGCCCTATCAATCTTCACATTACCAACCATACAAGGAATAGAGAAGCCACCTGGTTTTTTAAGCTTAGGGGGAAAATCTTTGGGAACCTCTAAACTGTTCTCTTTTCCAAAAGTTATAGCCTTAAGCTTATCACCTTTCTCCTCACTCACAACCCCTTTCGCCTCTCCACCCTCCTCAAGCTCCACACCCTTAGAATCTTCTAATCCTCTTTTCAAGGTGACACAGTTACACTGCTATTAGGCTTGAGCTTACTAGGAGGTTTACCCAGGGAAGAGGCAGCTTAGTGGGCAATTTGAACTTCCAACATCTTATTATGAGTAGCAAACATATCAACCTTAGAGGTTAATCACTTAATATACTCATCTTCCTTTTGTTGCGCTAAAAGCATACTCTCCATCATTGTCTCTAAATTAGACTTTTGAGGTACTTGTTGGGGATAGGGCGGCGTTTGAAACCCATGGGGTATTCTAGCATTGGATTGAGGCAGAAAAGGGACATTAGACCTATAAGAGAAATTCCTCTAACCTGGATTGTATGTTTTGGAGAATGGGTCATTGGTTGGTCTAGGGTTATAGGTGTTGGCATACTTGACTTAGTCACTAGCTTCTTAGGCAAATGGACTCCTGACTTGACAATTCACAGTCAAATGATCAGTAGACCCATATATTTCACATGATAAGAAAATGGTACTTCAACTAATAGAATTAATATTCAATCGTTCTAACCTTTGAGACATGACATATACTTTAGCAGAGAGCATAGAAATAGCATCAAGATCTAACTTACCTCCAACCCTCATGGTGGCTTCTCTCATTGGACCACTGGTAGTTATTAAATGCCATCTCCTTAATAAGGTTGTAACCCTCATATTTCGTCTTGTTCATTAGAGTGCCACCCACCACCGCATCTATAGTAGACCTCACCGGTTGAGTGACTGTATTGTAGAAGATTTGCACTATCATTCATCGTTGGAGCCCATGATGTGGACATAGCCTCAATAGATCCTTGAACCGCTCCTAGGCTTCATAAAGCAACTAGTCTTCCCTTTGAGGAAATGTAGTGATTGATTTCTTATACTCGCCATCTTGGTTGGAGGAAAGAATTGTGCAAGAAAAACCTTGGTGAGCTTGTCCCATGTTGTGATGCATCCGGGAGGCAATGAATGAAGCCACACTCTCATCTTGTCCCTAAGTCAAAAGGGAAATAGCTACAATCGAATGGCATCGGTAGAAATTCCGTTGAGCTTCAATGTGTCACACACCTCTAAAAATACTGAGAGCTATAAGTTGGGATCCTCTATTGGGGTGCCTCCAAATTAGGATTGTTGCACAATGGAAATAAACGCTGACTTGAGCTCAAAGTTGTTTGATTCCACATTTCATCGAGCAATGCTAGGGGCAATGCCTTGGACTCCCGGGGTGACAAAATTCTGCAGTGTCCTTCTTTGGTCACCTTCTCATCCCTCCATTGTGGAAGAGGCTTCTTGACCTTTGGCTTTTTGCTCTGCTAACTTTAACTTCTTCCTCCTAGAGCGAAAAATCCTTTCTATTTTTGGACCGAATTCAAAAGGAAAGGGACTTCCCATATAAGTGGAGAAATCCTGCAAAGACAACCAAAAAAAGACTCTACCAACACAAATCAAAATTTACAAAGAAAAAGTAAAACAATAAAAATGCTTAGTGAATCTGTAAAGGGAGAACTCAATATGCATAGATTGGTCCCTGGCAGTGGTGCCAAAAACATGGTACTATCGTAAGTGCACGGGTGTTGTAATTTCGTTTTAATATCGTTCCCACAGAGACCAAATGTAATCTATTGAGTTTTGACCTATTATAAAAGGCTAAGCAGACAAATTCCAATGGGTTGCTCAAATTTAATTAATTAACTAATCGAGAAATTCAATCGAGTTAAAATATCTAGGGAATTGTTTCGCCTAGTAAAGAATTGGATCAATGGATTAAATCATGCACTTTACATAGATTGGATGATTGAAAGGAGTACAATCAAATTAAAATTCAATCTTTTCTTTCAAAGCAAACTGAATTGTATAAGCTAATCCAATTAACATTTTTTTGAATGTCCTTGTTTTAGTCTAAGTTGTAGATTTTTGATTTGCTAAAGTTTCCTCTTAACAAGTAAATCTCTTTCAATTATTGCTAAATCAAGTCCTATCTTGTCAGTCAAATAGCAAGTTTCTCCTTTGGGTACTTCACTCAACTATCTAGCATAAGCAAGCAAATTTAGCCAAAATTACTCACAATACTTCAATCACAAGGTGGAGTTCAATCATTCCAACATAGAATAAGCATAAGCAATGAGGATTAAGGATCCAACATTTATACTTTGGCTAACAAATTCCTAGATTAAATAAACTACTCACTCATGTTCAAAATTAACAACATCTAAAACAAGAGTTCAAGAAAATACTAAAAGGAGAGAAAACTTAGCAGCAGTCGGGATTCTCCAATGGTGTCCCAATCTTCAAACCTCGAAAAGCTAAAGGTTTTCTTCAATTTCTTCTTTTACTTCAAAATAAAAACTAAGAATTCTAATTTTAATGAAAAATATGAGAACGACGAGTGAGAAGTGAGATGAGTTCTCTCCTCTTTTTGCAGCTGAACAACCTTTTTTTTAGCAAGAACTCAAGCATTCACAACCACAAGATAAAGGAAGACGAAGAGGCAAGCAGTTTAAGGCTTACCACAGACTGTGGCCTTCACTACGGACCGACCGACCTCTATCTCGAAATTCTTTGGCTCTTCTTTTTCTCCATGGGCATGGTGACTTGGGGGGCATCCATAGGGAGTCAAATCACACTCAATCGGGGGTCAAAGGTGGGAAAAAAAGTCCAAAAACTTGCAAAATATAGAAAAGAACCATACCCATGTGAAAATAGGTATATGAGTGTAGATTATAACATAAAGTTCAAAAATTTCCCTAAAAATGCAACAAAACGACCCCAAAATGAAGCTAACTGTAAGCACTTACCATCTAGACACCCATGTCTTTAAGATAAGAGAGATCATTTGTAGTTTCTTTTATTAATGAATTAAATGAGCAACAAGATGTTGGCTATATAAATTAACCAAAAATGCAGGGAATTTAATTGTTTATGAACCATTCACTGATTTGACATATCAAGTAGCTACTACAACATATCCCCTCTCTCCCTCTTTTAATGTTAAAGTAAGATGCATTTTCCTTTTGTTTTCTTTGGGAAGGAGGCTTAGGCCTAATAGTATATATGAATCTTTTATCTCATGAAGCATTTGATCCTTATAAGTATGACCACGTTGTTCATATTTGACTTATGGAATGCTCAGATACTTATCGAATATGATTATTGTTGTTCATACTTTGACTTTCTTTCCAGTTCAAACCATTGCAACCATCATTGCTATGGGTACATGTTAGCCCCCTTCTCATTTAAATCCTCATTTGGTTAACTACAAAACAACATTAATAGCTTTAAGGAACATAGAAAACTCATTATCTAGGTCTATGGTGAAATTTATTCTTATTTGGTTTGGATTTTTGAAGTATGTTGAATTGTTTAGATTACGTTGATTTGTAAAGTGATTACTTATAATATGTAACACCCCAAGTATGGTTAGAAATAATATTCAAAGGATCGATATGATAACATGTATTCATTTTTGGGGAGCCCACTCTTCAGTACTCTACAATTAAGCATGCTTATTGTGAAGAAGTCTTATGGTGGGTGGCCTTCTAGGAAATCTTTCAATATAGCATGCTAATAAGGACAAAGTATGCTAAAAAGCTTGTGGCAGTTTATGAGGCCAATAATTGATCCTTAAAGTGGTCCATGGTAATTCTCAATGCCTTCGGAAGGGGGCCTGCCATTACAAATGGTATTAGAGTCGTCCCGTGGCTATGAGCTGCATAAGTGGATGGGAGAGCCAGTGAAGTCACCTAATGGGACAAAGATCTAGGATTGGACCGCCAGTCAAGAGGACAGTTATGTCAGTCAGTTTGTGAGACACAATGAGAACGTTGTGCTCTTCAAATGAGGCAATTGTAACACTCTAAGTATGGTCAGAATTGCGACTTTAAGGAATGGAAATGACTACTTATATCCCCAAATGTGTAGCTTCCTTTTCGAGGAGCTCATTCTTAGCAACTCCACAATCAAGCATCCTTATTATGGTGAAGTCATGTAATGAAGCCATGGGATTAGTGACCTCTTAGGAAGTTCTCTCAGGTAGCGTGTGAGCAAAGATGAAGAATGCTAAAAATGATTATGCTAACTTGTAGAGTCAGTCTTCGATACTTAAAACCACCCCAAGTAGTCATTTGCAGCCTGGGAATAAGTCGGTGCGTTACATAAGGTGTTAGTAACAACCCAAATATGGCTACAAGTGAAGATTAGAGGATTTGATGCAATTGCTTACATAACTGAATGTGCACCATCCCTTTTGGAGAGTCCACTATTACAAAATATATAATTAAGTGTGTTTGTTATGGAGAAGCATTGTAATGGGTGACGTCTTGGGAAGTTTGTCTAGGTTGTGTGTAAGTAAGGACAAAGCACACTGGAAACCCTCATGATGATTTTGTGGGGCCAGTCATCAATTCTTGAAATTATTCCTGGCAACTATCCACAACTTAAAAAAGAGATAGACCACTAGTTATGAGAACACACAAGTTGGTCGGTTTGCAAGGCACAATGAGGACATCACGCTCTTCAATTGGAGATGATTGTAACGTTTCATGTATGATTAGAAGTGAGGTTTAAAGGATTTGATGTGAGTACTTATACCACCAAAAGTGCACATTCATGGTGGAGGAGCCCACTTTAAAAAACTATACAATTAAACATGCTTACTATAAAGATCTATGACAGATGACCTCATGGGATGTTTTCCTAGGCAGCATGAGAATAAAGTATGTTGGAAATGCTCATGGTGATTTTGTGAGGCTAGTCATTAATCCTTAAAGTTGTACATAGTGACTGTCCACAGCCCAGGTAGGGGTTAGGGCATTATATGATACCTTCTTTTTTGAGGAGCCCACTTTTAAGAACTATATGGTTAAACATGCTTGCTGTGGAGAAGTCTTATGATGGTTGACCTCATAGGAAGCGTTTTTAGGTAGTGTGTGAGTGAGAACACAACACGTTGAAAAGATTCATGGTGATTTATGAAGCTAGTTGTCAATCCTTGAAATCATTCTAGGTAGCTATCTACGGACCAGGGTGGGGTCAGAGTCTTACATAATAAGACTTTGAGAATTATGTGGCAAAATAAAGGAACAAAACTTATGTATTTATTTTGGGGGAGGGGAATAATGATCAGTTATAGTCTAGTGGTCTTTTGGAGTCATGGGTTATGAACTTTTGGTGGAACGTTTGGTGGCATTAAATATATGAATATTATATATGAATGCTTAGTTCCCCTTTAGGAGGTTACCTATTGTATGAATGTTTATTCTTCTCAAAATTTATGAGAGCATCACAAGTTTCCATCTCCCTATCTCTTTTCCTCCCTCTTTTTTTTTGGTTTGGTTTTAATTTCTTTGTCATATATCCAGCGCATAATATAGCATTGATTTGTTGTAGTAGTAATTGTAGAGTTTTGTCAAAATTGATTTTTTGGTTAGTTTATGTAGTGGATGAAAAGAGATTGTTATTTTGTTTCTAACAATCTCCTTAATAGTTTTTTTTTTTGGTTGTTTGACTTGATCTTCACAAGGATATTTCATTTACCAATTCATTAATGCCTCTCTTCTTGAATTTATACTATGGTTTCTTGCTCATTTTTTTCATTTTTGTTGATGTAAGTGTAATTTTGTCCAGTTATATTTTGTCTTATTCATCTTCTATTTTATTATCTGTTTGAGTTGCAAAAGAAGGATAGGAAAGTAACTACTTTCTATAAGTAAGACACATTGTCATCCCTATCTATGTATAGTAGTGGATGGAATGAAGCGTCTTTAGTCTTCAAAATCCGAGATTTACATAACTTACATGATTGCATGCAATCAAGGAGTAAGTTGATTGTTGAATTGAGGAATAAACCTATTGATAGATTATCAAGATGTAATTGTTTCTTCTGTTTAAATTAAAAAATCATGCCTTACTTAATGTGTGTGATAAGTGCTCAATGTGTATATCATTTTAGGGCTACTTTGTGTCATTTTTAGGAGAATATTGCGCTTATTGTTGTTATTTACTCTCCCATTCTCGATTTATGCTTGGGTATAGTTGTTTGATATTTTTTACAGGGTTTTTAGTCTTTTTACCTAGTATTAGCCCTTCAAGGGTTGTATTTTGACCTCCCCTACAGTCATCCATGTTATGCCACGACCGTAGAGCAAAGAATGAGCAAAAACCCGGTTCCAGCCCAAACCATGGTCGGACTGTGGTGTACCCCATGGATCGTGGTGAGTCTGTAACTATTGTTTCTTCATTTTTCCTCAACTGTGTGGCTGAGATTGGCCGAGGTTTTCTATATAAGGCGATGTTCTGCAGCATGTAGAGGCTATCCTAGAATAAAAGATCATTTCAAGCAAAGCAAAGTGTAGAGTAGCATAGATTAGTGCTTTAGTTTCTCAAAATTTATAGTTTTTAGTTTGGTTTTTTGTATTGGTGTGAGTCTTGAGTGTGAGAGTTTGTTATTGAGGCGGTTCCGAAGCCCTTGGTTGAAGGCCATCTCAGTCAATCCCTTTTTCGCTCAGATTTCATTAATCATTGGTTAGTTTGTTAATATTTTATCATGTCTGAGTAGTTTTCTTTAGTCTAGGGATTTAGTAGTTTGTTGAATTGTTATTGGATCATGTTTTAATCTATATAATTTTGCTTATCTTCATGATTGGTTTGATTTCATTTTGTCAAGTGTTATTCATCTTGTGAGTTGATTTTTGGCCGAAATTTGCTTGCATACTTGAAACAAACGAATGCAAAACTAAAAGGTGACATTTGGTTGTTGGACTGCTTGATAAGGCCTAATGTAACTTCGTCTTGAAAGAGAGATTTACATGTTAGGAGGGCTAGTAAGTAATCGAATATATTTAACTTGAATTAAAGCAAATTAGTTTGAAAGAACGACTTTTGCTTAGTTTAGGCAAATTTAGTTGATTTCGAAAGAATAGACTGAATTTTTAAAGAGATTACAATTCCTTAAATTTGACTAATTAGAAGAAAGCACAAGTTCATTTTTGATCTAGTTTCCTTTCACAACTACAAGAATTCCTAGATATTTTTCCCTTATTGATTTAGAAAAGTTTATTTGCTATTGTTAAATTGAATCCACTTAAACCGAAGTTTTACTTTGCACATTCTAATAGGCAAGACTCAGTAAGTTATGATTAGTCCCTGAGGAACGATATCTTTCATCTATACTACAACCACCGTGCGCTTGCGGTAGTCCACACATCAAGTTTTTAGCGCCGTTGCCAGAGACTAAACTCTTAACTATTGAGTTAATCTTGTGAAAGTGACTAAGTATTTTACTTGTTTTTATTGTTATTTTTGTTTTTGTTTCTTTGCTTGTTTAATTTGCATTGGTAGTGTTGGTGAAAATGCTTGTAGGAATTTTTCATAATTTATGCAAAGTCCAATTTTGTACGAACCCAATCCAGAGATTGAGAGGACTTTTTGCATAACGAGGAAAAAGCAAAGGATTAAAGAGCAAAGGCGCGGGGCAAGAAGGAATTCAAGCATGGCAGAAGCTGACCAATGAAGGACTCTTCGTGATTTTGTTACCCCAGGAGTTCAGGGGATTGCCTCAAGCATCGCTCACCCTGCTGTAGATGCCAACAACTTTGAACTCAAACCGTCACTCATTTCAATGGTGCAACAATCTCAGTTCGGCGGAACTCCCTTAGAAGACCTAAATCTGTACCTCTCGATCTTTTTAGAGGTGTGTGATACGCTGAAATTAAATGGAGTCTCTAGTGATGCGATTGGGCTGCGATTATTCTCTTTCTCATTGAGGGATAAAGCGAGGGCTTGGTTGCGCTCTTTACCGTCTGGATGCATAACTACCTGGGATGAGTTGACAAGAGCATTCCTCGCCAAGTTCTTCCCTCCAAGTAAAACGGCGAGTCTAAGGAATCAGATCACTAACTTTCTGCAAAGAGATAATGAGATGCTCAATGAAGCCTGGGAGCGTTTTAAAGATCTGCTACGTTTGTGCCCCCATCATGGTCTTCAGCGTTGGATGATAATTCAAGCCTTCTATAACAGTGTGACCCAATCTATGAGGTCCACTATTGATGCGGCAGTAGGAGGAACTCTGATGAGCAAGACTGAGGATGAAGCCTATAATCTGATCAAGGAGATGGAGCTTAACAACTTCCAATGGTCCACTGAATGAACCCAACCCAAGCAGGTTAGGGGTAAGCTTGAAGTTGATGCAATTACTTTACTTTCTTCTAAAGTAGATGCCATGACTAAAAGACTGGACCAAATGAATGTTAATGCTGTGAATTCAAGTCCCCCTTCCCCTTGTGAAATTTGTGGTTCAATTGAGCATAAATCTCTGAATTGTCAAGTTGGGAGTCCTTTTTTCCAAGACCCCGATGAAGTTAATTATTTTCAAATTTTCAACCTAAAACCAACCAATGACCCTTACTCTAATACTTATAATCCAGGTTGGAAGAATCATCCAAATCTTTTTTATAGGTCGAATCCAAACACAGTGAACATGCCCCCTATGAATGCTAGAGTACCCCCTGGTTTCCAAAGACCCCCATTTCCTTCCCAAATGCCCCAAAAGTCTAATTTGGAAATAATAATAAAAAACGTGCTTATGGCGTAGCAAAAACATGATAAGTATATTAAGCAATTAGCCTCAAAGGTTGATGTACTTACAACTCATAATAGGATGTTAGAAGCCCAAATTGCCCAAAAAGCCACCTTTTCATCTACGCCCCCAGATAGACTGCCTAGCAAACCTGAACATAACCCTCGAGAGCACTGTAATTGTGTTACCATGAACGAGGAAGAGGAGGACTTAACTGACTTTGAGGAAGTACCAATGGCAGAGGGTAGGGAGACAACTATGGCTGGTAGTAAGGAGAGAAACAATGATGGCAAGACTGCCACTTTCAAAGAGAATGACATTATTAAGATCCCAACCATTTGTCCCCCTAAGCTCCCTGACCCAGGTAGTTTTTCTATCCCCTGCATTATAGGAAAGGCAGAAATTGAGAGAGTTCTATGTGATCTAGGTGTAAGTGTTAGTATAATGCCCTATTATTTGTTTCATAAACTGCACCTAGGACCATTATTGGTCACACCCTTTTCTTTACAGTTGGCTAATGGTACTGTGACGCAACCTATAGGCAAGTTGGACAATGTGTCAGTCAATATAGGAGACATTTGGGTGTTAGAGGACTTCATTATAGTTGATATGCCTGAAACTGACGATCCCAGATTATCCTAGGTTGGCCCATTTTTGCGACAAATGGTTGCCACATTGATATAAGAGAGGGCCAGGTATTTTTTGAGGTAGAGGGACGATTTGCTGTGTTTAGTCAAAGGAAGGAGGACATGGTTTCTCCTCATTCTTCTATATTGGATGCATTACCCCTTTCCCCTGAGATTGATATGGAGGATGTCTGAAATTGTGAAGATCCTCCCGATTCAAATTGGATTTCTTATGAGGACCCCGACCAAGGGTATGTTAAGGTGGAGTTTGCTACTCCTATGCCACCTAACAAGCCCGAGGCTCTTGTTTCTAATGAATGTTTGCCAAGTGATTACTGCAGGTTTGCACAAACTGTTCTCTCTATCCCCTTGTGGAGGGTTTTGATGCAGATTTTGATGTAGGAGTTGAACAAGTTGATGATAGCCCGTCTGAAAGGAGCGATCTGTTTTGTATGTAGATAGTGCGTTATGGCACCAAGTTATGAAGACAAAGGACCTGCAGCCTGAACTTTTGTGATGGTACCTTCAACTGAATAAGTTTAATTTTGTGGTCCGGGACAAAGCCAATGTCCGTACACCATCTGATCCGGACCAAGCCTAGAGCAAGGTTCAAGCTCTTGACCTTAAAAGAGCGCTTCTTGGGAGGCAACCCAAGCTTTCTCCCCCCCTTTTTTTTATAGTGTTGATTTTTATTAATTTTTGTAGTTATATTTGCCAAAAAAAGAGAGAAAAACAAAAAAACAGAAAATATATATATATGAATAAATGGTTGGCACCACGGTCAGCACCCCAGAAATATGGCCGTGGGGAGCCAACCCTTAAAAACTAGAAAAAAACAAGTGCCAGTAGACACCACGGACGGACCGTAGTGAGCCCCACGGGTTCGTGGTGGTTTGCTACAGGCCGCGGTCTAGGTTTTTGACCGCAGTGACTCTTCTGTTTCCCCCTATCTTCTTCAACCTCTCGACACACACTCTCTTTATACCCCCATTTTGTCTCTATAAACTCCATAACCAAGTCTCTCTCTAATCTCCCCTTATTTTTTCACCATTTCCACTCATTTTCACATCAAATCCTTTCTTTTCACTCAATCTTTCATCTTCTTCCTTAAAATCCATCTCTTCCTTCTTCTTTAACGTCAAATTCATCACACCTTTATTCATCCACCATACCCATTCTTTTCTCTCTCTTATTTTTCATATTTTTGCTTAATTTCTTCAATTTTCTAGGTTTTAGTTCTTATTTTTGGTTTTAGTTTTGTTTTTGTTTCAAGTTTCTACCAATGGCACCAAACAAGAGTCAAAGGAGCACTAAGGAGGTTGGTTCTTCAAGTCAAGCATTATCCCGACCTCAGCGGGCATCCCGAACATCAACCAATGCGCGTGCTAAAGGTAACATTCCTCACCCCCTTGGTTTAAAGCATCTTGATCATGTTGCTAGGTATAATGGCTTGAATGAGTGTATGGTAGTAGCAACTAGATATTATGATGAGGATTTGTTAGCCCGATTGGGAATTTTCGATGACATTCGTTGGTTGTTTGCCAGAGGTGGTGTGGGTTTCTTTTTAGAAATCAAAGAGCATACATATAGGGACTTGACCCTAGAATTCCTTAGTAAACTCCATGTCGAGGTCACTAGAGGACCTCAATGTCAAGCTGAATATATATCATTTTATTTGCAAGGACAATTGTATGAATTGAACTTAGGTACCTTTAATAGTATTTTTGGTTTTTCCCCTAGCATGGACTTATTGCACTGTTAAGTCCCATGCGAGTTCAACCCGAATGCGTTTTGGGGTGAACTTTCGGGAAGTGTTAGGTACAGTACCAGTTTGTCAAAATGTATTCATATTAGGAACCCCTGCATTAGAGTAGCTCAGCGTATCTTGGCTTGTTCTTTGTTTGCTCGGGATGATAGTCTGAATGTCCCGAGACTTTCTGAGTTGTACTTTTTGTCCTGTATACTCGATGGAGACCAACTTGACCCAGGTTCATTCTTAGCTAGGCAATTATATAGTGTTGTTGTTAGGACTATAGGTCGGATAGTCATTGATGGGATAATAACTACTAGCGCTAGATTCTTGGGTGTTGAGCCCAATCTTGAGGATAGAATTTTCAAGACCGAGCGACTTGATCAAGTTGCTTTTGAGATTATGAACTTCTATAAAGTTGAGGTTGGCCGTTTACGTTGGATTTACCCCATTGACCGGCTTTTCCCGCTTCCCAATGTTGATCGCACCACCCTTGTTCACTGAGGTAGCCTTTATTGGGTACCTGGTGATGAGGAGGTTGTTCGACCTGCACCCCACCAGCCAGCCCCTCGATCTAGTCAAGCAGGACTTAGTTCTTCCTCTCATCCACCCGTACCTAACTATTCTGACCTTGAAGATACCCTTAGGTTCATTCAAGAGGAGTAAGTTTCCCTCCGAGAGTTTGTTGCTTCAGAGAGCGTAACTCTTCGGGACTTTGTCCAAGAGCGCCATGATGTTACAGAAAAAGTTTTAGTAGTTATAAACCCCAAGTGCAAGGTGTATCGTTGAGTACTTGGGGTGCCGTCCGTAGAGAGTTGTATTTCCAACTACCAGGGCTAACTAAAGCGTCTCGAACTAGGCAAAATCAAAGGACAAGAGGGTAAACTAAACCACGCTAACTAATGTAGAAAAAGCGACTTGGAGTTGTGATTTGACCAATGGACGAACCAACTAATTGAGACGAGTCCTAACCTACCCAAACTACATCACGGACTAGAGATGGTCGGTTGCACCATCAAAGGCCACCCAAGCCATCTCTCAAGGGTCATGAGCTAGTCTAATTAGCCTAACCACCTATTTTCATGGGGTTAGCCCAATTAGACCACAAAACTAGCAACCCCGGACCTAGCTCGGTTCGGATACTATTTTCATGTCCCGAACTCATCTATTCCCTTTCCCACACTAGCTAATTAACCTCACCTCTCAGAATAAGTCAATCGCCTAAAAATATGGATGAAAGCTCTCTCAAGCATTTCATCGAACACTTGGCGGGCGTGAAGAAAAACTCTAAGTTCTAGGCATAGATTGGGTATGGTGAGGCCAAATACAAGACTAATTATCCATCAAGAGGCTAATCACAATCCAAGCCCACAAAATCTATCAACTAATCATCAACAAAACATAACAACCCAAACTTAAACCTAAACTAACGAAGAACAAAACAAGCATGAGAATGAAGGAAAGCGAAAGCAACTAATCTAATATTGCAACCAAATAAAACAAGGATTAACAATGAAAACTAAACATATAAACTACATATAATCTAAACTAGCATAATCAAAACAAGAACAAATAAAAACGCAATAAAAAGAGAGAGAGGAGAAGACTTATGGATTGATGTGAAGGAACTTCAAATTCAAGTGCTTGAATCCAAAATTAATCGAATACAATCCTAATCTAATCCCTTCAATGGGCGTTTTATTGGCTAGAACCTAGACTAAACAACCTTAAAAATTACATGGAAAAACCCCTGAGCGACCCCCTTGCAAAAACGCCTGAAGAGGGCTTAAATAGAAAATCGCGAAATTGGACGACAAGCCCCGTACCGTGCCAGGGTGGAACGACCCCACCGTGCCATTCCTCTGGCACGGTGGTTTGGCCCCCGGTTTGTCCCTTTTGCCGATTTTTGCTGTTTTTCTTCGCTTTGTCCCGTTTTCGCTCCTTTCCGCAAAGTTTGCTTGATTTGGAGTTATTTCTTACAAAATATAAATAAAACAAGTAAAAATCCTACAGATTAAGTTATTATACGAGCTAAAAGTAGGTGAAAGAGGCACGTAAAATAGGACAATTTATCGTCTAACACACGATGAGCTTTGTGGGTTGCTTGCTTCCCATACCCAATATTTCCAAGACTACAGGGCATGTCTAGAGACCTGGCAAGGCTGGCAGATCTCCTATGGACAACCATGGCATCGTTCTCCACCTCTTCCTCTTTGATCTTGTTGTATGCTACTCCCCATCCCTTTTTTGTTATGTGCCCCGTTGAGGGCAATGTGTGATTCAAGCATGGGGGATTTAGTCATTTCATTTGGTGTCTGATGCCTAGTTTTTTTTGGTGTGTTTGTTTTTGCTTTGTATATTTTTAGTGGTAGTTTTTGTAGTTATTGTTTTCATATTGTTTGGTAGTTAGTTTTCTTCTAGGTTGCATTTTAGTTTCTTTCTTTTGTTTGTTTCTTTTGCATTTAGTTAGCATTATTTATAGGAGCAGGCATGTATAAATGTATAAAAAAAACAAAAAAAAGACAAAAATGAAAAAAAGCCTTTGATGATGATCTCTATAGATTTGATAGCTTTCATTGGTTTAGTTCGATCCTTTGATTCGCTCGAATTGTGCATAAAATATTTGCGAATGAGTTTTCGAAATGAATTCTATGTTTTGGCGAAATGTTGTATGCAAATTGATTTTCCCCATGAGCCTTTACAAGATTTTGGCATGTGTTTACTAGTGAGCTAGCTTTGTCTTTGGTAGATGTCCCGTGAAACTTTGAGCTTTTAGAGACTGTTTATCATTATTAGTCTCATATTTCTTTCATGTGTGACTCTTTCTTGATCTCATTTCTCTAGAACTTGCTTTGATTCTCATTCAAGATCACATTTCGCATATGCATTTTGGCAATAGGATTGAGGCATTTTTCTTTCTTTGATTTATTTAACACGACGGCCAAATAGCCACCCTGGTTGTGTATTGTATCCCTTGTTAGCTCCTTTGAGCCTGTATCCGTTTTTCTTGATTTGAACCTCCTATTATAACCCACGGCCAAATACTTGTCTTACCTTTAAGCCAAGGCTAGAGGAGTGTTCTATTCTTTAGCATCAAGTTTGATAGGGCATTAGTAAGATGGAATGGTATCTTGTGGTGTAATTTGGTTGTTTGGTTGAGGGTTGTGAGATATTTATTAATCCCTTGTTTTATTGTACAAAATTTAGAGAATAGTTGGAATTTAAAGTCCGTTATGTATTTCCCCCTTGGCTATCCCTTTTGAAACAAAATAATAATAAGTGTTTGAAAAAAAAGAACAAAAGAGAAAGTTTTCGGAAAAAAAAATGAAATGAGAGAACGAAAAAAAAGAATGTGGTTAGCCTTGTTGGGAGTGTAAGTTATTTGTGATTTTCGACTCTTTCTCTCTTCATTTGGGGATTTATTCTGAATTGATAAGGTTTAAGAAGGATGTTGTTTGATGCATTGGAATTATTTAGCTTTTAGTCTTTGGCTTTTAGCTCCTCATTTCCAAAACCATTTGTTCCCCTCTTACCTTTACCCTTAGCCCCGTTACAACCTTATTAAAGTCCTTATGATTGTCTCATGTGGTTGCATTTTTAGTGATGCAGAATTTTGAGAATCTTGTCAAGCTTATGGTAGATTTGCATTTAAAGATTATATTTGAGAGAAACTTCATATATACATTTCAAACACATGAGTGCTGAGTGACACATAACTATAGTGAGGTTCTACTGGCCTTATTAGTTTTGCTTGTTTCATATGTTGAATGACTCTGTTTGACAATTTGGGGGAGATTGCTTTCAAGATTCGACATTGTGGTCTATTAAAAGTTTTTGAAAATTTCATTCCCTACCTGTTTATTAAAGTTTTTTTGCACCTTTTTGGGCTACCTTTGGATCAACCTTACCATTTGAACGTTACTTAAATCTATCCTGAGGAGGTTGTGTATATTTTTAATCCTTGCATTACTTGAGGATAAGCAACGGTTTAAGCATGGGGGAGTTTGATAAATGCTCAATGTGTACATCATTTTGGGCTATTTTGTGTCATTTTTAGGAGAATATTGCGCTTATTATTGTTATTTACTCTCGTATTCTCAATTTATGCTTGGTTATTGTTGTTTGATGTATTTTGCAGAATTTGTAGTCTTTTTACCCAGCATTTGCCCTTCAATGGCTGTATTTTGACCTCCCCCATGGTCATCCATGTTATGCTATGACCGTAGAGTAAAGAATGAGCAAATACCTGGTTCCAACCCAGACCACGGTCAGATCGTGGTGTATCCCATGGACCGTGGTGAGCCTGTAACTGTTGCCTCTTCATTTTTTCTTGGCTGTGTGGCTGAGATTGGCCGAGCTATTCTATATAAGGCGACGTTCCGTAGCATGTAAAGACTATCCCAGAATAAAGGATCATTTGAAGCAAAGCAAAGTGTAGAGTAGCATAGATTAGTGCTTTAGTTTCTTAAATTTTGTTGTTTTTAGTTTGGTTTTTGTATTGGTGTGAGTCTTGAGTGTGAGAGTTTGTCATTGAGGCGGTGCCGAAGCCCTTGGTTGAAGGCCATCTCAGTCAATCCCCTTTTTCGCTCAGATTTCATTAATCATTGGTTAGTTTGTTAATAT
>JACYFF010031954.1:32816894-32854485 GCA_017589665.1 Selenicereus undatus | reverse complement strand
TATATATATATATAGATATTTATATATATATATACACACACACACACACACATATGTATGTATGTATGTATGTATGTATGTATGCATATATGTATATAGACACACACACACGCGCGCACGCACACATATATGGACACACATTTATATGCATACGCACTCACACACACACGCGCGCGCGAGCGCGCACACACACACATACGCACGCTCACACACACACATATTGTGTGTACATGTGCTCTTGTGTAGAGGAAGGTTGTAATACGATCACCCCATAAAATGAGATCTACTATAATCTTGTTATCTCACAGTCACAACGTTTGAATCTAGGACGGAGAGCCATTATTTGCTTAGTGATTTTTCAGCCCTCATGTAACTTATAACTTATTTTAAGAAAAAGAAAGAAGAAAATAGCGTCTGAAAAGGTCTTCAAGATTGTAATCATTTCTCTTCTTATTGTTTCCCTGTTTATTTTCCTCTCTCTTCTCACAAATCTCTCCCCGTCACTGATGGATGTTGCTGCCATGCAAGCCACCTTCTCAATGCTTACCACCTAGTGCCATGCTAATTACTTATGGCCACCACTACTGGAACCGACTCATTAGGTCCCTTGACTTTGGCACTCCTACTGGTATGCCACCATCGACGATGACTACCATTGTCATATTCTTCTCTCTGGTCTCTTCTATCACTACATTGGTTACCACCAAACCACCACCGAAGCTGCTATCCCATTATGGCCAGCATCGAACACACCAAGTATTGAACATTGATTGGAACCGCTAATTCAATGGTCGCTTTGATTATTTACTCCAAAGCAAACCTTTTACTTTTCTTTTTTGTTTTCTGGTTTCTAAATTTGGGTTTATTGCACGAGTTTGGATGAATTGGAATGAAATTGTGCTTTGTTGGTTATGATAGGTTGTTAAGCTTTGGAGCTGAGAAACTATGATATATTTTTTTTCACAGTTTATGGTTTTGTTTGTGGATGAATTTGGGTTAGTTCTTGATAATCTACTGTGAGATTGTGATACATTAGCATTAATTGCTGGTTGAATTAGTTTTTGTGGGACTTTTGAACTTTTAGGAATGATCCTGTAGTTTATGCAGGGCTGCTTGCTTGTTAAGGGCTCTAAATTGAGGATACTTGAAATTTCAATTGGCAGTAATCTTTATTGTTTGATATTAGTGTTTGTGATTGAAATTGATGCTTGTTGTGACTTCAGTATAATAAGATACTTAAGCATGTTTACGATTCAAACTATAAGAATCAAACTTGCTCTATGGTCAAAGGCCAACATCTTTTGGTTGCCTTCGCTGTTACCCAACTACCAGATGCTTTGGAGCCTTTTTCTTGCCTATTTAGGAATGTTTGAAATAGGACTATGACCTTACTCTTCAGGGATGGTTGCTCATTGACTAGGACAAAAATGAAATAGAAGTTTTGACATTTCTTACTTACAAATAAGCCAAATGACATACCAACACTTTCACTTATGAGTTCAAAATACATGTAAACAATCAAAGCTTCTTTGAATACCACTATGGGCTCTTCTAGACCCCATTCATCGTTTTGGCTTCATTTATATTGTAAGACTTGAGTACTTCATGATTCCACTACCTAACAACAAAAGCACATAATATTCAAAGAATGAGCCTAAACCCAATACATTTACTCCTATACTGTAAAGAGTAAAATTCATTTTTCAATGAGTGTGCGTAATTTAATTCATTTTAGCTCAAAATGAGAGGGAGAGAGAATTACATTAAAACTGTTACTGTAAGGATCCACCTCCCCAAGGGTGCGATCCTTCACAAATGGTTCAAGTACTGCTTTGTTGGCGTGTTTTATTGTTTTTTATTTATTTTGAAATCGACTGTTAATTATATACTTTTTAAATAAAATCAGAAGTTGGTAAACTTATAGGGCTAGATCAGGAAACTGGTCCTACACCCTGATCCAGGAACTGGTCGGTTCCTAGGTCAGGAGTAGGCCTAGCTACCTTATTCTGATCTTTGGCAGTGATTACTACTTGATCTAGGAATAGGCAGCTTACCTAATCCAGGAACTCAGTTGGTTCCTAGACAAGAGTAGGACTAGTTCCTGGTCCAAACAATCTCACTGTCCTGGATTAGAACCATTTTGTTGAAAATAAAAATAAGAAAAGAAAGAATAGGAGATAAGAAAAGGATAAAAAACAACAGTAATTACAATTATACAATTAATAGAGTTGCCAGTGAGTTTTTATGAGACTTACAAACCACATCTCTTTTCAAAGCGAATCATACCAGAGGAACAACCGAAGGAACAAATTGGTTTTGCTCCAAAAAGGTTTTCGAAAAGGCCCCCCGATTAATCCCTAGTGTAGGGATCAATCTTAACTCCTTAGTCTCAAGCCGAGAATCTAGATTCAGGGGCGAAGGTACAATGATATGATGGGATACATCACGTCACCGACCTTCATCTGTGGTGGCCTCTACTATTCAATACGGTAAATCCAAAATTCTAATTATGCTATCACACAATCATGTCAAAGCATTAGTATTATTTCATATCAAATCATGCAAAGATACAACCTTTAGTCTAGTGATGACAAAAATAAAATAAATAATTTACAATGGGCGGGAACTATCCAACGATTACATCTTTATTGATTATAAAAATAAAATAAGAAGAAGCTAAATAGAAAAGGTAGCAAAGGTAAAAGCTTTTCCCTCATGGCAACCCACCTGATTACTTGGAGAAGCCAATGAAGTGATTACTCCTTAATACTGGAGGAGACACTCAAGACTTGACCACATTGGTAAAAATCTCCTCACGATCTCGCAAGTGATCTCTTAACTACTCTTGTTTTTTCTAACGCACGACTAATCTCTCAAATCGACTTGATCCCCTCAACCCTTTAGGGGCCATTTTATAGCTGATAATTAGACTAACTCAGCCTAGGAAAAGGATAGCAACTCCTAATCATATTAGATTTAATCCAAATAACTTTACCAATTCTACTTGGAGTCTATTTTAAGTAGACACGTCGGGTTAATTAGTCCGAATTAAAAACTAACTAACCAACTTGGACTTGCACTTTGGGGGGGGGGGGGAAGTTAGAAGAAGGAAACCATTTGGCTTCCCCAGAGTGACATTGCTAGCTTTGAGGCCAAGTGGGCCTTGCTGACTCATGCCGTTTTTCCTAGTTGAATTCCTATTTTTATTTTTATCAATCACTTCATTATGCCTCCTAATTTATAGTTGGTATAGCTTTCTTCATCATTAGGCAATTAAAAATATTACTGCCATTTTTAAGCATCTAGTGTTAGCCCCACTTTGATCGAGTCTGGGTAAGGTGAAGGTCAAAGTAAGTGGTGAAAATTTTTCCTTGACTTGGATAGTTGAAGGGTCTAAAGTCTTGGTGGCTATCCACTCTCGTTGGGATAGAGACAAATGTTGAAGTGTCTGAACCTCGACCACTATTGGGTTTGAAGGTTCCGTGCATATCCACTCTCGTTGGGATAGAGACGACGTTTGAATTATTTGAACTTTGACCGATATTGGATATGAAAGTCCGACGCCTATCCACTCTTATCGGGATAGAGACGAATGTTGAAATATCTGAACTTTGACCGCTACTTGATTCGAAAGTCATACATCTATCCACTCTCATCGGAATAGAGACGAGCACTTGAAATGTCTAAACTTTGACCTCTACTGGATTTGAAAGTCCGACGCCTATATACTCTTGTCGAGATAGAGGTAAATGTTAAAATGTCTGAACTTGACTGCTATTGGATCTGAAAGTTCGATGCCTATCCACTCTCATCAGGGTAGAGATGAATGTTGAGATGTTTGAACTTTGTCTGCTATTGGATCTGAAAGTCTGACGCCTATCCACTCTTATCGGGATAGAGATGAATGTTGAAATCTTTGAACTTTGACCACCACTAGATCTAAAAGTCCGAGGCCTATCCACTCTTGTCAGGATAGAGACAAATGTTGAAATATCTAAACTTTGACTGCTATTGGATTTGAAAGTTTGATGCCTATCCACTCTTGTCGGGATAGAGATAAATGTTGAAATTGATAATTTATCCTTTCACCGCATTAGCGGATTTTCTTATTGTCGGAGCAACGGTTCTTTTGTCGGTCTAGCAAACTAATGATGAATTTATCCTTTTATTGGATTAGTAGACCGTTTGCCGATCTTATCAAACTGGTGATTTATAATCTTCTTAAAGAATCCTACCTAATTCTTTCTTGACATTCTGTCTATATCTATTCTTATCCAACCTAAAGTATGCTTGAATAATTTCTTTGCTTGGCACATGTTGATGAACCGATCGAGTCCCCTTTCTTGCCAATTGCTTTCCTTGGTTTGCTACTTGTTTTGATGCATGGAAAGATAGTATTTGTGGGCTCAATTTGCTTAGAAAATTAGCGGGGCCCCTCCTAGACAATCGCTTGTTCTTTCTTCCTTGTTTTTTACCCTTTCTACTAGACAATGCATGTGAAATATTCACTGTAGGGAATCGGTTGGGTCCTTTAGCCTTGGTTTTTTTTTTTTTACTCTTTTCCATCTTGGATTCTTATCAACTAAATTGCCCAAAGCTTACATGCATGGGGAAGGCTATCGGCCAGGTCCCCACACTAGCAACCTTGCTTTTATTTTTTGTTTTTATAGTTCTCATTGGATGCTTGATTTTTTGTAGTCTTCCTTTTGATATGGATGCTGGCCAGTTTCCCTAGGTGTGGCTCTTCTAGTTTTTAGCTTGATTTCTCTTGCTTTTGAGTGTTTTATTTGCGTACTCTTTGGCAAAGAAGTAGAACCCGATCGATTTCCACATCCCTTAGCTTGCCTTCTTCTTCTATAAGTAGCTCGCTTTAGCCTTGTATAACTCACACAATCCTCCTCTCTTGCTTTCAAGTGTGTTCTTGTTGACTTCCACTTTCTCATTTCTCTCATAATTGTGTTTTGAAAAATCATGAGAAGAGCTTATCTACCTTATAGCGAAGTAAACCTTCCTCAAGACTCTTTTATTGAAAGAGAATGGAGGCGCGTCGATGCCTAGGATGGGCATGACTAGCCATGCTACCATAAATACTATAAGTGTTCTTCTTCTCACTACTTGTTTCCATATTTCCATCTTACATGGATCTGATATGTTTTTTCACTTTTTCCTTTTTGAGGATGATTTAACTGGGGGTGTCAGTGCCTCTAGAAAGTTCATGATAGTGCTAGGCCCTTAAAGAGCTTAGACTCAGGCAGTTGTAGAGAATACAGGATTTGATGCCTTCTATTCCACATTAATCGGAGTAGTGGACTTAACCGATCACTTTATTACTCATAGAGTGGTTGAGAGATTTTCAGATATTACCAACACCTTTCACCTTCCTTTTGGTGAGATGACTATAACTCTTTTTGATTTTGCCGTACTAACAGTTCTTGGTTACACAGGAGAGTCATTAGTGTATTATGAGGATTCCACTCTCGTCTTGACCAACTACTTGTTAAGTCAAAAATCATGCATTATTTTTATAATTATTTAGAGTATATTATATATATTATTTCGTTTAATTTGTTTTGTTTTATATATATTTTTCAGGGTTAGTGTTAATTAATAAAGAGGAGAAGAGAGAATGTAGAAACTCGGTTTTTATACACTTGGCTACAAGACGGTCCAAAAATAATAATTATGAAAATTATTATTTTCATAATTATTTTATTGGGCTAGGGTTTCAAGAATTGATGAGAAGCTAGGAATCTTGGGGAAGAAGAAATCTAAAGAAGAGATGAGAAGAAAACCTAAATAAAAACCCTAGACACCCACCCTATTAATACAACATCTACCCAACACCACCAGCTCCTCAACACCCACATCACACGCCTCTACCGTCACACGCCTAACCTCCATATACCTACGGCTCCATCATCCTCCATCACCATCATCACCATCCGCCCTTCTTCTCTGCTCACGCATCACCATCATCACCGAACCCATCTCCATCATCATCAGCTGCATCTTCTTTCTCCTTCCGCATAATCATCATCACCGTGATCAACATCATCAGTCATCAGCCACCTTTCTTCATCTCCATCATCAACCTCCATCTCCTTCATCACCATACATCATCAGCAGCATCACCGTCATCAGCCTCCATTGTCATCACCCCCTCACAGTAGGCTTGTTGTTTTGTTTTAGTAGTATTGTTATTATTATTACTAGTATTATTATTATTATTAGTTTTATTTTGTTTTATTTATTTTGTGGTAGGTTTGATATTAAACATGAAATATTTGAGCTATAATTGTAATTTTAATTTTTACATGAGTGAGTAATTTTTTGTGCTTAGTATAATCTTCTTGAAGCCATGTTAAATTAATTATTTTGAAACAAGTTTTATGCTTTAATGCCTAATTGATTTCTATTCATGATTCTTTAGCGATTAGTGTTCATCGTTTATGAAATTTGTGTTAAATCAATTAGAACGCATCCTAGTTGATTGAATACAATTTCGATTGATATTTTAGAAGATTATAATACGTAAAAGTTATCATCTTTTAGGCCGAGGTATCACCCTAATTAATCATGGATGGCTCAAACCCATATCTTTTAATTAGGTAATCACTCTAGATCTTTGTTAAATCGATTTGCTGGTAAATTGGTCACAAAGTGTTAACTGATATTTTTCTAATTCTTAATGCTCTAATTTGGTTAAATTTTTGCGCTGGTGTAAAGATTATCAAATTAGTAGGGTTTATATTAGGGCTGGACCTAAGTAAACTAAAATCTAAGGAAAAACAGGGAAGAACCGCTGGTGGACATCTTCTACAGTTTAATTCATGAATAAAATTAACTTGTGTGTTGACGATAAATATTAATTTGCATGGTGGATTGAGATTATACTAAGTATCTTTCATAAATTTGATAACGTTTGAGTATCATTTGTTGAGTAGAGTTAATTTGATTAGTTTGTTGATTTTTGTTCTAATTTTATTAGCTTCAATATAATTTTAATCAACCCCCCCAATAGTCTTTTAGGAGTGTCTAGGTAATGGTAGATAGCTTAGATTTTGATTTTTAGAGTGGTTATAATTTTAGATTGGTTTATATTTAGTTTTAGTATTTAATTACCGGTTTGTTCGAACTTAGACTAAAAATAGTTATTTTTGTTAGTTTTCGATTCTAATTAATTCCTAGGGTTTATATAGTGTCATAGTCTGCTCATATTCAATTTCATAATTTTTGGAAATTATTCGATAATTTTTCAGATTTATTTTGTGAAATTGGTATGTGCAGGTTTTTTAGGTTATTAATTCTGAAAATTTCGATTTTTAATTTTAATTTACGATTATTAGGTGTTTTTAATTCCAGAAAATTGTGTCCTAGGATTAGCGTAATTTTATTTATTATTTTCGTATTTATATTTATGCAGATTAGTTTATTTTTAATTTCAGATTTAATTTTCTGGTTGATTATTCTGCAGTAAGTTTCTGATTTAGTTTTCCTGAAATTAATCAGACATTATTCTGGAGTTATAAACCTGTCCAGTTTAAGATTATTAGTTTAGGTTACTGCTTGTGATTTTTAATATTAGTTTTCTGTTTAATAATTTCTGTTTTGATTTTTAGTTGAAGATTGAATTACTATTCTGATTTTATTTTTCTAGATTATTTGGGAAATCTTTTTATTGTTTTATTTCCAGAATATGATTCAGAATATTTAGGAACATCATTGGGCATTTTCCTAGATTTTTATTCATTAGATTTTAATTATTTTAGAATTATTAAGTTTTGATTTAATAAATTGGATTAGTTTGCAACAATCTTTCCTCGTGGATCGATTCCTACTTCCCTATGCTATAAAAAATTATTTAATAACCGAAGTAGTGGTTAAATTTGTAGCTCTCGACAAGCTTTACAAATTTTGACGCCGTTGCCGGGAAAAGAAAATTAAATTGCTAGTTTACTTCTATTTAGTTTTACTACTTTTATTGCTTTGTTTTTATTTTGATTTTTTGCAGATTGCTAGCAAGTCTTAAGATTAAAGAGGTAAGCATGTCTACTCTTCGAGAACTTGCTGCTCCTAACTTAGAAACTCAACCAATGTCCATTACCTATGCTGTTTTAGATAAGCCTTTGAAATTAAACTCAGGATTTATTAATTTATTACCTAAGTTTCATGGATTGGTTGGAGAGGACCCCTATAGACACATTAGTGAATTCCTTATTACTTGTTTTGCTATGGTGCCTGAAGGAATTCCTGAGGACCAAATTAGACTAAGGGTCTTTCCTTTTTCTTTGCTTAGTAATGCTAAGGACTAGTTATATTATATGCCTGCTGCATCATTCTCTACATGGACTGCATTGCATAAATCATTTTTTGAAAGTTTTTTCCTGCATCACGTATTGGATTTATTAGGAAAGATATATGTGGAATCAAGCAAATGAATGGGGAAACTTTTTGTGAATATTGGGAAAGATTTAATAAACTATGTGCTAGTTGTCCCCAACATCAAATAACTGAACAGCTATTGATTCAATATTTTTATGAGGGTTTACTTCCTATGGACCGTAATATGGTTGATGCTGCTAGTGGGGGGCTCTGGTTAATAAAACCCCAGCTGATGCTAGAAATCTATTTAATTTAATGGCCCAAAATACCCAGCAGTTTGGTGCTAGGGACTCACAAGTTAAAAGGGTTAATGAGATTGGGTCTAGTTCATCCGTAGAGAGTCAGTTATCTCACATTACTGCGATGTTAAACAAGATCGTTACTGGGGGGAATTCAAAAAGCAGTCAGATGTGGCATTTGTTGTCTAGAGGGACATCCTACTAATGCATGTCCTACACTTCAAGAAGGTAGTGTTAATGCTCTTTACTCTAACCAAGGTCACAGAAGGTATGATCCCTATTCTAACACCTATAATGAAGGATGGAGAGACCACCCTAACCTTAGGTATGACCCTCAAACCAATCCACCAGGTTTTGACCAAACGTCTCATCAACCTTCTAATCAAGATAGGACCAACTTCCTACTAGAACAAGTTCTTAAGAAGATGGACGATAGGTTCCAGAGTATGGAAACAACTCTTAAGCAAGTTCAAGAGAAACAAACTGCAACTGATATCATAGTTAGCAACTTGCAGGCTTAAATGCAAAATAGGTTTCCATCTCAGCCTTACCCTAACCCTAAGGAAAATGTTAGTGCCATAACACTTAGGAGTGGGAAAGAGTTACAAGAGCCTAGGAAGAGTAGAGAGGTTGAGCCTAAATTAGAGGTCAAGGGGACTGAACCAGGGTTATATACAGATTCTAATCAAACTACTAAGGAAATAGGAGAGAAGAAAAGAGAGCCTTATAAGCCAATTCCACCATTTCTTAGTAGATTTAGAAACCCTACTTCTAAGATAAATGAGGCTAACCAAGATATCTTAGAGGCATTTAGGAAGGTAGAGATCAACATACCTCTCCTTGATGCCATTAAACAGGTGCCTCGTTATGCTAAATTCTTGAAAGAATTATGTACTACTAAAAGAAAATTAGCAGGGAATGAAAAGGTAAGTGTGGGGGAAAATGTGTCTGCTGTTTTTCAAAGGAAACTTTCCCCTAAGTGTCAAGACCCTGGTGTGTTTTCTTTCCTTGCAAAATAGGAAACCTTTGCTTTGACAAAGCTATGCTTGATTTAGGTGCCTCTATTAATGTTATGCCTAGATCTGTTTATGACAAACTGAACCTAGGCGAATTAAAGAAAACTGGCATAGTGATTCAATTAGCTGATAAGAGCAACACTTATCCTGATGGAGTGTTAGAGGATGTTTTGGTTAAAGTGAATGAATTAGTGTTTCCTGCTGATTTTTATATGCTGAACATGGGCAATGCATGCCATGATATTCCCATCTTACTGGGCAGGCCATTTTTGAAAACAGCTAGGACTAAAATTGATGCGCATGAAGGAACATTAACCATGGAATTTGATGGTGAGGTGATTAAATTTAATATTTTTGATGCCATGAGATTCCCTGCTGATGTGAGTTATATATATGCACTTGATGTTATTGCTGAATTGCCCCAAGATATTTATGACTTACCCAATAAGGATGAATTTTTGACTGTGCTTACTAAGAGTCTTGATCATGTTGAGTTTCAAAAAGTTCCTTACCAGATTAATGATGAGTTACTGGAAGAGATCCAACTAGAGGATCCAGGAGCTTCATGAAGTCGAGCCTAATGACTATAAACAAAGGCGCTGGTTGGGAGGCAACCCAACGTTTTTAGGGAAGTACCCATTTAATTTTGCTTTTATTTTCATTATTTCTTTCTTTTGCATGCATTAGGGACAATGCATGACTTAAGTGTGTGTGTGTGTTGGGGGGGGGGGTGCATCTTGCATTTAATTCCTGCAGTTTTATTCTTGATCTTTTCTTATAAATGATGCATGATATGAGTTTATGCTAGGCTTGCTTGGTTAGATTTTTTTTATTAGCTATTTTGTAGTTTATTCTTTTATAAGTGAAGACTTCTAGGCATAATAGTTATCCTTTAGAGAATTTTGAGTTGATCCTCATACATCTTTTTAATGAGTAACTCTCTTGATTATCCATCTTATTTGGTCATGTAATATATCCGATTCAAAGGCAATAAAATGACCTGGCCCATCTCCTAGACTATTGAATTAGTTGAATAACTCATTAAAATTGTGATTTCACGTGTCTATTTGTCATCTATGAAAAAGAAAAAAAAAAGAGAAAAGAGAGTCAAAGTTGGAAATGACAAGTACCCCTTTGAGGCATGCGCTACTGGGTGTTACCCTTTGAGGCAATACTGCCACTGGAAAGCTTGCTTCCCATACTAGTGAGCCAATAACATAAAGAAATAATAAGATGAGAATGCAGCACCTCTATTCGGGTGAGTGTGAGACAGGGAGTGTTTAATTTCTAAGACCCTATATGGGCCTTGAATATGTGCGCAAGTGGAGTTTGAACAGAAGAAGAAGAGGAAAATAAATACAAGGCAAGTTTAGGATCAAATTTAATGAAGTTATTCTACCTAGTTCAATTGTCTCTATAGCCAGACCATACCCAAATTTTTCC
The DNA here is from genome assembly GCA_017589665.1 of Selenicereus undatus. Lineage (NCBI taxonomy): Eukaryota > Viridiplantae > Streptophyta > Magnoliopsida > Caryophyllales > Cactaceae > Selenicereus > Selenicereus undatus. The sequence continues at coordinate 32,843,405 of JACYFF010031954.1, read as the reverse complement.
AGCTTAGATTCTTTTTTGACCTCTTGATTGGTATACGCATAATAAAAAAGAGATGGATAATTATTGATCTTGTTACTTCACTATGAAAATGTTGTGAGGCTGATGAATATACTCTCTAAGGATAGTTTGATGTTTAGCAGGTATTCACTTATTGAAGGAAAAACTAATTAATTCAATAACACTGTTTTTCTAAAGCAAGCCCAAACCTAGTATGAATATCATAAGTATGCATGGTTTTATAAGAAAAGAAAGGATATAAGTTTTAGGTCGAGTCTAAGATTTCTTTGCATGATGACGTCCAAAGTCTAAGTGTGGGGGAATTTGTTAAGTCAAAAATCATGCATTATTTTTATAATTATTTAGAGTATATTATATATATTATTTCGTTTAATTTGTTTTGTTTTATATATATTTTTTAGGGTTAGTGTTAATTAATAAATAGGAGAAGAGAGGATGTAGAAACTCGGTTTTTATACACTTGGCTACAAGACGGTCCAAAAATAATAATTATGAAAATTATTATTTTCATAATTATTATATTGGGCTAGGGTTTCAAGAATTGATGAGAAGCTAGGAATCTTGGGGAAGAAGAAATCAAAAGAAGAGATGAGAAGAAAACCTAAATAAAAACCCTAGACACCCACCCTATTAATACAACATCTACCCAACACCACCAGCTCCTCAACACCCACATCACACGCCTCTACCATCACACGCCTAACCTCCATACACCTACGGCTCCATCATCCTCCATCACCATCATCACCATCCGCCCTTCTTCTCTGCTCACGCATCACCATCATCACCGAACCCATCTCCATCATCATCAGCTGCATCTTCTTTCTCCTTCCGCATAATCATCATCACCGTGATCAACATCATCAGCCACCTTTCTTCATCTCCATCATCAACCTCCATCTCCTTCATCACCATACATCATCAGCAGCATCACCGTCATCAGCCTCCATTGTCATCACCCCCTCACAGTAGGCTTGCTGTTTTGTTTTAGTAGTATTGTTATTATTATTAGTATTATTATTATTATTAGTTTTATTTTGTTTTATTTATTTTGTGGTAGGTTTGATATTAAACATGAAATATTTGAGCTATAATTGTAATTTTAATTTTTACATGAGTGAGTAATTTTTTGTGCTTAGTATAATCTTCTTGAAGCCATGCTAAATTAATTATTTTGAAACAAGTTTTATGCTTTAATGCTTAGTTGATTTCTATTCATGATTCTTTAGCAATTAGTGTCCATCGTTTATGAAATTTGTGTTAAATCAATTAGAACGCATCCTAGTTGATTGAATACAATTTCGATTGATAGTTTAGAAGATTATAATACGTAAAAGTTATCATCTTTTAGGCCTATGTATCACCCTAATTAATCATGGATGACTCAAACCCATATCTTTTAATTAGGTAATCGCTCTAGATCTTTGTTAAATCGATTTGCTGGTAAATTGGTTACAAAGTGTTAAATGATGTTTTTCTAATTCTTAATGCTCTAATTTGGTTAAATTTTTGCACTGGTGTAAAGATTATCAAATTAGTAGGGTTTATATTAGGGCTGGACCTAAGTAAACTAAAATCTAAGGAAAAACGGGGAAGAACCGCTGGTGGACATCTTCTATAGTTTAACTCATGAATAAAATTAACTTGTGTGTTGACGATAAATATTAATTTGCATGGTGGATTGAGATTATACTAAGTATCTTTCATAAATTTGATAACTTTTGAGTATCATTTGTTGATTAGAGTTAATTTGATTAGTTTGTTGATTTTTGTTCTAATTTTATTGGCTTCAATATAATTTCAATCAACCCCCCCCCCCAAAATTATAGTCTTTTAGGAGTGTCTAGGTAATGGTAGATAGATTTTGATTTTTAGAGTGGTTATAATTTTAGATTGGTTTATATTTAGTTTTAGTATTTAATTACTGGTTTGTTCGAACTTAGACTAAAAATAGTTTTTTTTGTTATTTTTCGATTCTAATTAATTCCTAGGGTTTATATAGTGTCCTAGTCTGCTCATATTCAATTTCGTAATTTTTGGAAATTATTTGATAATTTTTCAGATTTATTTTGTGAAATTGGTGTGTGCAGGTTTTTTAGGTTATTAATTCTGAAAATTTCGATTTTTAATTTTAATTTACGATTATTAGGTGTTTTTAATTCTAGAAAATTGTGTCCTAGGATTAGGGTAATTTTATTTATTATTTTAGTATTTATATTTATGCAGATTATTTTATTTTTAATTTCAGATTTAATTTTCTGGTTGATTATTCTGCCATAAGTTTCTGATTTAATTTTCCTGAAATTAATCAGACATTATTCTAGAGTTATAAACCTGTCCAGTTTAAGATTATTAGTTTAGGTTACTGCTTGTGATTTTTAATATTAATTTTCTGTTTAATAATTTCTGTTTTGATTTTTAGTTGAAGATTGAATTACTATTCTGATTTTATTTTTCTAGATTATTTGGGAAATCTTTTTACTGTTTTATTTCCAGAATATGATTCAGAATATTTAGGAACATCATTGGGTATTTTTCTAGATTTTTATTCATTAGATTTTAATTATTTTAGAATTATTAAGTTTTGATTTAATAAATTGGATTAGTAAAATCACTTAGGATTAAGCTAGCAGTTTACAACAATCTTTCCTCGTGGATCGATCCCTACTTCCCTATGCTATAAAAAATTATTTAATAACCGAAATAGTGGTTAAATTTGTAGCTCTCGACAAGTTTTACACTACTCCACCTCTTTAGGCGAATCATGGGATTTATTCCTTCCAAAGATCATTTCTCCTACACCATCCTCATCGATCTAATGCATGATGATGAGTGATGGGCCCAACACTCCCTTGATCAATAGTCCCAACTTATTCTTACTTTTCTTCTTGGCATGACTATCTTTGTCGAACTCGGTATCGGTAGTCATTTTCATTATTTAGTTAACTTGGTTGACCTAAATGGAGTAAGATGCTTGAATTGTAGAATTCCCGCGCATTCAACCTTAATCCGTGGAATGCGGCAAGGGGTGCGAAAGACCGAGTGCACTCGAGGGGAATAGAAGACAAGCATACTCCTTGGGGTATATGGAGGGTCATCGAGGTGGGGTACTTTTGCCTCTTTTACCTTTTTCATTTTTGACAATGCTTGACTCTTACTGTCTTTTTATGCAGCTTTGGTTGTATGAGTACTTCTCATCCCTTTCACCGAGGTCTTGGGAGTCAACAAGCTTCCTGACAATGGTTTCATGGACTAACGAAAACCATATCCAGAAACGATTGCAATCCGGGAGATCTTTAGGGCGTGAGTGCAACTATTAACACATTGGAAATGGCAAGGTCATTTTAATTTTGCAAAATGACCCAGTGGAAAAGTTTTCTTCTTTTGAACTCTCCTTTCTATAGGCCAACTTTCATCAATGGAGGAACTATGTTATGCCTCCCGGGTTGAAGTTGTTCAATTCTATGTCCAACACAGGGTTTTTATGGAAGGACCTTTTAGCTTTGTCTGGTACTTGGGTGAGCGGGTTACTCGTCAAATTATTAACTAGTGTCCTCTATTTGTTCCCCAGGACCCCCCTCGATCTATGTTCTATATGAGAACTCTTACCCTTGAAGACATGGCAGAGATCAAGGAGGACATTGATTTCATCAACTATGTGGACGACAATGGTAATTATGCAACTTATCTTCGGCGCCTTATGACCCATTTGCTACATCCACTTCCTACTATTTCTTCTTATACACCCTTTTCTAATGCTAACGTTTGGAATTCCTTGTTTATAGGTGTCACCTACCAAGTCTAAACATTGAGGTCTCCAGAAAAGGGGATGAGGTCACTGATGTGGAGATTCTGCTAGTCCCTGAATCGGAGTGCCCAAAACTCCCATTTCCTCATACTTTTATTGGGTAAGTGTGTTGCTTACCTTACTTGCCATAAGTTGATCTAAAAATCTTCTAACTATTTCCTCCCCTCCAATATAACTGCCAGCAGTCTAGGTTATTAGTGTGTCATTTCCACTGTTTGCGGAAGGTGATTGTGAATCGTTTCTGCTATCATTATCCTCGAACTGATGAGGTGAGATTTCCTTCTTGTGCTGGGCTTGTATTTTATTTCTCATGATTGACTCCTCCTTATCTATGTTTCAGGGGCCTGAAGAAGATGTTCAGTCCCAAAGGTCTCATGCTTCTCAATCTAGAAGAAGCTCTTCTGCCAGGGCTCAAGATGTCCTTTAGCCTTCTCATGCTCAAGGAGAGAGTCCGCGTTCAGAGTTACCATTAGTGGTGGAACTGCTCGAGATTTATAATCTTGCAGATCTTTATGCTTTGTCTACTTCATTAGGAGAACCTTATGTGCCTTATATTTTATATAGTGATTCTTCCTCTAGAGTGGTGTATGGTGAACCTTCTTGCTACTCTTGGGCCCCTGAGGGCAACCCTCAGATTAATGTGGGTATCAGTCATGCTTTGATTGATTCTGGATATGCTTCTAGTTATGTCAGCTACTTATTTGGTAGAAGTGGCAATAGCTTCCCAGATAATCAATAGGGGTAGTTTATTAGATCTATGTATTATGCTTTGACTGTGACTCTATAATTTCACTTTTTATGCAATGCTAATGTAAAATTTTTGTACATGTTTATGATGACTGTAATTCATATTAGCCTTAACTCACCCCAAAAATAAAAAGGTAAAGAATTTCCACCAATTCATAGTGAGATTTCCTGAGTTGAAAAAATAGCTACCATGTTGTTTGAGAAGATCGTGAGTTCCTAGCTCCTTTCTCTTAATGTTGTAAACAAGCATGACCTTGCAAGTTTCCATCTGAGTAGTCTTCTATGGCTTCTGCTAGGTAAAATTTCCTGGGAGCTCCTTAGAGTTGCTGCCACTTTATGAGATCTTGAATTTTATGTCTTTTGTTTTGGGAAGCGTGAACTATGGCCCTTAGTGGAGGAGTTCAGTGCTATCCTTGGCTTCCCCCTCTATCATCATCCTATTTTATCGAACACTTCTAGGAGCTTTGGTTCTCTCTATAGTGATTCCTTAGGATTAGATGATGAGGATATGACCACCATATTATTTGGGGATGAAGTAGATGTTGTTGCCTTACTCTCTTATGGTCAAGCTATTGGTGATGTCTTTAGGCGTAGGGCTACCTTCCTGTGTCTCCTTATAGCCTTCCTATTAATGGGTGGTACTGCAAATAGGGCTCTTGTGATTTTGTTGGGTGTAGTTAAGACGGTGCATTGGGGCCAGACTGTTGTGCAACTCGTTGTTGCTAAGACTATCTTATGTATGGATTGTATTCATCATCGCCCGGATCAATTTTTCTAGGTCAGCAAACTGCTACAGTAGGTAACCTGTTGGGTTAGGAGCCTAACCGGTTCCTCGACCTTTTCCTCTCTTTTTTTTTGGTCTTATTTATGTTCTGTCTCTCTTCTCTCTCTCTTTTTTTTTTTAAAGAAGTGGCAAGCTAATAGATATCTTTTGGGCCTCTTTGATTTGTTTTTTTGCTATTGGTGTGTAGATTTGGCTAACAGAGCACTTGAAACTAATAAAGATTCCAAAGAATGTCGACGCATACCTAGCCTTATAATTTTTCCAAATGAGGAGGTTGTACAAAGATCAATCTAAGGCGAGCTAGAACAGCTTCTTAGAGAAAGACCCTCCCTTTTGTTGGATGGTTCGATGGTGGCATATATGTCAATTTGTTTCTAATGGGGAGACATTCTCCTACATCTGTCTTCTTAGCTTATTCAATGGACCTATTATTTCCTAAATTAGGTGATGAGGTAATGTGGTCATAGGCAACGTATCCCTGCATTGGACTATGTTGTCCCCAGGACCTTTAAGAATGAATACTCTTGTATCAAGTCTTAGAAGGATTATTGGCTTCGTCTTCCTATCATTATGATGCCATCTATCCCACACTCTTCGCATGTGTCCCGAGCAACATCTGAAGTGGATGACCGAATGCGATGCTAAAGCAAGGAAGGCTATTTATGCCACTATAGTTTCTATTAAGAAAGGGATGACGCATCCCAAAGCGTGAAGAAAAGAGCAAAGGATCCTACCTCCCAAAAGACAGTGCTGCTAGTTATGAAGGACAAGAAATTAAAGAAAGATTAGGAATTTCAGCTTTGCATCTTATATGTTTTGTTTTTAGAATGAAGTTTAGTGCTTTCTCTTAGTAGCGTTCTATTAGGACTCTGACTATGAGTTGTATGCGCTTAAACTTTGAATGGTAATAAAAGTATCGATTTTACTCCGATTACCGTTGAAATTCCTTGATACTCTTAATCTACTATAAGAGTGACCCAGCCTAAACTTACTGGGGATCTGACCTGATTTTTTCGTATGTGCACCGGTCGATATCCCTATTGGGTTACTAGGCTTGCTCTTCTGTGTCATGGAAACTTATTGGTGTTCTCGTTTTTTCCTTTTCTAACAAATAATATCAAATATATTCAAAATACGGAATCAGGCCTTTCTATTTCATAACACATTTTTCGCATAGGCCTTGGATGGGCCTTGTGAACCTGTTATGTGTTCAACTAATAGTCTACTATAGACTTTTAGGCATAATATTTCTTCAATTGCTCGAGGTTGGTATACTAAGTGTATTCCTCTACATTCGTATCCATAAGTTTTACTACTCTTCCTTGCATTATGGTCTTTATAATGTATAGTCCAAACCAATTTGGCATGATTTTTCCTCTTGGATCATGTATTGTTCCCCTTATCTTTTTGAAAACCAAATCACCCTCATGTAGATATCTTGGTTTAACCTTGTTATTGAAAGAGTCTTAAGATTCGGGCTTGGTGAATCTAGACGTTGTGTAATGCCCTTAACCTCATATCCTCTAGCATTACCAACTCTTCATATCGATATCGAGCTTTTGCCTAATTTGATTATGGGATTGGGCTTTCAACAATTATCCTGAGTGAGGGTATTCCTATTTCTATCAGGAAAATTGCTTCCATTTTGCACTCAAGAGAGAAGGGAGTTGCTCTTGTGGAAGTATGAATTGACGTCCTATATTGCCAAAGAGCAAATGGGAGTTTATCAGGCCAATCCTTACAACTTTTTATCAATCCTTTCAATTATTCTCTGGACATTTTTGTTGGATGCTTGGACTGCTTTATTTGCCTGAGGATAATGTGGGGATGAATTATGTTCCTAAATTCTATACTTTTCAAGTAAGATTGCTACTTCCTTCTTAAACTGGCCCCCTAATAACTTATCAGTTCATGTGGGATGCCATACCTACATAAGATGTCGTTTAAGAGGAATTTAGCCACATACTTGGAAGTGATTTTTGTATAAGAAGCCACTTCCACCCGTTTTTTGAAGTAATTGATTGCTATAAGCACATACTCATACCCATCAGTCCCTTTTAGGGTAATTTTGCTAATGATGTCAATTTCCCAGACTGAAAAGGGCTATGGGGAAGTCAGATCAAAAGGAAAGAAGGAGGTTAATATTCAAGTTAGCATATACTTGGCATTTCTAACACCTTCATACATACGCATGGAAATCCCCATCCATCGTGGCCCAGTAATACCCCATTCTCTGGAGCTTCTTAGTAGGGGTGACAATTTCACCCACACCTAATGGATATCCGTTTCACCCAATTTGAAAAAGCGGGTGAAAATTTGAAATATATGGATGATGGATGAGTGATGGATGATGCTTTCACATATTGGATTGGGTCTAGATAATGCTCCATTTGATCCACTACCCGCTTAATCATTCACTTATTTATCCCCTATTTGCAAGTGGTTTACTTCTTATTTTTGTCCTTTAAATTTTACCCATTTTTATGGATGATTATATTGTTAGTTTTATGATTTTAGCCAAATGAATATGATAAATATGATATTTATTCATTTATTGTACCTAAAATATTTTTTAAACTTTTCAAAATGCAATACTTATTTTTTTCCTTTAAATTTGCTAAAATATTGTACATAATCTCTCACCATCCATTTACAACCCGATCCACCCGTTTTCATTAGTGGATGGTGGATAGATGGATTAGATTAGATTTCCGCAGATGATGGATGGATTAGATGAAGCAAATGAAAGCGGGTGATTTATGCGGATGATGGCTTACCCGATCAGAACTCGTTCCACTACCATCCCTACTTCTTCGTGAACATTCTACCATTCATATGGGGCCCATATTCCCCACTGTGAACTTCTTTCATGATCTCACCAGCTTCATCATGGGTTGTACAGAGTAGGTTTATGCCCATATCTGTTTTCTTGTATAGTTTTCCTTTATCCTCAAAGTATCGCGCGACTAACAACCTTAATGCTCACTAGGCTTTCGAGGAGGATCTTGGTGGATATCCTTTCTTCATTAGGTATTGATAAATGTCATTGTACTAAGAAGTGAAGTCAACACCATACACTTCATTGGTGTAACAATGAACCGACTTATTCCTCATCTCTATTGTTAATGGCGTTGAATGGAAGCATGTTGGGAAGTTAACCATTGAAGCCAGTTTTGCCAAGGCTTCTACAATAAATTGTTTATCCTCTGAAGGGAGATATATGTATGTGATATGTGTAAAATGTTTGGCAAGATCCATTAAGTGAGGTTGGTGTAGTGCCAAGGCTTTCACTTCTTACCTTCCACTTCTGGGATAATTGGTTAAGTATCAGGTTGGAGTCCTCATATAACCATAGCTTCTTGACTGCTATCTCTATAGCGGCTTGTAACCCAGTGATATAGGCTTCATACTCTGCCACGTCATTAATAATGTTGAAGTCTAATTTAACCGAGATCGGGGTATGAGCCCCATCTAGTGTTACCAAGAGGATGCCTACCCCGAATCCTTTCTGATTTGAAGGCCTGTCGAAGAACATTGTCTATACGTCTGCTTGTATCCGGAAGACTTCCTCATCAGACAAGTTAAAAGGTTCTTCTCGTCGATGCTCATTCGGTAAGTATGCCAAGAAGTCGGATACAACCCTTCCTTTAATGGACCGTTGTATAATGCAGTGTAGATTGAATTTTGATAACATTATAGTCCATCTCGCCACCTTACCACTCATTATGGGTTGTTGAGGCAAATACCTTATGGGATCCATTAATGTTACTACATATACCATGTTAGCATGTAGTGTTTGAGCTTCTTGGTTTCCCATACTAAGGCTAGAGTAGGTTTTCTAAGGCCTTATAATGGGTCTCATATTCGAAGACGTTTTTACTTATATAGTATATGGTCCTTTCTTCTCCTTCCGTTTTCTAGTCTAACATTGATCCCAAAGCATTAGCTGCTGTCGTGAGGTACAGGGTTAGAGGAATGCCCGGTTGCGATGGCACTAGAACTGGTGGATTGGATAGGTATTCTTTGATATTATCAAATGCCTTCTAGCACTCCTGATCCCATTCAATCTTCATTTCTTTCTTCAATTTCTTGAAAATAGGCTCACACGACATTGTTAACTTTGATATGAAGTAATTAATTTATTACAGACATCACAGGAATCGTTATGTCTCCTTTCTTGTCTTAGGCGATGGCATTGCTTGTTTTGCCTTGATTTGCGAAGGATTGACCTCGATTCCTCAGAGGCCAATGGTGTACCCCAGCAACTGAGGTGACGCTAAATGTGCACTTCTATGGATTCAAACACATTATATTTTCTAAGTCTAGTGAACAACTTCCGAAGAGTTGAAACATGCCCATCCCTTTGCTTAGATTTTATGATGATGTCGTCCATATATACCTCAACCTCTTTATGTATGAAGTCATGTAACAAGGTAGTAGCTGTCCTTTGGTAGGTAGCCCCGAGGTTCTTCAATCTAAATGGCATCACGGTATGACAGTAGGTCCCCTATGGGGTGATGAAGGTAGTTTTTTCCATATCTTCTACTACCATCTTGACTTGGTTGTAACCAGCGTACCCATCTATAAAGGAAAAGAGAGCGTGACCAGCTATGTTGTAACACCTTGAGTGTGGCTTAAAAAGGATCGAAGTGACTACTTATATCACCAAAGGTGCACCTTTCTTTTCGGGAAGCCCACTCTTAAGAACTCAACAGTTAAGCGTGCTTACTGCGGAGTAATCCTGAGATGGGTGTCCTGGGAAGTTTTCTAGGCAGCGTGTGAGCGAGGACGAAGCATGCCGGAAAGACTTGTGGTAATTTGTGGGGCCAGTCGATGATCCTTGAAGCCGTTATTGGTAAGACCTGCGACCGATAGGGATCGAGGAGTTACAGATGGTATCAGAGCCGATCCGCGACCGTGAGCTGCGCCAGTGGATGGAGAGCCCATGGGCAGTCACCTAGCCGGACGAAGATACTTGGCGTGGACCGTCGGTCAAGAGGACTTGTAAGTCGGTCAGTTATTGAGCCACAACGAGGACGTTGTGCGCTTCAAGTGAGGGTGATTGTAACACCCCGAGTGTGGCCTAAAAGGATCGAAGTGACTACTTATATCACCAAAGGTACACCTTTCTTTTCGGGAAGCCCACTCTTAAGAACTCCACAGTTAAGCGTGCTTGCTGGGGAACAATCTTTGGATGGGTGACCTCCTGGGAAGTTTCTCAGGCAGCGTGTGAGCGAGGACGAAGCACGCCGGAAAGACTTGTGGTGATTTGTGGGGTCAGTCAATGATTCTTGAAGCTGTTATTGGTAAGAACCGCGACCGAGAGTGGTGGGGCATTACACTACAATTTTGAGATGGTGGCATTATTAGAAAAGGACAAAATTTCTCTCAACTTTAATGCTTATCCTAATCTGAATGTGAATGCATCTTAAAGAAAATGACCTATTTCCCGATAACGGCTATAGGAGAGAGAGCATGAGGGCGGACTACCTTCCCCCTTGGCTTAAAGGAAGGATTATAAGTTTGAATTAGCATATCACCCTACTTCAGATGAGGTAACCAATGCTAGGTAGGAAGCCCAGGCTCAGAAGACTGTTACTAGAAATGGGTACCTAAAGCACTATACTATTAGGCCTTATCCTCACATCCTCAATGGGAAGTTCCTGTGTAAAGGACACAACTTCCACTTTTATAGTTTTCTTGAACCTTGTTACATACATGAAAAGGAACTCCTAGTACCAAGGGTAGAAGTATTCAATGATTGCCATCTTCTAGAGGAGGATGTGTTCACTACTGTGAATAAAGACCAATCCACATAAGACTGGGTTAACCTCACAGAAATTATCTTTAGGATTCTATTCGATCAAGGATACATGAAGAAGGAAGGCCCTATTGCTATTATTTCTCTTGTCATATCTAACAGTGGATTCCTACCAACTTCATCACCGAGGCTAAAACTAAAGGTTGCAAGCAATTAACTTGGACAACTGAAGAGGACGGAAAAGTGTTCACCATGGCTATAAGGGGTAGTTTATGGGAGTCTAGGGTAGAGTCTAAGAGTCAGTCTTCCGTTTATCTTCCACCAAATTTTGCATTGGATTTATCTATTTCCAATTACATTATGATGAACTCTTTTGCTTACAACTCCTCTTATTCCTCCCCTTTTGAATGCTTTGCCTCTTATAATGAAAATAAAGAGATAACATGCACAGAATTAAGTAAAGCAGTGGAAGATCACGAAAACCAAACTTCCATAATTAAGGACATAATACTAATCAACTTACAGACTCTTGACGAGCCCCGAGAGCTCAAAATAGGAAAAATGTTAACCCTCAACAGCAAGAAGTTTTACTTCACTATTACGTGGATTTATATATGTCTTTGCATGATCCTGCAAAGACAAGCCGAGTATTGATCGTGATATTGTTAAGCACAAAATTCCTCCCTATTCAGATGTAAAACGGATAAAGCAGACGCTTTGTAGGATGAAACTAGAATGGGCCTTGAAAATAAAGGAGAAGGTACATAAACAATTAGATGCAAGGTTCATTAAGGCTGCTTACTACCCTAAATGGGTGGTAAATGTCATACCAGTCCCGAAGAAGGATAGAAGAGTGAGAATCTATATAGATTTTAGGGATCTCAATAAAGCAAGTCCAAAAGTTGATTTGCCATTGCCACATATAGATGTTTTGGTCGATAACATATGTAATGCCCCGACCCCTATCGGTCGCAGGTCTTACCAATAACAGCTTCAAGGATCGTCGACTAGCCCCACAAATTATCACAAGTCTTTCCGGCGTGTTTCGTCCTCGCTCACACGCTGCCTGGAAAACTTCCTAGGAGGTCACCCATCCCAAGATTGTTCCCCAACAAGCACGCTTAACTGTGGAGTTCTTAAGAGTGGGCTTCCCGAAAAGAAAGGTGCACCTTTGGTGATATAAGTAGTTACTTCGATCCTTTTTAAGCCACACTCGAGGTGTTACAATCACCCCCACTTGAAGCGCACAACGTCCTCGTTGTGCCTCAATAAACGACTGACTTACAAGTCCTCTTAACCGGCAGTCCACACCCAGTATCTTTGCCCCGCTAGGTGACTGCCCATGGGCTCTCCATCTACTGGCGCAGCTCACGGTCGCGGGTCGGCTCTGATACCATCTGTAATGCCCGGACCCCTCTCGGTCGCAGGTCTTACCAATACTGCTTCAAGGATCGTTGACTGGCCCCACAAATTACCATAGGTCTTTCCGGCGTGCTTCGTCCTCACTCACACGCTGCTTGGGAAACTTCCCAGGAGGTCACCCATCCCAAGATTGCTCCCCAGTAAGCACGCTTAATGGTGGAGTTCTTAAGAGTGGGATTCTCGAAAAGAAATGTGCACCTTGGTGATATAAGTAGTCACTTCGATCCTTTTAGGCCACACTCGGGGTGTTACATGTAGAGTTCCTCATCTTTATAATTATGCTCTATTTCTAGTATTAGCCCCTTATTTGTGATCATAGCACGTAGACTGTCACCTTTAATAGTCATCACCTCGCTTTTCACTGGCATCTTCACCTTCTGATGTAAAGTGGAAGGGACTGCTTGATGGCTGTGAAGCCATGGCCTTCCTAAGAGTAGGTTGAAGGTAGTTGGTATATCGAAGCCTTGAAATTCTAAGCTCCTTTCAAAAGGGGCCCACATTAATATAAAGGAGAATAATACCCTACAGCAACCTCTTTGAATTGCGATATACTATTAAGCGGGTGGATGGTGCTGAGAGATGTTCTTTTTTGATCCCTAACCTTTTGGTCATTATGCAAGGATATGCATTTACTATTGAGCCATTGTCAACTAGGGCCAGAGTTGCATGCTTATGTAAGAATAGTACAGTAAGGTAGAGAGCGTTGTTGTGCGCTATGATTCCCAAGGGGGATCTTCATTGCTAAAGGTTATAGTGCTAAGGCAGTTATCGGAGATACCTAAATTTTATTCAGTGCCTCTATTAGGAGCTGTCTATGTTTTTGAGAAACTACTATGAGTTGCAGATACTCACATCTACTTCGAGTTTCTTCAACTGGTTTGTTACCAGGTCCTCTTCTAGGGTAGTGTTACCTTCCCTTTTTTGAGGTCTTATTATGGGCCCACCTTAGCTTGATGTTTCCGGGATCTCATAAAGTATTGGACTGTCACTAGGTCCTCCTCACCTTAGAATTCTTCTTCTTCATCTCGCCCTAGCAGTAATCGTCACTTGCTTCGGCAGACATACCACCTTCTTGGGCTCCATAAACATCGTCTTCATCATTTTCTCTTACGCCAAAAACTTCTAGGTTTGGTGAAGGCATGCTTACCCTTAGTTTTAGGCCATAAATGCTTTGTATGAACATATGGGTCTCATTCCTCTTCCTAGTTATCAATAGCAAAGATGCTTTTATGATTCCCTAGTGGATTTTTGTCATTGTTGGGCTTCTGGGCTGTTTTAGGCAATGGGAATTGCTTGAACTTAAACATCCTCTCCAGCCTATTCTTAATTTTAAGAAGATTTATCTTTCCTTTGGCCATGAGTCACTCTAGAGCTTGGATGTAAGTAGTTCCTATGGGGGTATATTCGGTAATACAGTTCACCATGTGTACATCCTTGGAGCAGCTAACCTTCTTATCCTTATTTTGGTAGTTGTTTTTCCAGTGCTACCTACCTTAACAGGTGCCTCCTCAGATAATTCTTCTTTTATTAGCATGCCAACATTTCTTAATATAATGAAGTTCTCAAATGGTGTAAACTACAGATGCTGCTTCTATGAGGGGTGAGTGTTTATGATAAATAGCCTTACCTAATCGGCTTCAAAGGGTCAGTCAACCACGTGGGTAGCCTTTGCCCTCCATCTGGCCAAGTAGTTAGCGAACCCTTATTTTTCTTCTTGCTTAAGTAGTTCCAACGCCTTGAGCATGATTGGGAGATCGGTGTTATATGATTATAGGCTTAAAGTTTCTTTGCATAAATTATCCTAGTTTGCAATGTTTTGTTGGTCCATGGTGTTGTACCATCTCATGACATCCTTGTTAAAGATCCAAGGGCATATGAGGTGGAAGGTGTCCTTATCTATCCCCTTTAGAGTCATGGCACTAATAAAGTTCCATACATGGTGATGCAGAGTTTTGATCCCATGGAATTTGATGTTAGGCATGTTGAATTTTGGGGGCAGCTTCCCTTTTAAGATTGAAGTGAACCCCACATAATCATTAAAATAGTTATTAAACATGGAAGATTCCTTAGGCAACTACCCTATGCGATCTATATATGGATCGGCTGGAACCTTCATATTCTCAACCTCTCCCCTTTCTTCATCATTTACATCTTGCAGTGGAAGAGGTTGCTCACTATTTCCGCTTGGATTCCTTGTCGAGGTTCTGAAGGGCAGTAATTATTGATTCCACCTTCTTATCCGTCTCATCCATCTTAGCTTGCATCTTCTCAATTAGTTTCATAAGTTAGGCGATCTTATTATTTCCCGCCATTGGAATAGGTGTAAGATTTCCCTTTGACTTAGATTTTATAAGTTAGGCGATCTTCTTATTTCCTACCATTGGAATCAGTGTATGATTTTCCTTTGACTTAGACCTTGACCCTTACCTGACTAATGGAGTTTGTTCTGACTCCTCCATAAATAGAAGTCTCCCAATTATTGGACTTTGCTCGTATACCTTTTTAGTCTTCCCTATCCTAATAAATAAAGAAATGCTCTGTCTTTTCCTAGGAAATAAGGACTCAAAATATGCTGACTCATGCACTACAAAAATTCTAAGACTGGGAGCCTAGTATGCTGACTGTATGTTGACTCACATTGACATAGACTGAATTGAACTTAACTGTAGATACCGACTCGTATCCCTGGTGGCCCTGGCATTGGGTTGCTGACTTCTAATCTTTCTGTGCTAAGTCCAGACCTAATCTAGTATAATAAGACTCCTAGTATAGCCAGTTAGATTCCTTATTTGGCTCTCGAAATTGGCTTACTAACTTCTAATCTTTCTATCTTAAGTACAGACCAACTGACTACAAGCAGACGCCCTCTAAGACAGTACCGGTTTCATAATTGGCATAGGAGACTGACTTCTATTCCTAATTCCAGACTGACAATCGTCCTAGTTGGGTTTTTCTAAAACAATCTTAGACTTTTACCAGGATACGCACACTCTTTTTTTTTTGAATGAACAATCAATGCTTATTTGGGCATGGCTGAGTCTCTTTTTAGGACTTCTTTTCTCTAGACTAGGGTTAGAGCCTAGTCAGATCCAGGGTCAAGAGCCCTTTAGAACTCAATTGGTCTTGAAGCCTACTTGGTCTATAACTCTAGCCACTAAGCCCTACCCTTCCTAACCTGGGCTTTCTAAGATCTAAAGGACCAATGCATAGACCTTTGGGCTAAAAAGTTAAATCATACAACAACACAACTAAGCATGCACATGAGTTCCAATCCTAAACCAATCATAACTCCGAAGTCTCGAACTGAGGATTCGAATTTGGGGAAGAAGGTATGATGATGTGATGGGATGCATCTCGTTACAACTCGTCATCACTAACGGTTGCTACTATTTAATATTGGAAATCTAAAATTCTAATCACGCTATCACATAATCATGCAAAAGGATTAGTATTATTTCATATCAAACCATGCAAGAATATAACTTTTAGTCTACCATGGAAAAAATAAAATAAATAATTTGCGGCGGGCGGGAACTACCTAAAGATTACATCTTTATTGATTATAAAAGTAAAATAAGAAGAAAGTAAATGGAAAAAGGTTAAAAAGGTAAAAGCTTTGCCCTTAGGACAGCTCGCCTAATTTCTTGGGCAAACCAATGAAGTGATCATTCCTTAATACTGGGGAGAGACTCGAGACTTCACCACACTGGTAAAAATCTCCTCACAATCTTTCAAGTGATCTCTCAGTTACTCTTGTTTTTTTTTTCTAATGTTCGACTGATCTCTTAAATCGACTTGATGCCCTCAACCCTTTAGGACACCCCCTTGTATAGTTGATAATTAGACCAACTCAATCTAGGAAAAGGATACCAACTCCTAATCATGTTAAACTTAATATAAATAACTTTACTAATTCTACTTGTAGTCTATTTTGATTAAACACATCATGTTAATTACCCTCGAGATAAAAAAAACTGACTAACCAACTTGGACTTGGACTTAAGGGAGGAAAAAAAGAAGAAGGAAGTTGGCCGGCTTCCAAGCCCAGTGGGCCTTATTGACTAACACCCAGTTGGACTCTCATTTTTATTTTTATTAGTCACTTCATTGGGCCTCCGGATTTATAGTTGTGATAGTTTTCTTCATCATTGGACAATTAAAAATACAACTACTATTTTTGGACACCTATAGTTACTAGTTATTATCTGAAAGTGGAACCAAAATTGATGATATACGAATAATGCAATAATTGAGTAAGGTGTACACCTCCCAGGCAGATCAGGCAGTTTAAGTTGAAGCCGTACGGATAAATTAATGGGCTTAAGCCATAGTAGTTGGTAATGGGTGGGTCCATTTTATCATGTCGCAAATTAATTCTTGAAAATAATTCATTGAATAATTGTATATTATGATATTTTGATATTTATGAAAATACATGAATTTTCGAAAGGTATAGTTAGTAAAAGTACCTTAGTTGAAAGTATCACCCCCTTTGAATTTATTAGTCATCAATTTAGACAATGATTAAAATGACCTTGTTTTCTATCTCAAATAGGATATTTTTATTATTAACAACTTTAAACAATCCTTAATATGGTAGTTTTAGTTACATACATACTCACATATACGTATGTCTAATTGAGCACTTATTCATTAATCGTTTGTTTTCTATTTATTAATTAGGCTACCCTTTCTATGGGGTTTTTTCTTGTTGAGACTATTTGCTCTAGCAATTTTTTTAATAAATAAACTACATTTTAAAGTTATGTGGATTTTATTTATGTTCCTAGTTAAGAATTCTTATATTCATAAGGTTGATTAATTTTCAATATCATCATCATCAACATCATTATTATTATTAGTTAGAATCCACCAATTTCCCTCTTTCCTTTTTTCCCCCCTGAGTTGAACCTATAATTCATCCATAATTTTGAGCTTAGCCTAAACTTCTCAATTGATTTCAAGATTAACAATTATGCTTATTTTATTTCAAATTTCCTTCAATCAAATGACTCTTTTCTTCCTCAGGCTCATCCATGGAAAAACTCAAGCCACAATTTGACTACAAATATTCCTATAACAAGAGCAAAGTTTCTCCAATCTAAGCTTGCCCAATTAAATTTGGAAAAAGGCAAGAGTAATAAGACACATCTCCGAGCTTATCTACTCTAACCATGACATCCAATGTCTTCTAACATTCCATAACCCGAAATTGTCAGAGTAGAACTTCAGATTCACATAACAAATACTTATCTAAGCGAAAATAATAAATTTAACAACAATATAGCGAGAAGAGTAAGAACATAACATGGTGGAAAGGTATAGAAAGGGTTTGAGTTTTACCTTGAACAATCAAGGGATTAAACTAAGGTAAAGAAAGGATGGCGAGTGGCGATCAATTGGTGGGTCTAGTTAGTTTTTGGGGGACACAAATGATATCAGGTAATTCACAACTGGTAGCAACACCTAGGCGCCAGCAGGTCGAGTAGAAGATAGGTGTGTCTGATGGTTTTGGTATGTGAGCACTAAGAAAGCATTGTGGTCTTGACTGCTTACTCTAGTCTTTCTCCTGACATAGCCTCTTTCCTGAGATTTTTCTAAAAAGCAATTGGCTCCTTTATCATGGCTCTCCTGAGTAGCCCAATCCAACACGACTCAATAGTTCAATCACCATAAACGTTTGGGCTTCTAATTTGGGCTGGCTTCTTTCCTTATACAGAATGCCCAGAGATAACCATAATCTCACTTTGATTTTGCTAGTTCGTGGCATGTAACTTTTCCATCTTATTTACTTCATTTTTCTCTTAAATTGTATCATTTATTTTGTCTAAACTTACGCATGTAAAAAGTTAGTGTAGATGCTATTTGTTATAAGAAGAATAATATTCTTGTCAATCTTGAGAAATATGGGCCTCCACATTTATTTTTATACATTAAATAATTCTATATACTTGAGCTAGAGGGCATCAACCATTGCTCGAGCCTTGTAACATATAAAAATGCTAAAATGTTGAATTGAATTGTGCATGCTCAAATAAATTAATTAGGATTAGTTATTAGTAATGGTGATTTTAGGGTTGGGCTGTTATAATCTTGCCTCCTTAAAATAAGTTTCATTCTCAAAACTTGATGTTTAAAAGTTTGCATGCTAGTTATTGAGCATAGCCACTAATAGTAAATTTCAATTGCCTCCATCAGGTCGAATTGATTAACTAGCACTATTAGTTCTTGCGATCTCTTTGGAAACATTTAAGATAGGCTGATTACGTAAGGTGGGCTATAATGATGAAATTATTGGGCATGTATTTAAATTTTGATCTTATATACTTTGGAAATTTGAGCCAAGAATGACATGAATTATTAAAGAAGATAGGTTGTATAGTCCATCTTAGAGTTTATAGAGTTATCGCTTCCTCATAGCCTTAATTGTATATATTGACATACCCTCTCCTGTAACACTAATCCTAAACTTGTTAGTGCTAGATTCAATACCATCAGCAAATAGCTCTAAAAATACAATTATAAATAGTGAGGATGTTAGCGAATTAGGTCATTACTCTTAAAAATAAAGACACGAAAAAGGAAATCATTGACAGAGAGGGACTACTAGAACATGTGTATATAGAGTTAGTATGCAAAATTTAGAGAAATATAAGAATAAAAATCATGTACATCCAAATACTAATTATAAGGAAGAAGAACAAGTGGTAAAAAAAAATTAATAATACAAATGGAGGGGCATTTAACCTATAGATAGAATGCTGCTACATTTGGAGAATTGAATGATCCTGATATCTAGGTTATGGAAAAGAATCATCCATAAGTGAAACAAATGGTTGCATAAATCAATATCAATTGAGGCAAATGTAATTCAAAGTATCACATTTAACAGAAGGTGGATATCAAGTAAACAAAATTTGAAATTGAATGGTATAGAATGAGTTTATTCATTCATTC
Organism: Selenicereus undatus; assembly: GCA_017589665.1. Taxonomy (NCBI): domain Eukaryota; kingdom Viridiplantae; phylum Streptophyta; class Magnoliopsida; order Caryophyllales; family Cactaceae; genus Selenicereus; species Selenicereus undatus. The sequence goes on along the minus strand of JACYFF010031954.1, from coordinate 32,823,908 downwards.
ATTTATTTATTAGAGTTCCTTTTTTCATTAGAAATAGTAGTACAATGGTCCCAACATGATATGTTTTCATACTAATCATCCAGAATAAGAAAATTCCTAAAGCTAAATGGACATATATGGTATTTACTCGAAGAGGCTCCTGGTTACTGTAAGGATTAAGTAGTAAAGATGCTTAAGTAACATTCAAAAAAGGGCACACAGGACTGAAAGAAAGTTTGACTCTCACAAGTGCACATACTTAGCAATTATAAGTAGGCTTAGGAACGGGGGGAGTTTCACCAACAAGCTAGGTATGCCTAACTTTCAGAGATGAAAAGATTCCAATATTGAATTACACAACTACACTAGAGCATCAATGGTGGATTGCTAAAGGGAGTTCTCGAGCAAAATCAATATGACAACTGCAACAGTTGACTTCGATGGATAGAGTTTAGGAATACTTCATATTTAGTAGAAAATAAAATATAAGAATATACCCTCGCCAGACATAGTAAGCTCAAACAAAATAATATAATTAAATAGATAGATATTAAGATTACTTATGAGAATATAAGACTAAGAGATCAAGAGAACGATCACAAGGAGTCAGTATCAACCAGGAACATTGCTAAAAATATGGAAGAATAACTCAATCCTCATTATCATGTTTCATGTGAATATTAGAGCCAATGGAATCGTCGAATGATAAAAGAAGCAACACTAGCAATAAATAGAAAATTTGTATACTTGCAAGGAACAAGGAATCCAAAGGGATGGATGGTGAATAGCATGTGCAGTATGTCAATCTTATAATTTATAAAGCAAGCCTTCATATAACAATTCCAACAGCTCTGATGAGAACGTCAAGTTGGTCCTCTTTGGGACATTAGGGAAAAGAGTTATAGGTTTCATAAAAAGAAATTGTTCATGGATATTTCCACTTGTTAAGAAGGAAATACTCATATTACGATAACAATTAACAAAAGGATTTAATAACGACTTGCGATGAGGTGATATTTTGACGGACGTTGATAAGGCCAATTTTTTGAATGGATCTACTAAGAAAATATGACACTTACCTCATATATAGAAAATGAATGTTGTTGTTATTCAAGGGAATATGAATTGAAGTGTGCTTGTAATTCGAAGAAACTATTGAATAAAAGAACATGAAGAAAAAGAAAAGAGGCAAGATCCCTGCAGAAGTGCATTTCAGCAAGACAGGGGGTATTCATTCAACCATAGGAGGACAATTGTTTGTAATTAAAAGGAGAATATCTCCAAGTGTCAGTGAAAAGATTTACAAGGATGTATCTGTTTACTCTACGGAAACGATACTAGTATCCTTAGGTTTAAATTGGAGGGTTTCAAGAGTACAAAACAGAGAAATGCAAATCACGTCAAACAAAATTGATCCTAAGGATAAAATTACACATAAAAATCATGTAATCAACAAATATAAGGATTACTAAGCAGAGAGGCCCATGGAATTAAAGAAGAGCTCTACTTTGTATGTTATCGGTGTCATCAATTGATCTAGATTACGACTATACAATAATGAAAAAAGAGCAATGACCATCTTGAATGCGAGTTTTATAAGCCAAATTATACAATGTTGCAACCAACTCTAATGGTGGTAACCTAACTCATTGGTAGTAAATTAAAAGGGTACAATAGAAGGCATTAAATGAAACATAAAATGATCAAGATTATTTGTGAAAAGATATGATATTCAAGTTGTAACGGATTGATCACTAAGAGTAATTGTCTCTTGTATCAACCAATTAAAGTGAAGAAAAACCTCACTCATGTCATGTGGCGATAATCCAACAAGATATAAGAATCCATGCAAGGGAAGCCAGGAATCAAACAAGATTTACTACACCAATTGAGCATTTTCAAGGGATTAAAGGTCAATATGATTCATATGAAATTACAAACTATGGCATGTTTATGTATAATGAACTTCTAATTAGTATTCAATCAAGGTGAAAATAAAGGGAATTAATCGCCAAGAGGCTAAACAACCTTGCTCAAACATTATAAGGGAGAATTTTAATGTTGATTTGCTAATTGTTGTTTTAGGGCTAATAGTTAATGCAAGGATTCTTGTAATCAAATTCACATAAGTCTCGCTTAGGGTGTGTTTGGTAGGGGGGAAAATCATTTTTTCGGAAAATGATTTTCCCATTTTACGTCATTCGGTAAAACAAGGAGGGGAAAATCATTTTACCCCATTTGAAGGAAATTGTTTTCCCTTGAAAAAGTAGGGAAAATGATTTTCCAAGCCTAATTTTCGTTGCCCAATTTTGTCTCTCGCTCTATTTTCTTTTAATTGTGCCTAGAATCGCTCGATTTTCATTCTCATTTTGTCTCTCATTCTTCCCCTCTTCTTCATGTTCATCATGTTCATCTATGATTTCCATCGTTAATCTCTGTAATTATTTCTTGAGTTCTATGATCTTGTTACAGTTGCCCTTTTGAAGAGCTTTGTAATCTGAGACACCCATCATCTCTCCATTCGTCATTTTCTTTAATCTTGATTTAATATCACTCAAAGTCAACTGGGTAATCCTTGGGAATAGTAAAAAAATTGAGATTCATTAATGTTGACTCTCTCTTTTGTTGGGTTTATTACTGGGTATATTTCATACTGATGTTTGGGTTTGATTTTGAAGAGGAGAGAGAAACAGAATTCGTTGGTTGGGCCGGGTCAGAGTAGTGAGCAGGCAAGGGGGTTAATGGTAAAAAGAAATGAAGTGTGGACGGGGGGTTCATTCTATCAAATAACTAAAAATGAAGTGTAAACAAAATGATTTTCCATTCTACCAAACAGTTGAAAATGTAAGTGGAAAATCATTTTTCTTGGAAAAATATTTTTCATGGAAAACGATTTTCTAGGAAAATGATTTTGCCCCCTACCAAACACACCCTAAATGAAAAAAGGCTAACTTTAGCTCTTAGGTGAAGCATCATATCACCTGCCATATGCAACATCTCATATCAATAAACATAGGACTAATGTTAAAAGTATAGCATTGCACATAGGTTGTCCAGGTCACATAAAATCTAGCAATGGTATCTTATACCAAAAATTAAGGGTGTCAAACTTTAACTCTAGCTACGAAAGTTTTATGCCAAAAGGTCATTTGCTATTTAAGCTAGTTTTGTGGCTCACTAAATGCTCCATTAATGAATTTGTAGTTTAATATACCAGATGTATTGTGAAACCCTCATAGTTATAACCACCATGTACCCCCATACAATCTCAAGTCATTGCCCATGGACTCTTCCCATCAACTTTTGTTACTTTTGACAATGAATGAAATTTTAAGTGTCTCCACAAACGGTTTGTTTCTCTTAAGGTAACAACACCCAATTGTCTTTAACTAATGAATCTCTTAGAAGTTCTTGCTCAATTTACCCATCAATATATGCACAAGATAGCACACCATCAAGATGCTGCCAATTTGCTCTTGGCATAGTGCTTGATTGAAACACAATTTATTTTTTTTCCATAATGTAGTTTTTCTCTAGTAGTTCATCAATTTACATAGCTTATTTTTTCCATAATTAAAAGCTCCTTGCTATATAGTTCTTGTTTCAGTGATGTCAAAGGTAGTAATGGCATGAAAAAAGGGGATGTCGGCAAACATTTGTGTGAGATCCCTTTGCAATTAGAATGAATTGTGGTTGATTTTATTGATAAATTCCAAAGCTACATAGGAAATAGAGGACGAAATGAAAACTCATTTCCCTCATTTGTTTCAAAGGTATGTTTAGTATAGCTTCAAGAAGTAAACTTTTTGTAGGGTGGAAAGATGTAACATGTTGTTACTTTAATTATTTTTAATTTTACATTAGTCATACAATTATGAATATTGGTCAGAGTAGTGAGCCACATAATTTTGGAATTATGACGAAAGGAATACTGGCCTTGAATAATTTAATTTAGTCATGAAATATACTCTTAGTGAGTTTGAGCACAAATAATTATGTAAGGATATACATTTGAATACAAGAATGCATATGCACTTAAATAATGCCAAAAACTAATAGAATCATTCAATTTACTTACAATTTATGACTATAAATTGCATAATAAAAATTGAAGTAAGAAGCTCAACATGAGCCAAACGTAGGATCAATTTTTGACCATGTGATAGAGAAAAAAAAATTTAATGATAAGATCTAAATTAATTTTGATTTGACCAAAGTATTTACACAATAAAATGAAAAAAAAAAAAGAAGAAGGAGCCATTTCTAGTTTTAGAAGGTAAGTCTTAAACTAGGAAAACTAGACAAAGAAAACCAACAAAACCCCTAAACCTCCCTTCCCCTCCCCTGCTTCATGCACCCCCAGTACCTGTTGCTCATCATCCTGGCCATCACTGCTGGGTTTAACGTCTATCATCATCATCAGCCCCCCAGCTGCTATTACTCATCACCAGCCACCGCCATGCCTTTCTTTCCTATACACCCCTTATTTTGCTCAAATCAACTCAGAGTGACCCCTATCTACTCTTGTCTAGTGCCATATGTCGCCCTCTTGCCACCGACAATTGTCAGTCCACTTCTTAGCACAACAGCCACCGTCCTTTACTCCTCTCACTTGTCAGTGGCACCCATTTCTAGGGGTAGATTTAGGGGGGTTTAGGAGGGTCCATGGCTCTCCCTATGATTGTTTTTTCAAAAAAAAAAGATTTCTAAAGAAGCACAACAATGGAAAAATAGGTTAAATTTTTTACACCTAATTACGTGTTCTATTGCTCATAGAACAGATGCACATAGTCTGGGCAAAAAAGAAAAAGAATAGATGCATAGTGGCAGCTTTATGATCTTTGAATATTGGTCAAAGAGTCCATGTGCTTTTTAGAATGTTATTGATTGATTGGTTAAAGTAAGGACAAGGGCTTATTAAAGTTTTTGAGGGCAAAGCTGAAGATCAATCTGACATAGTCACTGTCTCACAAAGAATAATAAAGGTATGTGATTTCTTTCAGTTTTTCATTAATACTCTAAATAAAGTTGCTTTTTTCCTCTATGAGTAGCATATGTGATTTACATATGCTAAATTATTAATATGCCTATTTGAACTTTTTTTTGAGTGTTTGACTAATACTAGTTGATTTGATTTAAATCTGAATTAGTAATTTGATATGATTTAATTAATCTAATAGGATAATTTATTATAGGCTAATTAACATTATGCTAAAATAAATAAGTGACTTCTTTTTCAAGAAACAAGCAAGGGAGATGTTTGTAAGGATCATGAAGAAACCAGTCAACAAGTTGTTGGTTTTGGACATATAGAGGGTGAGCTAATTGTTCAAGGGAATTTCAATGGGTCCAATCAATCCAATTTAGAGGATGAACAACTAGAACCCCCTGTAAGTCTTCAATAATTAAAGTTGAGGCTTTGGATCAAAACTCTTTAGTACGTGATCCATGCCAACTTAAAGTCATTGATAGTTACCTTATAAAAGAATGAGATGAGATTCAAAAGGAATATATAAAATTTGGACCTTATCAACCTTATCAAGGTCATTACTCATCTTATAGTCCAGAAAGCCATCCTCGTCATTGTTAACGTCATTGATTTAAGAAGTTTTCTTAGGTAGAATATTTGCCTAGAACAAATGCTGTTTATCATTTTTCATGTTCTCTTTTGCTACGTTAGAAAGTCAAGATCAAATGTGTTTACTGTGAATGGGTTCCACAATTGGAGAAAAACAATCAATGATGGAAAATTGTGCTTTGCTTGCTCAAGTTGGGAAGGATTCCAACTCAGCTCATAATTTTGCAATTAAATGCTTTGATAATTTGATAAACGAATCATGTCATAATCATAAGGTGGATGAGAAACAAACTATCAAGAAAATTTTGAGCAATAGCTTGCAATTACAAGCATCAAAAAATGCTATGCGGTGGTTGACATTTCAATCATGTCCATTTGGAGGTCAAGATGAAAGTTCTAATTTAATGAATCAAGGCAATTTTCTTGAATTACTAAAAATTTTGGCTTTATATAATGAAAAATTGTAATCCCCCAACGTACAATCACCTAATTAATCTTAATTAACTAAACGTTGGTAACTAATCCCATCGTAACCTCACAGTCAGGGCATTACCGCCATCCTCAGGACGATTAGGCTTGAGTAACTGATCACATAGGTACTGCAATGACTCTTATGCTGCAAGAAGACCAACGATGTACAACTCGTGTATGCTCAACTGTAAAACAAAGATCAATGTTGCAAATATATTTGTCCATAACCCCAGAACTTTACAGTATGTTATTGAGAGCTCATCTCGGTCCATTGATCGTCGTACAACTCTATTTCCTCTCCCAAGTGTCTAAACTTCTCCAATATCCACCTAAAACAAAAAAATATAAAAATACTCGAACAATGAGCCGAAACTCAATACGTTTACCCCTATACTGTAAGAAAAAGAAATTCATATCCCAGTGAGCGGCCACATTTCAGTTCACTTTAGTTCGAAATTAGGAAGAGATGGAATTACATTAAAACTTTAATCGGCTATTATCTGAAAGTGGAACCCAAACTAATGAGCTCATATGTATATTGTGATATTTGAATAGGTGTACACCTATTAGGCCAATCGGATAGCCTGGCATGAGGCCGTGCGAGTAAACTGAAGGGCCTTAGCCTTGATAATTGATAACTGGTGGGCCACTAGATTATGTGGCAAAACAATGCTTAAAAATGTTTCATTAAATAATTATATATTATGAGATTTTGGTATTTATAAAAACATGTGAATTTTTAAAAGGTACAGGTAGGAAACGTACTTGAACTTAAAATCTTTCCATCTCTTTTGTGAAGATTTCTTTTACGGCTCAGCGACAACGAAAGAGGTCTCGCCTCTATTTTAAATTGATCTTTCATTATTAATAAGGTTTAAATAATTTTTGTTATTACAAGCTGTGTAAATAATCCATATTTGCTTGGCATTTGTTTATTTATTTATTATTATTATTATTATTATTATTATTATTATTATTATTATTAT
>JACYFF010031954.1:32773290-32816715 GCA_017589665.1 Selenicereus undatus | reverse complement strand
TATTATTATTATTATTATTATTATTATTATTATTATTATTATTATTACTATTATTATTATTATTATCATCATCATCATCATCATCATCATCACACCATTCGTGTTAGTATTATTACTACTATTTTTTTGTTTTTACTTTCATTTCAATGTCCACCCCTTATGAATTAGTGATTTACTAGCATAGGGTTCAGTTAAAAAGGCACTTACTTTCAATTTATTATTAGCACTAAATAACCTCACTATTTTGATCAAGTGTTTAAGAGACAAGCTTCACCATTACTTTCATCACTATTCTCACTCAAATTTCAACTTAAAAAACAACTCAATTCCTCAAACTAATCCCTCAATTAATGATTAATTGGCTCATTACAAACTTCCCTAAACGCATGTCTCACCTTTCTTCATCTCTAACCTCAAAGTTCTTTTCAACGTCTTCAACCCTTCAATGACAACCACCCAACACAACCATCATCAACATTTGATTTCTTTCAGACACATCAAAATCCCTTAATTTTCAACTTACTCAACTCAAGTGAATCCAATTTGTCAACCCTTACTCAAACCCTCTTCCACCATGTAACCCATAAACCTCCCTACCTCCCAACCCTCAAATTTATCATAATTGAACTCTAATTTCCCAAAAATTAGCATTAATCTTAGTGAAACAACATATCTAATCAATTATTCAAGAAGTAAGGTTGTAAAAAAAACTATGGAAAGCTTGGGTCTCACCTTCCAACCCTTAAGTAAAATAGAGCAAGAAGAGTGGGAATAAGTGGGGGTGGTGCGGATGAGCTCCAGGTAATAATCGGTAACCAATAATGGCTAGTTGGGGCAGCGTTGATGCAATCGGACAGGGGGGTCTGGATAGTGCCAGAGCAGGGGGGATGGAAAGGGAATGTGTAAGGCATTGGGGAGGGGATGTGTGGCTGGTAAAAAAAAATGAGAGGGGAGGGGGCTTATTTTACTAGTTGGTTACTTTTTTGGTTGACTTGATGTTGCTTCTTTCCTTTTTTGGTTTTTTGAAAAAAAAATCTTGTTCAACTCACAACCTTTAACTACTATTTAGTCAAGTTTTAGTAACTTACAAATGATTTAGGAAGAAAAATTACAAATTTCATTCGTATCCATTAATACATAACTTTGCATTTATTTTTTATTTTTTTTGTTTACATAATTGTTTTGTCAACATAACATGGGTAGTCAATTTTTTTTTTAAATGATATCTTCCATAAAGTATTAATATAAGTGTGGTAATGTTTTTAATTTTTTAGCTTCTGATTAATTTAGTATTGAGCATGATTTCTTATTTCCAGACCACTTTGACGTCTCATCCTACGGTCATTTAAATATTTCAAATGTTGAATTGAAATGCGACGCTGAACTTTGTTAAGTTAAAATTAATTAGGGTAATTAGTGTTGATTTGATTCAAGCTATTACAACCTCCCCCCCCCCCCCCTAAAATAAGTTTCATCCTCGAAGCTTGTAAGTTTGAGGCAGTATCTAATTTACCTTAGATTAAGTAAGGTTATATGTTTCTTATATCCCCTTCAATCTCCCCCCATGTGGCTTCTTATGGCGCACGACCAGCCCATAATACTTTAGTTAGAAGAAGGCTCTTAATAGAGAGCTGATTGGCCCAATAATTTAGTTTCCACACAAGGTATTTTTCACGGCTCCAGGTTCCAGTACTCTTCATGGGCTTCGCCACCACATACTTGTTTGGGTTTTGCTTAAAAAGCCAATTTCTAAGCATCGAGTTTAATCCTTCTATGATTTGATAGGGCAAAGTACCATAGGCCATATTTTTATATGAAATTAAACCTCATGACTCCTCTAATTGATGATATTTCTAAGAAATACTTTATGTCCCACTCGGAAATTGTCTCTTCATACCTTTGATGGGCATTGATTAACATTTTGATCTTGTTAGAAGGGTGCTCATTTAGTGTTCTTAATTGTGTTACATGCCCATTGATGACAAAATTTATCGGCACTCTCATGGAATTTGATGTCATCTTGGGACTCGTGCTCAAACTCCCATCATGCTTACGCTAAAGGGATATCTTGCACTTTGTGTAACCACTCCAAGCTTGCTTATTTATGAAACCTCCCTTTCCAGACTAATCAAAGGTTTGCTACATCTAATTTAACTTTAGACGTAGACATGCCCAAGATATGGATGGTAAATGTGGCAACCAAGTGAGTCATTGGTCGCAGAAGGAAACAACAATGAATTTGAAGTGTTTGATAAAGAAAGGTTTGTCATGGGATGATTAGAATAAAGACAACTATGAATATAGTAAGAATTCAAAAATCGAAGGCCAGAAGAACTATGATTTGCAAGTATAGATCATGCGAAAAATCAAAGATAACTGACATTTCATCATGCCAATGAGTGGTTGGAAGGTTAAATTATAGATCAAGTTGTTTCGTTTATAAAGGAAGAAAAGATCAAAGCAAAAGATTAGATTATCCAAAGTAGAAAGATGAGATTATCTACTTACTTAATGCTCCTCTTTGTTACGAGTTCTCATCACTCAATCAAATTGCTCAAATCGCCATATAAATGAAAATTAATTGGGGTTACTGGATTAGTGCATGGGATACAAGTTGGACTGTTCGCAAAATCTTCACACTAAGGGTGTAGTTAAATGTCAAAATCATAAATATAGTATTAATATTATAGACACTGATGAAATCAGTATGTTCAACATATAATGGATAGATAACAACCAAATGGAAATTTGAAGGAAGGATTTAGAACTATTATGGAAGAGAATATTGTTCAATTATTCTCGGGCTTAGCAGTTGCATTACAATAAAGTAGCAATAATTGAATTCCAACAAGTGACCTTTTTATGCAAATCAATATGGTAACTTCAATAGTTTGGCTTGGATATCCTGAGTATAGAGCACCTGGTATTTATACAAGATGAATGTACACAAATACACTATTGCTCAGATGCAGCAAGTTCAAGTTAAGTGGCAAGGTTGTACAAAGAAGAATTTGGTTATTATGAGAAATGAAATTTAAAAGTAAGAAGAATGATGGGATTACAACAATCAACATTCACCCACATTAGTCAAAGTAAAGTTGTATCTCTTATTCAACAAGTTGTACGACTTATTACTATGGATAAATGAGTGTGCATGGTATATGTATGAATACGCTTTCAACGAAGTGGAGAACAAGATGATGGCAACCAAAATATCAGGGTGTATGAACAACCGTTTAAAGTTGAATAGGATGTATACCATAATATGTAACAAGATTCAAAACATGGTTAGTCACAATAAAAAGAAGTACAAGTGCTCTTAGGGGTCTACAAAACTACATAAGTTTGAAATAGAGAGGGGAAATTTGATAACATTGGAAGGCAAATAATTTTGAAGATAAGGCAAATTAAATAAACAAGAGAGTTGTCAGAAGGAAAAGCATCATCGTGAAGGAAAGCTCTAAATTGAGAAGGCTTGTTGTCAATTGAGACCTTTTAAGCAGGTGATCTAGATCAAGAGAACATATAGTAGCAAAGAAATGAGGCCATTAAGCGAAGCAAGATGACCACAGAAAAATTAAGCCAATGACTGAAAGTAATGAGAATATTATTGGTACAACATTTTAATCAAAGGTACTAATGGCAAATTATGAAGTGGTAAGGTAAGGAAAATTGTTAGTATGAGACAGGTAGCACACAAGTAAATGTAAGCATAAATAATTTCAAACTGGACATAGTAAAAATCACATAGTTATAGATATTAGTTTAGCAAGAAAAGAGTCATTCTATCTTAGTTTGAAAAGTAGATAATAGTAAAAATAGTTGATTTAGGTGGTGATCAAATGTTTAAAGTCAAATTGAATATCGTGTTTTACAAGGAAACAACACATCCAAGGTAATGATTGAGATTAGACTACACTCTGTCTTCAACTTGAGGTGAAAATCAAAGGTAGGAAGGTATGCCAATCCGCAAAACAGGACTTTTATAAAAGAATCTCTCGTTAGTTAGGAAAAAAATCCACATGTAGGTTTCCATGGTTATAATGAGAAGAATTTGCAATGGTTCTTAGTTTATTCTTGAAAATAGAGATAATGAATTAAAAGGTCAAGGTTACAAAGTTGAACGAGTGATAAGAGCACCAGAAGGGATGCTAGTATATGGTGCTAGTCTCTTTTAAAAGGGTTGCCACAAAAATCAAGCAGTGCTCACACAAACATATGGTGGGCAACTTTGAGAAGGATTAACAAAGGAGGTGGAAGTATGGCAAGGAGGAGAAACCTTACTCATCGATGATTAAAATTCTCTATTATAGAAGGGAATAATTTTGAGTAAGCACAATGTATTTGAGGATGTTGACAAAAGAGAGTAATAAAATCAAGGTTTCTCATAAACAAGACAGGCACCACTCAATAATGAAAGAAAGATTACCAGATGTAACCTGAGCAAGGATGATTAAGCAAGCAAGGACACAACATTCCAACTTAAGGGTCATGATTCCACAAAAAGAGTATTGTAGTTGAACAATTCAATTGGTGAAGGAATATTCAGTAAAGTATTGTCAAGATAACTAGGCAATTTAGCAAACAATATGTTGAAAGAACTCTAACAGGGATTATAGATTAGATTATACTAGAACAGAGTCTTGACGCGGCTAAAATTTAGTTATAATTGAGGGGACAAAACCAAGGGTTCTTGAGGAAGGACTACATGGTGTGTAATGGTACGTGCTTTACTAGGTAAACTTCACATTAGTCATCCTAAGGTTATTATATGATCCTTTACATCGATACCAAAATTTATAAAGCTATAATTGCATGGGTTTGATATACCCAAAATAAGGTCACCTAAGTTTCAACCCTAGCACAAGGACTTCCCATCTCATACCTGCCCTACGACCATTGAAGTCTACTTTTAGGGTTGAGCCCTAGCAAAACCTTCTTGTATAGGATAATCCAGACTTGTAAAATCTCTAGTCATGGCCCCATGCAGTCTATCCAATACTAACTCATAATGATGATTCCTTCACAAAATGGGTGCCAAAAAATGAGACCAAATATCCAGGGTTCAAGCAAACAAGATTATACCTCTAGAATACCTCACGTGTTACCCCAAACCATATCCATTTATTATGTCCCCTTGCTAGTTAGGATATAAATTATGAACCCTAGAATTACATAGGGTGTAGTTTGCAAAAATAGAATATATGTGCATATATAACATTTCTTCTAATCCTTTCCCTTAGATTCGACATGTATAACTTGATGTTTTGGTGATTGCGAAGGGAGTATACTTGAGGCGGTTACCCACTGCTCTTGTTACTTCGATGATTCCATCATCTTGGCACCCCATTTTTTTTCTAATTAGTCATCATGTTTTCCGTTCTATGTAGCATTACTATATCCCTAAAACCACAATGAGATGAGGTCTTTGACCCTTGGTGGGTTAATAGATGAAGCTCATGCTTTCATTTTTTTCTCCCCTGATTTCTATCTCTTTGTATTCTCTAATCCTTACTAATCCCAATGACTTTACTTATCTCATTATTTCATACTCTACAAAATCAAATCTTTCTCAACTTGATTATTTCCATTCTAAGCGACATATCCCATCTCAAAAAAAAAAAATGTACCACCCAGTCCTCGAAATCGGATCAGGAATGTTGTATGTTTTCTTTCCTTTAAAACTTCTCAACAAGCATCCGGCCATGAAGGGTCACCCTCCAATGATCCCTATGTATTCTTGGGGTCTATTCCATCTTTATAATATGTACATAACATTCTCGAATACATAAGGCACCTCAAATCACTACACCCCTCTTTCCTCTCTTTCTTTTTTCCCCTATGCTTTGAAAATCTCAAAAAACTGCCCATCTTTACTAATAACTTAATTAGAATAGGCCTTTCGATGTGACCTTAACCAATGGCCAAAATTATAATGTCCACTTAAAACTCACATCTAGCATTGTTTTGCCTTTTTATCACATACCTAGTTGCCCGACATGCTTAATATATGGTGACTTGGATTTAAACCTATTTTACGATTAACTTAGCAAGTTTACATAATTTTGGAAGTAATCAATGACAATACTCACAACATGCCTCATCTTTTTGCAAATAATCTATACAGTACCAAGTGGCCTACCACCACCCGTCTTATTGATATTATGAAATTCATTGAGCTAAACAATTATTGAAATTCAATTATAGGGGTGTCACATGCCCTTGTGTGTTACTCAATGACAACTCCTCCCCATGTTGGTTTGACACTCCCACTTATTTTAATAGAACCCCCTTTTTTCCCTTGTATGGGAGGTTAGAAATGGTTTGATATCACTAAAATCATATATGCATATGCAAATGACCTCTTTAATAAATGAAGTACAAAGGGTTTCACAACTAGATTGGAGATCTTCACACTAATGGATGAAGATAAGGAAATCATTGGCTAAACCATCCTCATTAAGAATTTATATTCATAAGTTCATGGGCGAAAATCACATTTAATAACTCCAACCTGGCGCTTAACTATTCATAGCTCATAGTGACCCTGAACCTAGATCTAATACCACAACTGTAATGCCCCAATGCATAATTACCTAATTAATCTTATTTAACTAAACATAGGTAACTAATCCTGTAGTAATCTCAAAGTTATTGCATTACCGCCATCCTCAGGAGGATTAGGCTTGGGTAACTGATCACATAGGTATTGCAATTACTCTTACGCTGTAAGAGGCCGAACGACGTACAACTCATGTATGATCAATCGTTAAACAAAGACCAATGCAAATGTGCTTGTCCATAACCCCCAGAACTTTATGATACATTACTGTGAGCTCATCTAGGTCCATTGATTGTGATACAACCCAATTTTTACTCCGAAGTGTTTATACGTTTACTCTTATCCTGTAAGAAAAAGAAATTCATATCCTAGTGAGTAGCCGCATTTCAATTCGTTTTAGTTCGAAATCAGGGAGGAAGAGAATTACACTAAAGCTTTTACCTTTATTATCTAAAAGTGGAACCCAAACTGATAAGCTCATATGTATACTGCAACCACTGAATAGGTGTATGCTTGCAAGCCAATCGAATAGCTTGACCTGAGGCCACGCGGGTGAATTGAATGCCCTAAGCCTGATAGTTGATAACCGGTGGGTCCATTGATTATGTGGCAACCGATGCTTAAAAATCATCAATTAAATAATTATATATTATGATATTTTGATATTTATAAAAACGTGTGAATATTTGAAAGGTACGGACAGCAAACGTACGTAGACTTAAAATCTTTCCCTCTCTTTTGTGAAGATTTCTTTTATGGCTCCACGACAATGGAAGTGGTGTCGCCTCTATTTCAAATAGATCTTTCATTATTAGTAAGGTTAAAATAATTTTTGTTATTATGAGCTCTGTAAATAATCAATACTTAGTTGGTATTTGTTTATTTTATAATAATAATAATAATAATAATAATAATAATAATAATAATTATTATTATTATTATTATTATTATTATTATTATTATTATTATTATTATTATTATTATTATTATTAGTGATAGAAGTATAACATTATTATCATTGTGATTATTATTATTTTTATTCTTGTACCATTGGTGTTAGTATTATTACTACTATTTTGTTATTGTTACTTTCATTTCAATATCCACCCCTTATGAATTAGTAATTTATTAGTATAGGGTTAAGAAAAAAGGAACTTACTTTCATTTTATTATTAGCACTAAATAACATCACTATTTTGATTAAGTGTTCAAGAGACAAGCTTCACCATTACTTCCATCACTATTCGCACTCAAATTTTATCTTAAAAAACAATTCAATTCCTCAAATTAATCTAATGGAGCAACTCTCGAGCTCGGGCTTACTCTCACTAGTGAGGGTCATGAACCAAGCTGGCCCAATATTGACCGTAGGTCAAGGACTAGGTCCCCCTACATTAATATTGACTTGGGGTCTTTAAAAAGGTCCAAGTAGGGTTAGGAAAGCTAGTTGGGCCAATAGCACCCCTAAATAAGGAGTCAACCACTTAAGCCTCCCAAAACCACCTCATTAGTTTATTTTTAGTTTTTGGGCATAATACTTTGCTTCATTTCTACCTCAAATTTAACTAGGACAACGAGCTCTAATTTTTGCAAATTACACACGGATGAAAACTCCCCAAATGTCTATTTTCTAACAAGTCTTGAATTGCACTCAAACGCCAAGTATTGAGGAAGTTATTGGCTAAATATCGAGTAAGGGTCGGTCCAGGATTGAAAAATGTACAGTTCTGATTATGGGCCTAATTGAGGAGGTTACGGCTATAATTTTGGAGATTAATCAGTATAAGATGATTCTTCACACAAAAGGTGTAACACCCCAAGCCTCACAACCTCTTAGTTAGCCAAAATGACCCACACGATAGGCTTACGCACAGCGGAAGTAAAGGAAGGAGAATTAAAAGGCTTGCAATGTTACCGCCGTCCCTTAGGGACAAGGAAAAACAAACCATCACCAAGAAGGGAACATATGACAACTTACATACACCAGACAAATCCCACCTCTCCGAAACCAAGTGTGAATGATGAAAATCTTCTTACAATCTAGACTTCCACAATAAAAATAAAGACCATAAGTAAGAACTAACTAAATAGGGGGTAGCATCACCTACTAAGTGCAATCCATATTTCTAATGACTAAATTTGTACTAAGACCAAGCTTCAGACCAAACCGCCACTGTGAGCCTCTACACTTCCCAACTCGACTATCACAGTCCCGCTTCACTTTTTGCCTCCTTCTGCCTTAGCAGCTACAGGTAACTTACCGGAAAAAAAAAACAAACCAAAATAGGACAAAGCAGAAGAGACAGAATGAGCAGAGCCTAGTACATCTACCCCAAAGCAGTAAAAACAATTTTAGAGAAGTTGGTGAGCGTGTGCATTTTAACTCAATTTATTTCGTAATAATCAAGTGTTGAATAGCGAAAGGAATTTGAATTTATGGCAATCGCTATCCCGATGAGCCCTTATGAAGAATGATTACGATCATAAGGAACATCTCCTTTCATATGCGCATACCCAGACTGATCGAGAAGTCTAGTCGGCCGAAGCCGGTTGACACTGGCCAGGTTTAGTTGGTAATTGATCTGGTATTCTCTTGTATATAGTATTGGGCGGGCTCATGGTGGTAAAATAAGAATATGATTGCCATAAACAAGCATTGCAATAATCGCTAGAAATATATGAAACGTAATTTTTATAAGAGCATAGGTAATAAACATACCTTGTACGATGTTCTCCTTACCAAAAAGATAGCTTGGCTTGCTCGTGTTGATTGAAGGCCCCTCAATATTGTGTCCAAAATGAGCTATTTAGAGAAAAGTGCTCAATGAACAAATTAACTCTTATCATTGGTTTGAGTCTAGACTAGCAAGGAGTTCGTGAGTTTAGTGGCCCAAAACCCTTTTTGGTATCTAATCAAGTGAGGTGACTGTTTTGGTAAAGGAGTGAAGGTGTCAACATCAACAAGAGAGGAAAATTGAATTGGTGGGACAAGACGCACATGCAATCATCTAATTAGGCCCACAAGCATCCTCAACATAGCCTCCTATAGTTACCACATAGCCCCAACTTTAATTATCGACACCAAACTTTCGCTCAAAGTCGCCCTTTTTGCCAAAAGTCGAAATTCCCAAAATATAGCTCCCAAATTCATGAATTTTTGCAGGTAATTATTGCATGTCATAGATATTTGATAGTAAAATTTTTATAATTTTTCTCCAAGTATAGCCTCCTCAGAATTTCACACAAATGACTGAATTTCACACTAATTCAGGGGAGTTTCATCTAAAATTTGTATCTCAACGAATACAACTCCAAAATTCATGAAATTTTGTAGGTAAACTACTAATGTTACAAAGAATCTACAGAAAACTTTTTAGAATTTTTAGATGTCCCAATAATTTTAAAAAATTACATCAGCAAGGCTAAAACTTCTTGAACTTGTGAAGCAAAGTGATAACACCCAAATAACAATATCAAACTCTGATTTGCACTAGTAATCACCATTCTGAAGCTAAATCACCATTGCATGTTGATTGCATGTTGATTCTAGGCATGGGAACACAATGAAACAACATTCAAGAGAGAGTTACCTTGAACAAGAGAGGAGAAAAGGAAAGAGAAAGTAGCGGCCAGGGGCGGTCGCTGGTGGTCGACGGCGACGACGGCAGTGCTAATCGGCTGCCGGCGTGGAGGAGGCGGGGAGTGTGAGGTAGAGGGGGTGAGAGATGTAGATGGTGAGGGAGCTCTAATGATTTCTAGTTGGGAGAAGAGAGAGAGAGCCTTCTATATTCCAGGCACTCAGCAGATTGAAACTGCTAACGACAGTTTTACATGCTCCGCTCTCTTGAAGTTATTAACCAATGCTGCTATTAATATAATTGAAATTATTATCCTCAAGGAGTTTGAAATTTTATTATGTATATACAAGTATGTGTGTGTGTGTGCGCGTGTGTGTATATGTGTGTGTGTGTGTGTGTGCGTGTATTTTTGAAAAAACAAAATATATAGGAAGTCTCCCGACTTGGCTGATCCATTACTTGCACACATAAGAATTTCATTGAATTAAAATGAGCGCGCTTGAATTATTATTCATTCAAACAATATATGCATTTACATATATTCATTATGTAGGCATAGACGCATGTATATAAGAGAAACAATTCTAGGAATTGTTTGTAGCTGATATCATTAGTCACAGTTTAATGCGCTAACACAACTTGCTTAGGGACTATTACATTCTTCCCCCCTTAAACCAAGTTTCATCCTTGAAACTCTGATTGAGAAGTGATTGTGCAAGCTCACCTCAACAAAATAGGTGGGGATATTTATTCCTCATGTCTTCCTCTGTCTCCTATGTAGCTTTAGATGAGGTGTGGTTTGCCACAGGACCTTCACCAAGGGAATAATTTTATTGCAAAGTTGTTTAGTCCTTCAGTCCAGGGTCTATATTGGTTGCTCTTCATAGGCCAGGTTGTGGGCAACGTGTAAGGGCTCAGGCTTAATTATGTGGCTTGGACCTGGTACGTATTTTTGAAGTTGGGATATGTGGAAGACATCGTGAATGTGTTCAAGATCCACAGGTAATGAAAACGTATACACGATGGGGTTTAGCTTGTCCATGATCTCATAAGGTCCAATATACCTAGGACTTAGTTTTCCCTTGATGTTGAACCTCTTTACCCCCTTGGTGGGCGACACTCTTCGAAAGACCTTTTCCACCACTTCAAATTCTAAGGGTGTCCTCCTTTGATCGACTTAACTTTTCTACCTACTCTATGCTGTCTTTATATGCGGCTGGATAATTCAAACCTTTTCCATCATTTCTTAGATCATTTTCGGCCTTATAATGAGGGTCTCATCCAAGTCGCTCCAACATAATGGTGTCCTATACCTTCTCCCATACAGTGCTTCAAACAGGGCCATGGCCAAAAAGTCTTCCCATTTTTCTTGAAAGTCCAAAACACAAGCCCTCAACATGTCTTCTAAGATTTGGGTGACCCTTTCTGCTTGGCCGTCAGTCTCTAGATGGTATGAGCTACTGAAGTTTAATTTAGTACCAAGAGCTTGTTGTAAGGCCTCCAAAACCAGGATTGGAATCTCGTTTCTCTGTCCGAGACTATATCCTTCGATATGCCATGCAACCTCACTATTTCCTGATATACACCTGGGCTAGTTTATTCACTATCCAACTATCCCTGATGGGTATGAAATGGGTGGACTTGGTAAGTCGGTCTACAATTGTCCAACTGGCATTCCCCTGGGTGGGAGTCATGGGTAATCCCATTAAGAAGTCCACAAATATAGAATCCCATTTCCATGTGGGAATTTCTAGAGGCCTTAGCTCGCCTATAGGCAACTGATGTTCAGCCTTTACCCTTTGACATGTGAGGCATTTGTCCACGTACTCAACTATTTCTCTTTTCATGTTTGACCCCCAAAAATGTTTCTTCAAATCATTATACATCTTTGTTCCCTAGGATGCACAGAATATGTGGTGCTATGAGCTTCTACTAGAATCCTTCCCTTTATTAATTCCTAGTAAGGCACACATAGACGGTTTTGAAATCTCAATGTTCCATCCTCATGCACCAGGAAACCAGGCCACTTTCCTTTTTCTATACCTTGTCGTATTCTTCCTAGTTCGTCATCATTAGCTTGTCCAATCCTAATTTTCTCAAGAATGGAAGGCTTAACTTCTGTACTTGCTAACAGAGTCTTTTTTCTCTGGTGGCTTATCAGTTTGATCTCGATTGCTTGTAACTCTCGAAGGAGAGTAGGTTGAGAGATGACTATGGTACTTAAGTTGTGCTGAGTTTTCCTACTTATGGTATCTGCTACTACATTCGCCTTACCCGGGTGATACTGAATGAGCAATTCATAGTCCTTTAGTAATTCCAACCACCTCCTCTATCTCAAATTTAGCTTTTTCTGCGTAAATAGATACTTTAAACTCTTGTGGTTGGAGAGCAAACTCTTCTGCAGGGCACTCCATATAAATAGTGTCTCCATATCTTCAATGCAAACACAATGGTAGCTAACTCCAAGTCATGGGTTGGGTAATTCCTTTCATAAGATTTTAGCTGGTGTGAGGCGTAGGCTATTACCTTCTCATTTTGCATTAGGACACACCCTAATCCGTTCCTTGATGTGTCACTATACATGGTGTACTCTTTGCCTTCCTCTGGCAGGGTTAACACTGGGGTCGTGGTCAGTCGCTTCTTTAACTCCTGAAATGCTTGTTCACACTTATCTTACCACTAAAATTTAGTCACTTTCCTTAGTAGATTTGTTAATAGGAGGGCTAGTTTCGAAAAATTCTCCACAAATCTCCAGTAATACCCTACCATGCTTAGAAAGCTCATGACTTTGGTGACAGTGGTTGGCCTAGGCCACTCCATTACAGCCTCTATCTTCTGCGGGTCTACCTTAATCCCCTCCTTAGACACCACATGACCTAGAAACTCCACCTCTTCCAACCAAAATTCACACTTTGATAACTTAGCAGATAGTTGGCGTTCTCTTAATGCTTGTAGGACAATTCTCAGATGCTTCGCATGCTCTTCCTCATCCTTGGAGTATATCAAAATATCGCCTATGAACACCACTGCAAACTTATCGAGGTAGGGTTTGAACACCCTATTCATCAAATCCATGATGGCTGCAGGGGCATTGATGAGTCCAAAAGGCATCACAGTAAATTCATAATATTGTACCTAGTTCTAAAGGCAGTTTTAGAAGCATCGTCAGGCTTAATCCTAAGCTGATGATATCTTGACTTCAAGTCTATTTTTGAAAAGACAACAGCCCCTTACAGTTGATCGAATAAGAATCAATTCTCGGCAACGGGTACTTGTTATTTACTGTGATTTTATTCAGCTCCCCATAATCTATGCATAAACTCAAGGTCCCATTCTTTTTCTTCACAAACAACACCGAGGCTCCCCAAGGCGACGAGCTTAGTTTAATAAATCCCATTTGTAAAATTTCCTCCAACTGATTCTTTAATTCCTTCAATTCAGTGGGGTCATTCTGTAGGACGCCTTAGATACTGGTTGGGAACCAGGAAGTAGCTCAATCTCAAAGTCTATTTCCCTTTAGGGTGGTAGTCCAGGTAGCTCCCTGGGAAATACATCAAGATGTTCACTCACTACAGGTATATCTTGAACCTTCATATAGCATAGATATCCGCTGCATCCCCACCTCATCAGTGTCCTAGCCTTCATAAGAGATATCACTAAGTGTTCATCCCTTAGTTGCTCTCCCTGGAACTGAACTCTCCCTCCACACTAGTTCCTTATCTCAATTCCTTTTTGCTCACAATTTATTACTGCACCATACTTCGTCAACCAGTCCATCCTTAAAATCAAGTCAAATTCTGATAGATCAAATTGAACTAAGTCCCGAGGAAAGCTTTCACCCATTAATATGATAGGTATGTCCCTATAAATAGTCGAGCATTTAACTACTTCACCATTAAGTAAGTTTATCTAATAGTCAACCATGACCTTATGAGAGTCTAATCCTAATCAGGAAGCTACTCGGCGTGATATGAATAAGTGAGTTGCACCTGAATCAAATAACACATAAAATGGCAAAGAATTTAAAAGGAGGGTTCCAGTAACTACCGTACCAGTTGTACGTGCTTCTTTCTTGTTCATCACGTATGCTCTCCTTAAGTTGGTGGGATTGTTCACAGTAGGGGCTAGTCGACGATTGGGCAAGGGCCTCACAGTTCCTTTCTCCACCACTTTCTGTCTTTTGGGGCAATTGTGAACGGCATGCTCAGTACTAGCGCACCAGGTACACTTGTTGGTTAACATTCTGCAATCTATTATAATATGATCGGTCCTCCCGCAGTTTTCGCAGCGCTCCAAAATAGTTGGACGACTCTTAGCTTGTCCTTGATTGAATTTCTTTGGCGGCATGCCTTCACTATTGCCTCCTTGAGTATTCCATTTCCTCCTTGGGTTTCCCGGGTTTAGCGCTCTTAACTCATTTTTCACCCTTTCAACTTCTGCCCCCTGCTCATATAGTTCTTGATAACTTGTAATTGGTTGCCCCGCAAGCTGATTTCTAATGTAGTAGGGCAAGCCTTCCTCAAACCTCCTCATCTTTACTTTTTCGCTGGTCATAAAATCCGAAGCAAAATGAGACAACTTAGTAAATTTGGCAGCATACTGAATCACCTTTATGTTGGAAGTCATCTTTAATTGCAGGAACTCTTTTTCCTTCTGGCGTTGGAGTGACACTAGCTAAAAGTTAGCCCTTAGCTCCTCCAAAAAATTTTCCCAAGTGAAATCAAGCCCTTAGCACATGCCTTTTACTATGCTCCACCATATGCCAGCTTCTCCTAATAGGTAGAATGTACCTATGTTCACCTTTTTGTCCTCAAGGACTTCGACCATACCAAAGATCTTCTCCATATTCCTAACCCATTCTTCTAGCTCTATTGGGTTGATTTTTCCATTATACACTTTGGGATTCCTCTTTGCCACCCTATCTACTACTATGTCTGTATTAGAAGATCCCTCTACAAGTATGACAGGGGTAGGGACCCTCTTAAGGAGTCCTTGCACCAGATTTCCCCAATACATTCGGTCTGCAATATTTGGGTGGACCGAGGGAAGGGGTAAGTTTGTTTGGGGTGCTAAAGGGGTCACCACTTGAGTCCCTACAGGTGCTTCATTGACTATTTGATTCTCGCCCAAGTCCTCATTATTAACACTTTCGTGGTGGTTGTTACTCGCAGCCTGTGACATTCTAT
Source organism: Selenicereus undatus (assembly GCA_017589665.1). Taxonomy (NCBI): domain Eukaryota; kingdom Viridiplantae; phylum Streptophyta; class Magnoliopsida; order Caryophyllales; family Cactaceae; genus Selenicereus; species Selenicereus undatus. Next base: position 32,801,389 of record JACYFF010031954.1, on the reverse strand, counting down.
ATGACAACAACATTTATCTCACTTAGTCCACATCCTACACTAATATCCATGTAACTTCATGCGTGAAAGTTAGAAACAGATGACATACAAACTTAATCAAATAGAATACATGATAACAAAGTGCTGAAACTTAAACCTCACATTAATGCATTAGGAATATATATTACATAACATCAGAGTCCACGCTCTTCTTATCTTCCCTACATCCAAGCTTGGGTTTCTAAGGCAAGTGTTCTACACCAAAAAAAAAAAATTCACTCCCAAGTTCACATCCAAGTCATCCCGCCGATACCCAAAAAATATCACAGGCGGTCTCCAACCTGGGTTAGTTTGGCTAGCATATAGACCTAATTACATTTACATTAGCATACCTACATACATCCTAGAAGTCGACAAAAGCCTAGCCAACTGTGCAAAAGAGAATCATCTAGGTCACCAAAGACCTAGGACAAGATGTACATCTGTGCGATATCTAACAGTCCTTGTCGAAATCATAATCCAGGTCATCATCACTGTCATCCTCAATCTCTGAATCTAAACTAATATCGATGATCTCCACCTCCAGCTCACTATCTAGCTCACTCGTTGGTGCCTCATCCTCCTCCTCAGGCTCCAGCTCATCTCCATCTCCCTGTATCTCATCCTGGTCGGAATCCACCTCGATCACCTCTAGAGACTCAGGTATATGTATGACAACATGGACCCCACCAGAGTCTTCAGAGTGGTCTAGGGACAAGGGAAAAGGGTCATATCCCTCCTCAGAGTCGGTTGCAGTTAGGTATCTATCCAATGGCTCCTGCTCAAATGGTGGGTGTAAAATGGGTGATGGGGCTGCTGGAGGGTCTGGGTGTGGAGCTCAGGGTGGTGGCAGGAATAGCTTCGGAAAGAGGTAAGGAATAGCCTGAGGTGGGGTACCCATTTGCTCGAGCCACTCATGCATAAGAAGATCATATGTGATGACAACCCAAGCACCGGACCCCTGAAACCTCTCCCAGTCGGCCCTTCGGTCCCCATTCATGAGAAAGTCATGGTACCGAACCCTAAAATGGATCCATAGCGCAACATGGGGTAAAGTCCACAGTAAGCAATGGGCCTTAACTAGTGGGCTGTGAAAAGGGGAGTGGGGTTTGTGTAGGTGTGGCTATATGCATGCCTCTAAGTGGGGGATATGGTCTGCAACCAAGGTCCCGGGCTTCATATGGACCAAATAGGGATCAAGGGTACACCTGGGAATGCCATCTAAAATACACAATGGTTAGGGGAAAAAAAATCTTATAGACAACTATGATAATAACACAAGTAACTCACATACCAACACTTACACAACCGTCTGCATACATATAAAAAAGAAAAGAAATAATGAAATAGAACATGCACAATTAATCCCACTCTCTCCTTATTGAGACTTCCATATCCCAACCTTAAGCGCGAACCCAACCTAGGACTCACAGTGAGTCCCAACCTTGGCTCCGATACCGCTTCTGTAACACCCCAAGCCTTATAACCTCTTAGTTAGCCATAATGACCCCCAAGATACGCTTACGCACAGTAGAAGTAAAGGAGGGAGAGTAAAAAGGCTTGAAATGTTACCGCCGTTCCTCAGGGACAAGGAAACACAAACTATCACCAAGAATGGAACATATGACAACTCACATACACCAGACAAATCCCACCCCCCCGAAACCAAGAGCGAATGATGAAAATCTTCTTACAATCTAGACTTTCATAATAAAAATAAAGACCACAAGTAAGAACAAACTAAATAGGGGTAGCATCACCTACTAAGTGCAATCCTTATTTCTAATGACTAAATTTGTACTAAGACCAAGCTTCAGACCAAACCGCCACTGTGAGCCTCTACATTTCCCGACTCAGCTATCACGGACCCGCTTCACTTTTTGCCTCCTTCAGCCTTAGTAGCTGCAGGTAACTTACCTAAAAAAACCAAAATAGGACAAAGCAGAACGGACAAAATGAGCAGAGCCTAGTACATCTACCCCAAAGCAGTAAAAACAATTTTAGAGAAGTTGGTGAGCATGTGCATTTTAACTTAATTTATTTCGTAATAATCAAGTGTTGAATAGTGAAAAGAATTTGAATTTATGGCAATCGCTATCTAGATGAGCCCTTATGAAGAATGATTACGATCATAGAGAACATCTCCTTTCATATGTGCATACCCAGACCGATCGGGAAGTCTGGTCGGCTAAAGCCAGTTGACACTGGCCAGGTTTAGTTGGTAATTGATCTGGTATTCTCTTGCATATAGTATTGGGAAGGCTCATGGTGGTAAAATAAGAATATGATTTCCATAAACAAGCGTTGTAATAATTGCTAGAAATATATGAAACATAATTTTTATAAGAGCGTAGGCAATAAACATGCCTTGTACGATCTTCTCCTTACCAAAAGGATAGCTTGGCTTGCTCATGTTGATTGGAGGCCCTCAATATTCTATCCAAAATGGGCTATTTAGAGAAAGGTGCCCAACGAACAAGTTAACTCTTATCATTGGTTTGAGTCTATACTAGCAAGGAGTTCGCGTGTTTAGTGGTACAAAACCCTTTTTGGTATCCAATCAAGTGAGGTGACTGTTTTGGTGAAGGAGTGAAGTTATCGACATCAACAAGGAAGGAAAATTGAATTGGTGAGACAAGACACACATGCGATCATCTAATTAGGCGCACAAGCATCCTCAACATAGCCCCCCGTAGTTACTGCGTAGCCCCAACTTTAATTATTGACACCAAACTTTCGCTCAACATCGCCCTTTTCGCCAAAATTCGAAATTCCCAAAATATAAATCCAAAATTCATGAAATTTTGCAGGTAATTCGCATGTCATAGATATTTGACAGTAAAATTTTCATAATTTTTCTCCAAGTATAGCCTCCTCAGAATTTCATACAAATGACCGAATTTCACACCAATTCAGGGCAGTTTCATCTAAACTTTGTATCTCCACGAATACAACTCTAAAATCAGTGAAATTTTGTAGGTAATTTCTGCATGTCATATATATTTGACAATAAAATTTTCATAATTTTTCTCCAACAATAGCCTCCTCAGACTTTCACACAAATGACTGAAGTTTACACCGATTCAGGACAGTTTCACCTCAAATTCGTATCTCTAGGAATATAACTCCAAAATTCATGAATTTTTTCAGGTAATTGATGCATGTCATAGATATTCAATAGTAAAATGTTCATAGTTTTTCTCGAAGTATAGCCTCCTCAAAATTTCACACAAATCACCGAATTTCACACCAATTCAAGGCAGTTTCATCTAAAATTTGTATCTCAATGAATACAACTCCAAAATTCGTGAAATTTTACAGGCCAACTTCTAATATTATAAAGAATCTACAAAACAAAATTCAAAATTTTAGGATGTCCCAATAATGATTAAAAATTACATCAGCAAGGCTAAAACTTCTTGAACTTGTGAAACAAAGTGATAACACACAAACAACAATATCAAACTTTGATTTGCACTAGTAATCACCATTCTAAAGCTAAATGGCCATTGCATGTTGATTCTAGGCATGGGAACACAATGAAACAACATTCAAGAGAGAGGGAAAGAGAGAGTTACCTTGAACAAGAGAAGAGGAGAGTAGATAGAAAGTGGAGGCTAGGGGCGGTCGCAGGTGGTCGACGGTGGCGACGACAATGCTAACCGGCGGGCGGCATGGAGGAGGGGGGAGTGTGAGTTAGAGGGGGGTGAGAGATGCAGATGGTGAGGGAGCTCTAATGATGTCTAGTTGGGAGAAGAAAGAGAGAGCCTTTTATATTCGAGGCACTCAGTAGATTGAAACTGCTAACGACATTTTTACACGCTCCGCTCTCTTGAAGTTATTAACCAATGCTGTTATTAATATAATTGAAATTATTATCCCCAAGGAGTTTGAAATTTTATTATGTACATAGAAGTGTATGTGTGTGTATGTGTGTATGTGTGTGTGTGTATGTGTGTGCGTGTGTGTGTGTATGTATGTGTGTGTGTGTGTATGTATTTTTGAAAAAACAAAATATATGGGAAGTCTCCCGACTTGGCTAAGCCATTACTTGAGCACATAAGAATTTCGTTGAATTGAAATGTGGACGCTCAAATTATTATTCATTCAAACACTATATGCATTTACATATATTCATTATTTATGCATAGACGCATGTATATAAGAGAAACAATTCTGGGAATTGTTTTTAGCGGATTTCACTAGTCATAGTTTAATACGCTAACACAACTTGCTTAGGAAGGGCTGTTACACAAGGAAAGAGTTGACAGGTGGTGTCACCTTATTTGAAGGAGTAGAGCCTACTCAAGGATCTCTAGAAGATGGAGGATGAATCCTATGAAATACTGCTCATAATGATTGTAATTATCTTAAGCATCTTGATTTATTTTCCTATGATATTTTGTAAGTCTCCTATTAGCCCACTGCCCCACTAATGTACAGCTAATTTTCCCTCTCATTGTGTATTTATGGACTCAATTACCTCCATGAAAAATCAGATTTGATGAATGATATGAGAGCTTGAAGCTTGGTTTTCCTCAAAATCTCAAACTCTTTCTCTCTCTTAATTAGGAGGGCGGCGATTTTGAGTCTTTCCGTTAATCTAATCCCTGGTGTTAAAGCTTTTGAGGGTTAGAGGGTAGGTTAATTTATCTACTTGCTACTTATTATAAGTGTTGAATATACTCCATTATATGCTATCTTAATTGGGAATTCTCTCTCTCTTTCTTGGTTCTTCTTTAGAGAGACTGGTCTTCAATATCCATTGGGCTCACCTACATGCATTTCATTCCTTTATTTGGACAAATGGAATTCACCATACTTCATTTGGTATCAGAGCACAATGACCCTATCTCTTGGTAAGCATCCATTCCAACTATCTTTGTGTTAGAATTGCTTAAAGCTTCCCCCTTTCTATACTATTTTGTCATTAGTTGTTCCTCTTTAAATCTCTTATTTAGTTTATAAAAAACCCTAATTATAGCCCAAATATAAACCCCAACCTAGACACATCCTTAAAACTCCACAAAAGGGCCAAAAACACAAAACCAGAAATTTAGCACTGCCACCCGTGCCACTTGGCATGCCTGCGTCAAAATCCCACCCTTTGAAAATTTGACCCAAAGATTTGGCACGACCACCTCGTGATGCCTGGCACAATTGTGCCTCCTTCATGCACTCTTAAATCCTATTCCAGAGAACTGGCACAACCCCCCCCCCCGTGCCATAGAGCATGATAGTGCCCCCTCCCTTTTTGCTATGTTCCTGCCCATGCTCCTTCAGCACGCCCATACCTCCCTTGTTTTCCCCTCCTTTTTCCTCCTTTCACCTTTTTACCAACCATGACGGGTGAGGGCAATCCTTCTCACTCCTCGAACATTGGGCAAGCCCATGAAATAGGTAGGGCCCTTGTAGAGCTTCAAGAGCAAATGAGGAAGCTCACTTAAGAGGTTGCACAAGTAAGGGAATCCACTCCACGAAACCCTTACCGATGAGGCTCTAATACTCGCCTTATTGACATCGAATACTCTTCCTCCAATGAAGACCTTGATGATGAGGAAGGAAAACCAAGAAGACTAAAGCATCAAAGGGATGATCATCGAGATCTCAAATTTAAGACTCCGGAATTTGATGGCAATCTTAACCTGGAGAACTATCTTGATTGGGTTCAAGTCCTTGAAAGGATCTTTGAACTCAAAGATTACAATGATGAAAAGGCCTTCAAGATGAAGGAGTATGCTTCACTATGGTATGAACATTTGAAGAAGAGTAGGGCTAGAGAAGCCAAATCCAAAATTAAGATTTGGTCCAAGCTCAAGACGCATGTGGACAAGAGATTTCTACCTCCTTACAAACAAGAACTCTACCTTAAGATCACCTCTCTCAACCAGGAGAATCTAAAGGTAGAAGAGTACATTAAAGAGTTTTATCAACTCCAAATGTGGGTTGGCTTAGATAAAGAACCCGAACTCAAGATTGCTAGGTTCCTTAAAGGATTATCTCCTAGCATTGCTAATAAGGTGGATCTACAACCTTACTTATTCTTTATTAATGCGTGTCACGTAGCTATCAAGGTTGAGAAGCAACTTAAGGGTCAAAAACCCTTTAAAACCACTTCCTCTATTCTTTCTCAAGTACCCCCAAGGGTCAAAAACCTTTATTGATGCGTGTCACCTAGCTATCAAGGTTGAGAAGCAACTTAAGGGTCAAAACCCTTTCAAACCACTTCCTCTATGCTTTCTCAAGTACCCCCAAGGGTTACTCAACCCTGAACAAAGCTATCACTACCTCTACACCCATCAAAACTCTTAACAAGGGTCAAGGGATTACTAGTGAACCACCAAAGAGATTGGAGGATACAAAGTGTTTCTAATGTCATGATTATGGACACCTCCAAACGGATTGTCCTAACCAAAGGACTCTCACCATTACAGAGGTAGAAGAAATTCAAGCTATTGAAGAAGCTACTGGTGAAAAGGAAGTAGAGGGTGAGGATCAAACTTTGATCACTCCGGATATGGGTGAACTCTTGGTAATTTGGAAAGCACTCCATGTCCAAGAGGCTCTTTATGAGCCAAGCCATTACTTGATGCACTATCAGAGGCAAGGTATGTGAGCTCATCATTGATGGAGGAAGTTGCACCAATGTAGCTTCCATAACACTTATTGACAAACTTTAATTACCCACCAAGGTGCATCCCACCCCTTATTCTCTCCAATGGCTCAAATGAGGAAGCGAGGCAACCGTTTCTAAGCAAGCCCTTATTGCATTTTCAATTACTCCATATTGTGGTGAAGTACTGTGTGATGTTCTTCCCATGGATGCATGTCATTTGTTACTTGGTAGACCATGGTTGTTTAACAATCATGTGATTCATGATGGACATGCCAATACTTGTGCATTCAAGTACATGGGTCGTAATCTTACTTTGACACTGCTACCTCCTCATAAACTCCTCAAATCTAAGTCGGGTACAAGAAGCGAGAAAAGCCTATTTATGAGTGAAATACATCGGGAGAGAGCCATTGGTAAGGGCAAGCCTTTATTTGCCTTACTTATGGTAGAATCAAACAGAAGTGAGGGAGTGAAACCCATGCATCCTTTAGCTCAATCACTCTTGAAAGCATTTGAGGATGTATTTCCCAATGATTTACCCCTGGGACTCTCTCCTTTAAGAGGAATTGAGCACCAAATTGATGTCCTGCCAGGCACTCCTTTGGCCAAACAACCGGCCTATAGATGCAATCCTAACGAGTCGAAAGAGCTCTAACGACAAGTGCAAGAGTTGCTTGATCATGGGTACATTAGGGAAAGCTTGAGTCCATGTTCGGTTCCCACCCTTTTGGTACCTAAGAAGGATGGCACTTGGCGTATGTGTGTTGATTCTAGGGCGATAAACAACATCACCATCAAGTATCGATTCCATATTCCTTGATTGGATGATATACTTGATAAGTCATATGGGTCTGAGGTCTTTTCCAAAATTGACCTCCGAAGTGGCTATCACCAAATTAGAATGAAAGGAGATAAATAGAAAATCGCCTTTAAGACCAAATATAGGTTGTATGAATGACTTGTGATGCCATTTAGTCTATCTTTACTCCTCGTACTTTCATAAGGCTCATGAATGAGGTTGAGACCATGCATTGGGAAGTTTGTTGTGTTGTATTTTGATGATATTTTGGTGTATAGTCGTGATGAAATGTCTCATGTAGCACATCTTTCTCGAGTGTTCTAAGTATTGCGATAACAAAAGTTATATGCCAAACTTAAGAAGTGTGAACTATTCAGTTCTCAAGTTGTCTTTCTTGGCTATGTTGTGTCCAGTGAGGGAATTCAAGTTGATGAATCTAAATTTGAGGCTATTAAGAGTTGACCTACTCCTACCTCCATCATGGAAGTACGAAGCTTCCATGGGTTGTCCTCTTTCTACCACCGATTCATCAAATACTTTAGCTCCATTACGGTTCCCTTGACTGAATGTATGAAAAAATGAAGCTTTGAATAGATAAAAGCTGCCCGAAGGGCCTTTGAAACCAACAAAGATAGGCTTTGTTCAGCTCCTATCTTAGCTCTTCCCAACTTCAATCTTCTATTTGAAGTTAAGTGTGAAGCTAGTGGCATTGGGATTGGTGTAATTCTCACTCAAGTTGAGCGCCCTCTAGCTTTCTTTAGTGAGAAGCTAAATGGTTCGAGGCTTAACTAATCCACCTATGACGAGGAATTCTATGTCATTATTAAGGATCTGAAACATTAGAGCCATTACCTCAAGCCCAGGCCCCATTCGGATCACAACGCATTGTTCTATATCAATAGTCAACATAAGTTGAACTCAAGACATGCCAAGTGGGTTGAGTTCCTTCAATCTTTCACCTTGTCTTGTAAGCATAAGACTAGGAAAGAGAATGCTGTCGTCGATGCCTTATCAAGGACATATGCTTTCCTTTCGATCCTTGAAGCCAAGGTTCTTGGATTTCATCCCATCAAAGCTCTATACCATGAGGATGAAGACTTTAAGAAAGTGGTGCAAACTCCTTCTAACTTTGGCTTTTTCACTCTACAAACTGGTTTCCCCTTTAAAGGAAACAAGCTTTGCATCCATAAAAGTCCTCTAAGGACTTGATTGTCAAGGAGGCTCATAGAGGAGCCTTCGCTGGTCATTATGGCATTAAAAAGACCCTTGAGATACTCAATGATCATTTTTCTTGGCCCAAGGTGGGTGAGGATGTTCATAAGGTGATCTCAAGATGCAACATTTGTCACATGGCTAAGAGTAATTTTCATCAACGTATCTACACTCCTCTTTTGCTCCCCTCAAGGTCTTGGGATGACATTAGCATGGATTTCATTGTGGCCCTTCCAAGAACCCCTCGAGGAAAAAAATGCTATCATGGTAGTGGTGGATCGATTCTCTAAGATGGCTCACTCTATTGCATGCCACAAGAGTGATGATGCTACCTACATTGCGAACCTCTTCTTTTTTTCAAAAAATTGTGAGGCTCCATGGTATTCTAAGAACTGTCATGTTGGATAGGGATGCCAAATTTCTATCTCACTTTTGAAAATCCCTATGGAGGCTCGTGGGGACTAAGTTACTCTTTAGCATTACTTTCCATCCTCAAACCAATGGACAAACAAAGGTGAAAAATAGAAATCTCACAACCTTGCGAAGGGGTATGGTGAGTAAGAGTTTGAGGGATTGGGATGTCAAGCTTACTCATGCCGAATTCGTATACAATAGGACTCCTTCCTATGCTGCCTCTCACTCTCTCTTTGAAGTGTGCTATGGTCTTAATCCCCTTACTCCCTTTGATCTTATGCCTATTCCTCAAGAATCAAGGGTGATTTTTGAGGCTGAAGCAGGAGCTAAAGAAATAAAGAAGCTACATGAGCAAGTAAGGGCACAAATTGAAAAAGTGAATGAGCAATACAAGAAAAAGGTCAACAAGAACTACCCATACCTTGAGTTCAAATCGGATGATCTTGTGTGCTTACATTTAAGGAAGGAAAGGTTCCCCTCAAGAAGGAAGAAGAAGCTCATGGCTAGAGGAAATGGTCTATACAAGGTCGTACAAAAGGTGGGAGAGAATGCATACAAGATCAAACTTCCGAGAGATATGCAAATATCCACCACCTTTAATGTTGAGTTTTACTCATTACCTTGAAGAAAATGAAGACCATGATGAAGATTTGGGGACAAATCCTCTTCAAAGGGGAGGGGTTGATGCAGAGCAACTCCCGAGCTTGGACCTACTCTCACTAGAGAGAGTCATGAACCAAGCTGGCCCAATGTTGACCCTAGGTCAATGACTAGGTCCCCCTATATTAATATTGACTTGGGGCCCTTAAGAATGTCCTCGTAAGGCTAGGAAAGGTAGTTGGGCCAACAGGAGCCCGAAATAAGGAGTTAACCACTTAATTCTCCCAAAACCACCTCATTAGCTCATTTTCAGTTTCTAGGTAGAATACTTTACCTCATTACTAACTCACATCTAACTAGGCAAATAAGCTTTGATTTCTGCAAATTACACATATGTGGAAAGCCCGAATGTTTATTTTCTAACAAGCCTTGAATCGCACTCAAACACCAAGTATTGAGGAAGTTATAGGCCAAATATCGAGTAAGGGTCGGTCCAGGATTGGAAAGTGCACGGTTCTTATTATGGGCTTAATTAAGGAGGTCACAGCAGTAATTTTGGAGATTAATCAGCATGGGATCATTCTTCACACATAAGGGAAGAGTCAATAAGCGGTGTCACCTTATTTGGAGGACTAGAGCCTACTTAAGGAGCTCTAGAAGATGGAGGATGAATCCTGAAAAATACAGCTCATAGTGATTGTAATTATCTTAAGCATCTTGATTTATTTTCCTATGATAATTTATAAGCCTCCTATTGTCCCACTTGCCCCACTAATGTACAGCTAATTCCCCCTCTCATTGGGTATTTATGGAACCAATTATCTCCAAAAAATCAAATTTGATGAATGATATGAGAGCTTAAAGTTTGATTTTCCTCAAAATCTCGAATTCTTTCTCTCTTAGGAGGGTGGTGATTTGTGTCTTCCCTTTAATCTATCCTTAGTGCTAGGGCTTTATACGGTTAGAGGGTGGATTGATTTATCTACTTGCTACATATCATAAGTGTTGAATATACTCTATTAGAGGCTTTCTTATTTGGGAATTCTCTCTCTCTTTCTTGGTTCTTCTTTGGAGATATTGGTCTTCAACATCCATTAGGCTCGCCTACATGCATTTCATTCCTTTATTTGGGCAGTTGAAATTCATCATACATCATAATCCCTCATAATTAATGATTAGTTGGCTCATTACAAACTTCCCTAAACCTATTTTCCACCTTTCTTCATCTCCAGCCTCAGAGTTCTTTTCAACCTCTTCAATCCTTCAATGGCAACCACCCAACACAACCATCATCAACATTTGATTTCTTTCAGACACATCAAAATCCCTTAATTTTCAACTTACTCAACTCAAGTGAGTCCAATTTGTTAACCCTTACTCAAACTCTCTTCCACCATGAAACCCAAAAACCTCCCTACCTCCCAAACCTCAAATTTATCATAATTGAACTCCAATTTCCTAAAAATTAGCATTAATCTAAGTGAAAAAACATATCTAATAATTAGTTCAAGAAGTAAGGTTGTACAAACAAACTATGGAAAGCTTGGGTCTCACCTTCCAATCCTCGAGGAAAACAAAGCAAGAAGAGTGGGAATAAGTGGTGGTGATGCGAATGGGCTCTAGGCAATGATCGGTGACCAACAGTGGCTAGTTGGGGCGGTGTTCATGCACTCAGACAGGGGAAGGATCTGGGTAGTGCCAGAGCAGGGGGATGGAAAGGGAATGCATAAGGCATAGGGGGGATGCGCGGCTAGTAAAAAAATGAGAGGGGAGGGGGCTTATTTAAGTAGTTAGTTATTCTTTTTTTGTTTTTTCTATTCTGATCCACTGCCATATGACTAGATATTGCTTCTTTCTTTTTAAAAAGAAAATCTTGCTTAACTCACAGCCTTTAAACTAATACTTAGACAAGTTTTAGTAACTTTACAAATGATTTAGGAAGAAAAATTACAAATTTCATTCATATCATTTAATACATACTTTTGTATTTATTTTTATTTTCTTTGTTTACATAATTGGTTCATTAGCATAACATGGGTTGACAAATTTTCAAAAAAATAATATCTTCCATAAAGTATTAATATAAGTACGCTAACTTTTTTAATTTATTTTTTTAGCTTCTGATTAATTTAGTATTGAGCATGATTTCCTATTTCGAGACCACTTCATCATCTTAGCCTGCAGTCACTTAAATATTTCATATGCGAGTTGAAATGCAATGCTCAACTTTGTTAAGTTGAAATTAACTAGGGTAATTGGTTCGGGTTATTACAAAAGTAAATGTTGTTTTACTCCAAAAGAATGCCAAGTGTACATCACCAGAAATTCTAAATTTTGCTTAATTGTGGATGAATCAAGAGTTGTACCCAAAAGAGAATAGATGGCCATAGTTGTGAGCTTTGTTGATAGAAATGGGCGTGCAACATAATGATTTTTCGACATGGTATATGTCAAAGATATGTCATCCCAGACCCAAAAAAATAAAATATGCTTTGTTTTATTACGTCATAATCTTAGTATTAGAGATATCCAAGGAATTATTTTAAAGACAACCCTTATGCATATTATGTACATTGTTTAGCTCATCAGTTGTAATTAACGCTCGCTGTTACAGCAATAGAAGCGCCAGAAATTCATACCTTCTTCCAGAGCTTGATCTTTATTATTAATATTGTTACTGGTTCTTCTAAGTAACATTATGAATTACAAGAAAAACTGGATTTTCGAGCTAGAGCATTTAATTAAAAATAGGCCAGCTTGATACTAGAGTACGTGCTAATCAAATTGGTACATTGCAACATCATGGAAATACTAGATGAAGTTCGCTAAATCACTATGTAACATGATCATATTACGTGGCCCTACTTGTTCATTGCTTGATGATTTAGTTGTTGATCAAGGATCTTCATTTTCTTAACGAGAGGATGCCAAAATGCCCTTAACCACTTAATGTCATTTAAGTTTATACCGGCCTAATATGTAATCAAGGAGATCATGGGTATCACAGAAGCACTTTGTCAAGCTTTGCAATGGATGTCCCAAGTTATCATAAATGCTATGTACTTGGTCTAAAGTACCATGCAACTACTTCAAAAGTTGAGAAATGATGTTTAGGAAGCTTATCATATGGTTTAAAATCATTTTGTGAACAACGTCGCATTTTAGTTCACATTATGAATGCCCCTTATGTTCATGTTCTTCAATCACTTCACCGACAAAAACACAATATAACAATGGGACATCATTTTCGAGTCGAAATTTTCACTACTATTGTTGATCAACAACTTGAAGAACTAAATAGTAGCTTCAGTGAACAAACAACAATGCTGCTAGTTTTAAGTACAGCTTTGAATACTAAAGATGGTTATAAATCATTCAAAACTGATGGCACATGCAATCCTGTCGAGAAATATTATCCAGAAGATTCTTCTGAGCAACAGCAAATCCAATTGAAATATGAATTGCAATATTATAAGCTAAACATTTCAAGTGATCCACAATTGCAGGACATGAGTAGTATTGCGGATTTATGCAGAGGGTTGACTGCAACTGAAAAATTTGAAAGTTATCCTTTGGTTGATAGATTGCTTCGCTTGGTTCTAACTCTTCCAGTTTTAACTGCTACTATTGCAAGAGCCTTTGTGCTATGAAGATTACCAAAACTAGCCTTCGTAAAGATGATTTTATGATAAACTATATGATTGTCTACATTGAGAAGGAAATTGCTCAAATGACCTCGGTAGACAAGTGATGAATGTCATATTTGCATAGGATTTCGTGAGTATTTGGGAGTCATTTTATAGCAATATTATGCTTAATTGTACGATTTATGCCCTTATTTCTACTATTACGCGGTTTCGCTTGTTTTGGGAGTATTCACAAAGTTTAACTTTGTGAGCCAAGTTATATGACTGGAATGATGATTTTGAGGCCTTGTGGATCAAAGAAGGTAGCAAAAGAGACCCAAGACACCTAATACGAAAAAACTGTGGCCAGTACCATGGTTTAGGATGATCCAAGAAGAAGCAACAAGACAAACAAGGGAGAACCACCCAACTAGATGTCTAGATGACACCATGGCCTATCCCTGGTGGTGGCCATGGTTAATGGTGGGCCCCACGATTAGGCTGTGGTGTCCCTCTTCCCCCAGTCGACTTGATTTCTTCGCGGCTTTTCATGTTCCATGCATTTTCGGACATTTGCAGTCTTCCTTTCTGCAATAAAAGCTAGTTTTAACTACTTACTTGGCATCCCCATTCCATTCCACCATAATCCACAATCTTGCTAGCATTTAGACTTCATTAGAAAGAGTTGAGAGCATGTTGAAGGTGAAGATTTGTAAGGTGAAACTGGATGTTGTAAAACTAATATTCGACTTAAGTGTGTGGGATCTTGAGAAAGACTCACCATTTAAAAAACCTCCAAAATTCGATAATCGCATAATTAATGATTATGGATTAATCAAAAACCCTTCAGAAATGGTAATTGATTAGATTTAATAATTCCATTCCACCTTGAAAGAAAGGGTTTGATAATTCGATTATTGGTTTTGGAATTACACATCTAAAAAAATAGCGCTTGATTAATTCTTGAGGGGGAAAATTACTTGATTAGATTAAATTAATTGATTATTTATCTATTAGATTAGATAAGTAGCATAGTTCAATTTCATTCACAAATTTGGATTTGCTTAGCCTATCTTGAAGGAATATAACCCAGTAGCTTGCCCTAGTCCTCATGGAAGACGACCTTGATTTGCTACAATGCCACTATGCGCTTGCGGCCCTGTCAAGTTTTTAGCGCCACTGCCAGGTACCAAAATTTGTCAACTATTGAGTTAATCCTAAGGAATTGACTGAGCTCTTTTCTTTTATTTTTACTTATTACTCTTTTAATTGCTTTGGTAGTGTTCGTGTCGATGCATGCAGGCGATGTTTTTTTCCTTTTATGCGAAGTGTTTTTCTATATGAACAAGATCTTGAAATTGAAAGGCCCTTCTGTTTAAGGATGAGAAAGAAGCAGAGGCTAGACGAGCAAAGGGGCCTACTCATATTATGGTCGATGGAGACCAAAGAAGGACACTTCGGGATTTCGTTACCTCGGGAGTCCTAGATATTATTTCTAGTATTGCCCGACTGACTGTGGAAGCTCATAACATTGAGCTCAAATCGACACTCATCTCCATGGTCCAACAATCACAATTTGGAGATGGCGCAATGAAGGACCCTAATCTTCACCTCTCGATCTTTTTGGAGGTGTGTGACACATTGAAGGTAATTGGAGTCTCCACCGATGTCATTCACCTTTGCCTATTTCCCTTTTCATTGCGAGATAAGGCATGGGCATGGCTGCATTCGTTACCTCTAGGGTTCATCACAACCTGGGATGAGCTCACAAAGGCCTTTCTCACCAAATTCTTCCTGCCTAGTATGACGGCAAGTTTAAGAAACCAAGCCACTAACTTTGCTCAAAGGCATGATGAGACACTCTATGAAGGATGAGAGCAATTCGAGGACTTATTGCATTTGTACCCTCACCATGGGCTTCAAAAGTGGATGATTGTGCAAACATTCTTTCATAGAGTGACTTAACTTGTGCAATCTACCATAGATGGCAGGTGGCTTATTAATGAACAAAACAGAGGATGAGGGCTACAATTTGATTGAGGAGATAACACTCAACAACTTCTACTAGTCCAATGAAAGAGGCAAACCCAAACGGGTTGGAGGTAAGCTTGAAGTTGATACACTTAATTTACTTTCTGGTAAGGTAGATGCTATGACTCAAAGATTAGATCGATTGAATGTTAATGCTATGAATTCAAGTGCTTCTCTCCCATGTGAAATTTGTGGTTCAGTTAAATATTTAACTGTGAATTGCCAATTTGGGAGTCCATTTTCTCATGACAACAGTGAGCAAGTCAACTATATTAATTATAACCCGAGACCACCCAAGGACCCTTATTCCAACACCTACAATCTTGGGGAATCACCGAAATTTCTTATATAGGTCTAGCCATCCCAACATGCCCCAAATGAATGCTATGCCACCCCCTAATTTTAAAGACTTCTATTTCCCCAACAAGCTCCACAAAAGTCTAACTTAGAAGCCATGATGGAGAGCATACTTATGGCACAGCAAAAGCAAGGTGAGTACACTAAGCAATTAGCCTATAAGGTTGATGTGCTTACTACTCATAATAAGATGTTGGAAGCCCAAATTACCCAACAAGTTAGCTCTTCACCTATACCTGCCGATTGACTTCCTAGTAAGCCTAAGCCTAATTCTAGATAGTATTGTAATTATGTTACCTTGAGAAGTGGATTAGAGGGTTCTGAGGGTGCTAGGCTTGAGGAGGATGGTGAGGAAAACTATGATGAGAATGAGACATCTAAGCCCTTTTCCCTGACACCTTATGTGCCTCCTTTACCTCTCCCCCACAAGAGGAAAAGTGATGAGTATAAGATTATAGCTTTAGGAAAGGAGTGTAGTATTGTAATTCAAATTAAGCTTCCTGTTAAGCTTAAGGACCCTGGTAGTTTCTCTATACCTTGATTAGAAATGTGAGCATCGATAAGGCGTTATGTGATCTTAGTTCAAGTGTGATTTTGATGCCCTATTCCATTTTCAAAAGGCTTCACCTAGAAAAGTTATAACCCACCCCTATTTCACTCCAATTAGTGGATAGTTCTATGAACCCTTTCTTTCAATGTGCTTACGAGTTTAGTCCAAATCAGCAATCATGGGCCCAAAAGTCTCAGGTTCAGTGAAGGAAGACTTAGTGGGCTAAAAAAGATGTTCATTAATTATGGGGTCAAAAGAAAATGACTCATATTCAACACAAAAACCCCCATCTAGACTATTAGTTTCATTTAGCCCATATTAAAAAGATTTACACTCTATAGAGAAAATGTCATCATCACATTCCAAATTAGTGGGCTCAGCTTCCTCCTCACATGACTCCAATAAACAAATATCTTCTAACATATCTGTCTCATGATGTTCAACTTCAGACTTGATGCTCATGTCTAACTCACTAGTATTCTTAAATTCTTCATCCTACTCAAAATCACAAGAATGATTTAAAGGGGTGGGTGGGTCGATAAAGATTAGAACATCCTTAGTGACATCCTTGTGTGAGCTAGTGTGGGGTGTAAGGTCAAGGGATAGATACATAGGGAGGTAATTCTCTTGTTCTAAGCTAGAAACAAGCATATCATCATCCAAATTGGGCCTAGCAAGATAACAAGGCTCAAAATCATCATAAATACTATCCTTAGATTTAGCGGATCGTAAACTAGAGTCAGACTCATTATAACTCTAGACACTACGATTAAAATATTGAGAGTATTCAACAATTCTCTCTTTCATAGTCTCTAACATTTTAGTAGTAAATTCATTTACCATCTTTTCAATACTTGCACATGTAGCATCAATATAATCACGATATGGACAATTAAAAACTTCATGATCAGAAGACTCACAATAATTGCACAAAACAGGAAACACATATGACTAAGATGGGTCATATGAGTTCTTAAAGTGATCTCGGTGGTAAGGATTAGCATGAAAATCATACTTACCATGAGTAGGGTATCCTAGAGTGCTTCTATCTTGTTCAAACTCATAAGTGTCCTCAGCTAATTTTTCAAAGAAATCTCATACCTCATCTTGAGTTTTCGACAACAATCCTAGCAAACCTTAAGGACACATAGACTACACAACCTCTAAATTCAAAAATTAGACCCACGACCATGACCTCACGAATTTTTCATTTTTGAAAACTTTGGTTTAACTAAGCACAATAATCATTAAGTGTTGACAGATAACTCCAAAAAGATACATGCTCAAATTGGGGGAAATTGAAAACCGACATTCTTGAAATAATTTTTTTTTGTTTTTAAAAATTTTCTAATTTTTTTAGGATTTTTTATTTTATTTCAATTTTTAGGTTTTTGGTTATTGAAAGAAAAAATAAAATAAAAAAAACTATGACTCTAAGACAACTAACTATAAACTAATGACTAAAACAAAAAAACAAGGCCCTTAAATAATTAGGTTAACAAAACAAAATAAACCAATAAAAATAAAATAATATTACCAAAAGAAAAGAAAGACAAAAAAGAATTACTCAACAAGAAGTAGCCCAACACAAAAAACCGAAAAGAACGAACAAAAAGCATGTGCATCATGTTTTTTTTCTAATTTTTCTTTTAAACACACAAAAAAAGGAAAATAAAACAAAAGCCTTAAAAGAAAAAAAATAAAATAAAATTAAACAAAAAATCAAACTCCAAAATCAAAACACTATACACATAAAATTCAGCACAGTCACAAAAAGCATGAACGTATTTTTTTTTCAATTTTTTTTGTCCTAGTGCAGTGCGGAAAATTCACACCGGAAAATTATTTCTAAACATCACTGAAAATTCCATAAATGCCTAAAAATTCCACACAAATTCACCTAGACTCCAAAAATCATGGACAATCCACTAAAAATATTATATGAGAAAAATTCTCATTAGAATTGCTTCAAACAATTCAAACAAAATCCAAAAATCAGTAAAAATCTACACTGTTGTTTCCATTTTTTTTCTCCTGTTCTGTTGTTTCCTACAATCAGTCCATAAACTGTTAGTTTTATTTCTTTTTGCAGCAGATAATAGTCATTAAAAATCAAGATTAAACTGACCAAAATGAAAAAATCAAAATACAAACTCAAATCAAAAATCAAAACCAAAACTAATCCAAACTAATCTAACATTAACACAACTAAAACGAAATAAATGCATTCCAAAAATAGAAATTAAAAAGTGCGAAAAGGGATGAACACGACTAAAGCATCCCAATTATGATTCAACGTAACCTAATTTCACAAAATCATCCCTGGCAACTGCTGCAAGAACTTGTTGCAATTTCACAAGCGTACGGGTTATCGCCATAACAATTACGGGTGTGGTCCTCATGGATGAATTATGAAACTAAGTCATGAGAAATTAAACAATTTAATCCATTCTAATTTTACAATCCTAAAGTTAACACTATAAGCAAGAGATGTGCTCAAATAAAATAAGAAAAGCAAGAAGTTCACTACTACCACCATGAACTAAATAAGATAAAATTAAAACAATTAGAAAAATTCTACAAGAGAAAAAATGTATAAGGCAGCAATAACATGAAACATTTGAGCAACCTGGTAATTGAAGTTTTCACACCCGAGCAACCAAAAACACTCAACTAAAAACAGAGGATGGAAATAGGGCATGAAATTCGTATCAAAACCTTGCTACCAAATGCATCCTCAAACTGAACAGCTCAAGAATTCAACTCCAAAACTGAAATTCTTATTCAAATTAGATGAAATCCAAGTCAATTACAACCATTTTCAGTGACTAAGAACATATCTGAAACTAAAAAAATTGAGAAGAAATAGAGAATTAACATAGAACCTAAAACTACTCCTGCTGCTACCTCCTACTTCGACCCAGCTATCCAATTTTTGTAGTCATAAACTGACCCTGTAGCTGCCATTAATTCCTTAATTGAAGCTTGTAACTACTATTACGATTGCTCTAATTCAATGCTTGACTTCAATGCGCACTTGATGGAGAGAGATAGGATGACGTTGGCAAAAATTCTATGGTACATACCCATGTACCTAACTTTGTACACGCCTATATAAGAGGGTGTGTACCATGCTAGAATACATATGTTTGTATCTAGGAATTTTTAGAACACAGTACACACCCTCTTATATAGGTGTGTACATAGCTAGGTATATGGATATGTACCATAGAATTACTGTGATGGTGGTGAAACGACTGAATGAATTGATGCAAGTGAAAGAGGAGATGGAAAACAAGAGAAATTAAGAAGGGGGATAAAGGGTTGTTATGCTTGTAAGAGGAAGAAGAAGAAGTTCAAGGGGAAGAGCCTTCGTGATTTCTGGCAGCGAGGAGAGGAAATAAAAAAAAGGGGAAAGAAGGAGCAGTCACACACACAACACATGACTGGGCTAAGGAAGGAAGGGGAGTTTTGGGCTACTGGGCTAAGCAACAAACGGGCTACATTTCGATGAAAAGGGCGAGAAAAGGAGCGTCGACTGGGCCAAAGTTAGTGGGAGGTGCGAAAATTGTGCCAGCAGGAAGAACAGAGAAGAGCCGCCACTAGACCTCAGTAGGCTGGTTCCCATGATTAGGCTAAGGAGGAGACTAAGGTCAGGCCTGTGATGATGTGGGAGTGAAAAAGAACTGAAGTCTGGGTTGGGCTAGTTATTTTTTTCTTCATCTTCTTGATCCAACCTCTGATAAATTGATCCAATGCTTGTTGTGATCTAATCCCCTTTTGATTCAACTTTCTCTCTTTTTTTAAAGAAATTTATTTATTCTTCAAATTCGTACAAACACTAACAAAAACATATTAAAATTCTAATTTAATGATTTATTTTGAGAAATTATAAGATAACAAAAGGGTATAAAATGGAATAATTTAGGGTTGAACAATTTATTTGGAAGAGAGGGGTTCAAAGATTACTAGTTCTAATTGGAAAATGAGATTTGAAACCTTGGTGGACAAGAAACTCTAGCCAAACCTTACTTGGATTATTTCCCTTTAAAAGGGGGCCTTCTCATTCATTATTGCCACTCAACCTCTCCTCTTGCCATAACCTTCATGCCATCATCACACCATTAGCAATCAAGCCAACTATTTCAATAGATCACCACTGCATCATCGCCTATCATCGCCTATATCAAGCTATATTGCTACTGGTTTAGTTTATTATGTTTGTTTCTAAACATTAGATTTTTAATTAAGGTTTTTTGTTTTAATTTTTTAGAATGAGTGAGTAATTGTTTTACTTAGCATAATCTATTTGAAACCATGATAAATTAATTTTTTTGAAATCATTTTGATGCCTTATTGTCTAATTAATGTTTATTCCATGATTTTATAATGGTTTGTATTTATTGTTCATGATATTTATGTTAGATTAATTAGTTTTCATGCTAATTAGTCCAATACAAATTAGGAAATCATTATAGATTTTTTTCAAATCAACTTTAATTAGGAAATCACCCTCATTGATCATGGATGACTCAAACTCATCACTTTTAATTATGAAATCATTGTAGATTTTTGTCAAATCAATTTGCTGGTAAATTGGACACAAGATATTATTTGATGTTTTGCTAATACTTAATGTTCTAGTTTGATTAAATTCTTGCATTGGTGCTAAGGTTATAAAAACTAGTAAGGTTTATATTATGGTTGAACCTAAATAAACCATAATCTAAGAAAAAAAACAGGAAAGATCCGCTACTGGTCTAGCTCATAAAAAATTCAATTTGTGTGTATATGATATATATTAATTTGCACTGTGGATATAGATAATGTTAAATGTTTACATAAATTTGGTATATTTGACAATTATTTGTTTGCTTTTTAGTTGATTTCTTTAGTTTGCCAATTTTTGGTCTTAAATTTATAGACTTTAGTATTAAATTTCATTTACCCTTCCGAAAATATAGACTTTTAGGTGTTTCTTAATAATTTTAGATTAATTATATTGTGATCTTTAGTGTGGTTTAATTTTCAGATTAATTTTATGTTCAATTTTTGGTATTATTTATCGACTTATTAGAAATTAGGTTAAATATAGTTCCTCCTGTGTTTGTATGTCTTTTATGCCACTTGATGGTTAAATAGGGTCCTAATATACCATTATTTAATTTTGAAATTTTTGGAAATTATTTGATAATGTTTTAGAATTATTTCGTGAATTTGATCTATTCAGGCTTTTACTTTCACAAATCCGAAAATTAGTTTTTTATTTTTGGTTTTATTTTTGTATACTTTGATTAAAATTAGGTTTTATAATCTACTTAATTTTATTATCTATTTTTGTATTTATTTAAGTGCAATTTAGTAATTGATTATTTTCAAATTTGATATTCTACTTTTGGAATTCTATTGATATTTTGTTTTTTATTTTCTAGAAATTATTGAATATATTTTACATTTTACTTAGGTTAATTATAGACTTTTCATATTGTTTAAGAAGTTCTCAATAATTTTAGACATTAAGTTTCTGGTTTATATTTTCTATTTTGATTTTTTGGTTTAGTTTCGTTATATTTTCTAATTTATATTTTCCAGAATTAGTTTTTCCCATTTTATGTCTAGAATTGTGTTTAGAGAATTTAAAAATATTAGTGAGTAATTTTCCATATTTTTTCTTGCTTAGTTTGAACTTATTAAAAGAAATATAAAAAATTGAAAGTGGTAAATTAAATTAGATTTAAACTGGCTTATTATTTTATCTTTTCTCATGGATTCGAACCCTACTCCCTTTGCTAAATTTGTCTTTATCAACAAAAGTAGTGCTTTAATTTATAACTCTGCGATAAGTTCTACAAATTTTGGCGCTATTGTGGGGGAAAGAAAATAAAAGCATTAGTTTTTATGTATTTAATATTAACTACTTTTATTATTTTGTTTTGGTATTAGTATTTTGTTTTTTTAGGCTGTTTAGTTTATGAGATTAAAGAGTGGTTGCATGATCAAAGAGAGAAAGAAGCATACATTTGGAAATTAAGATATTTATCATCTATCGATTTTCTTAAATAAGAATTATAGTTCCAAGAGTATCAACTATCTCTGTTTTTTCAAGCCATTTAATGTATATTTTATTGATTATGGAATCAATCGGATAAGGTAATTTGTCATAAAATATACCAAGATTGATTTTATTATGCCCAATTTTGTAAGAGTGTTGACTAAATTCAACAATATAATTTTCTAGATGTTCCGTATCCCACAACTCTATATTGTTAATCTTTCTCTGCCACTCTCTTGTTTTTTCTTCGGAATCAAGTTTAGTTTCGATAAATTCAGTTTCGATTTCCTCACATAATGTTTTGAACATAGCTATTAGCGTTTCCATCATTCTTAATACAATTTTACGTTCCTCATCGAGTGAGTCATAACAATCAGTTATAGTACCATACAACTTATGCTCGATATAGTTTAGGAAATTTTCGGCAGACAATGGGGTATTCAAATTTAGGACACTAGTCATGTTGCTTTTCCAATGTGCAAATATTTCTTCTATGTTATGCGCTCCATTGATGTTTATGATGTAACTTGTTTGACTAATTGGGGCAAG
The DNA here is from genome assembly GCA_017589665.1 of Selenicereus undatus. NCBI lineage: Eukaryota > Viridiplantae > Streptophyta > Magnoliopsida > Caryophyllales > Cactaceae > Selenicereus > Selenicereus undatus. Next base: position 32,778,565 of record JACYFF010031954.1, on the reverse strand, counting down.
GCTAATATCTTCGAATGATGTGGTTTTCCTTGGGAGGAACCTAAAGAAAAAGTTAGTTGTACGTCCTACTAGAACATATCTAGATCTCAAAAAATGGGTATTTCTTCTATACAGTTCACCAACTTCTTCATGTTTCATAATAACATTGTTAACTAGATTATATTCAATTTCATCTATGTTGAGTTTTTTACCAATCTCATTGATTTCACCAACAGCTATCAATTTTCTATATTTTTTAATCCATTTTTCTCTTAATTTCCTCTAAAAGAACAATATTTAGATCTTCTTGTTTAATCAGGTTCTTCTCCTAATATATTTCTTCCTCCAACTTGGGATTATTTGTCTCTTTATTATCACCATATAATATTTATTGTGTGTCTCCTATAGCGCCTATGATCTTGTTTAATTCTTCTGGATTTCGCTCTTTATCAAACTTACTTTGCAACTCCTCTAAATTGTATTGTTTATACTCCATCTTCTTCTTTTTCTAGCTTGTCCAATAATTTTTTAGTTGATTTCTCTCGTACTTCTTTATCGATTTTTATATCTTGCAACGGAAATGGATTTTTAGTTTTAGGGTTTAGAAATTATATTTGCACTGAAATGGAATACGTATATCTAAATTGAATTTTCCACTATGTCTAGCTTAGTTGATTAAAGAAAGATGGATTACAGATAATTGCGTCTTTTTCTCCATAACTTCAATCTTAATTTTTACTAATTCTACTTTTAATTTTAAAATTATATATGTGATATAGTTTAATTGGGATGCTACTTAAGTGGATCCCTCTAGATTGTGCACAATATGTTGATAATTAGGAGCAAGACAAGGAGATGATAATTCAAGCATTAAATACATTTGATTAGTTTAATTAATTATTAATTAGCTTAAGTATCTTAACTATTTTGGTCATGTGACTCTGATATCCAATGAAAGAGGACTTCGAGTAGTATTTATGAGGAGAACATCACATGCACAAAACTAAACTTTTTGAAAGTATTAAGGTTAAAAATGAAAATTTTAAAAATTTTGGGTACTTGGTGTAATTCAACAAGTCATGTTTGGTCACGTTTGGTTCCATAAAATATTTGCCCAAATTTAGATGGACTTAAAAATATATACCTAAAATAGTCAGTTCAGAAAAATATTAATATATACCTAGATGGTTTGTAATGGAATTCACTATGCACATGGTGTGCTATGGGGAGTTAGGATGATATTTTTATTATTTTTGTTTCACCAGGAATAGAACTTTAATTTACTTTTAAATTTAATTTAGTCATTTATAGAATCAAATTTAATTTAGTTATTTTCGGAAAAAGAATACATCGTTCAAAATAAATGAATAATTGTTTGATAAAAGATAAACATACAACTTAAGAATGAAAATTGTTTCTCTTAGAATGAAGACATGGAAATATGAGACTAGTTATTGATATCGCATGTTTCTTTCGAATTTTATTTTTTTAGAAATATTATAATGTGGACAAATGAGCATTACTTCTCTAGGGGGGACAACATTAAATTGCAAAACAAAGCCTAATTTTCAAGCTTTATTAATTTTTTTACTTAGAGGTGGCAATTGTCACATTTAAAATTCTTTGTTTTTATATGTGTACATGTTCATCTGATCTCTCAAGTTTTAAAACAATTTTTCAATTACAACTTGTAATATGTCAACTTTACAACTAGATATTCATTTTCTTATATTTAGGATACACTTTTTATACACTAAATATACTTTTTTTAATGTCTAAAAGTTCACTATTAAATGTCCATTTTTAAAAGATAAATATTATTTTGAGGGTCCACTTTTTAAAAGGTAAACATTAATTTTCCAAAAATAAAATGTTCACTGTTTAAATGCTAAATATATGCTAAATATTCATTTTGTTGTCCTTGTATCTAAAGGTTCACTTTCCTAAACATTCTTTTTTTTTTTGTTTGGGAAAGTGAAGAAATTATATTACCATCCAAACTATGACAGTGCAGGGTAGAATCTATGTTCTAATCTTACCATACATGATCACCCAGGCTGGCCCTGTAACCAAAAAGAGACACAGCTAGCTATTTCTTAGTTCCATTATAAAAGCATGCTCTGAGTTTTTTTTACTCTGGCAAGTACCCATCCTTACATATAGACTCAGCTTAATCTCATAGATCAACTGAATTGTGGTTCTGCTCTGATTGCTAAAGACTCTGAGATTTCTTTTATTCCACACAGCATAAATAGTTGCTGCCTTGAAGGGGAGCATTGAAACAACGGTAAGGTTGTCTCCGTGTGACCAAAAGGTGACAAGTTCGAGCCGTGGAATCAGCCACTGACAAAGTCAGATTAGGCTGCCTACAATTCACCCCTTGGGGTGCAGCCCTTCCCCGGACCCTGCGTGAACGCGGAATGCTTGTGCACCGAGCTGCCCATAAATAGTTGCTGCCAGTGCAACAGTTGCAATCTGTGTTTTAGCTCTTAAGCTCGTACCCCTGGTGATGAACCATGTCTGAATACCATCTGAGCTCTCCCCTAGCGTCATCTGAAGCCATAGACAGATTCTCTTCCATACTACAACAACCATTGTGCACTGAAAGAACAGATGCATATGACTTTCAATAGCAGCATTGCATAAGACACAATTTCCATCCACAGAATAAAAGCCCATCTTGGTCTACAACAGATGACCAGACCATTTTGCTTTTCTACCATCTCTCTGCTCCTAGTAGTCGCAGGTAGCTTTTCTTAGTCTGACACCCTCCACTTGTGCTGAAACCCGTTGCTGCAACATGCTTTCATTCTTAAAAACCTTCTGAATTGACCAAGATACCTGATGAGGAAGCTTTGCTTTCCACACATCATTACTTTTTCATATAATAGTTATGAATTCACTTTATCCATAACTTGTCTCTTAGAAATCACGAAGACCAGAGCATTTTCCCAATGGCAACTATGTTCCACGATTTGATGTTAAACAATCCAAAACTCCTACAATTCTTTGGTTGGCAAAGATATTCCCAAGAAACTGGGGCCTTTCGACTCTCATCACATTTACCAGTCCAAAAAAAGGTCCTGCATTTCTGTTCAATCTTATGTAATACAGCTTTTGGAAAGATAAAAAACTGACCCCAAAATGTTTAATTTGCATAAACATGATGACATATTGAAGCAACTGCAACCTTCTAGCATATGATAGCATTAAGTTTGTCGAGGAGCTTAGTCTTGCACAAATCTTATGAATCAAAGGAGACCATTGCATGACAGAGAGCTTCTTACTTGTTCGGGGAACCCTAAGGTATCTGATCTATAGCATGCCTTTCTTCACTTTGGTTCTCTCCAAGATCATTTGTTCTTCATGTTGAGGCACCCCCTCCTTCCTAAAAAAGGCTTTAGTTTTATCCAAGTTTGCAGCCATACCTGATACTCTTGCAAATTCTTGGAAACTTGAGAATAACTGCTTAACTGGCTTATAGTCCCCTCTTGCAAATAATAGCAAATCATCAGCAAATATCAAGTATATTGGGTTGAATCTCTCACACCTTGGATGATAATTAAAATCTAGAACATTTATTTTTTAATAAGTAAATGTTCACTTTTTACACCTAAGCATTCAGCTTCTTATATCTAATGATTCACTATTTAAGTCCTAAGCATTCATTGCTTATTGTTTATAAGTTCAATATTCATGTTTTCTTGCTCTTGTACCTAAAGGTTCTTGTTTTACAACCAAAGTGCTCATCTTTTAATAAAATTTCTCTTTTAAAAACTAATTAATTTTTTATTCAACTTCCACAACATTCGAAATGAATATAGCCACTTCTGAATTTCAACCCAAATTTTTTTTGTTATAAGCTTCAAAAACTAATAAACCAAATGCATTTAGATTCCTTTTTTTCTTTATCTAATATTCATTTCTCTAAAAACTTAGGAAGCCAAACCATATGCATTTAGATTCTTTTCTTTTTATTATTGAAATTCATTTCTAGTAAGATCAATATTCATTTTTCAAAACTAAGGAATTCATTCCTATTATGCTCAATATTCATCCTAAGGCAAACCATCATATTGTACGAACTCTTATCATTCATTTTTTGGCCTAGCGATATTCATGTTTTGTATTATTAATGATCATGTTTCAAAATCAAAGCAATTCATTATATTTTTATAATTTTGGACATCAACAAAATGGGCTTTTAGCAACCTTCAAAGTTCAAACTAATGAAGAGTTGCCATATGAGATATTTGAGGTTAAATGAAAATTATTTGACATAAAATCAGTCATTTGTTCCAAAGACTCACTCATTTTTCCATAGAGCTATGTCCATTTTTATAAAGTAAATAATCATATTTCATAGTATACAAAATTCATTTTTTATGATATAAAAATTCATTAATAATTTCTAAAAAAACTCCCTTGCAAAGTCATCACCTTCAACCCATTTCCCTCTTCTGTTTGATGCTCATGCCAAACTAGCTAGGCGGCTAGGCCCAAACGCCCGCCTAGCCGATTGACAGTCTTCGATGTTATACGATTCTTGGAACGTCGACTATGCTATGGTCAGAGTCATCTGCATTGATGATTCTATTCATAGGCCTAATTCACTCGATCACTCACCTGGCTCGGGATTGCTCCCACCTCTCTTCTCAAGTCATCCTCTCAGTCCATCCCTCGACCTGCGCACCACCATTGGTCATTGTGGCCGGAAGCCGCAAGCACAACAACGCCATGTTTCTCATCTCCAATCTTGAAACTCAAAGCCTAGCCCTTCCTTCATTTACCTGTTATCCCCAAACCAAATTTGAGCAATACAAACCAAGATATAAACATTTACATCAACTACAATTGTAATCGACTATGTCTAAACAAAATCGAAATAAAAACATAGTAATAATTCGTCCAAAAACACACAAACGGGACACCGGTGATCGATGAGTTTCAAGGACAATTGAGCATAGAGAAAAGAAAAATTGAACAAAAAGAAAGAACTACAAAAAGCCTTGCAAACGGACACATAGATTTTTTTCCCGCCGCTGTTATCACCGTTGATGACAATGGTTAACAAGATTGATGAAGACGTTTGATTCTAGGATTGTGGGCCATTGGAGATTTGAACAAGAAAGGGATTGGGGGTACAGAACGAACAAAAAGCACCAGAGGGCTAGGGAAAAACTACGCCATTGATATTTGATCCAATGTTCGAGATTAATTCCGGGGGGGGGGGGGGGGCCGGGGGGGGGGCGGAGGGCGTGGGGTCGGGCGATCGGTGGAGCTGCGCGCCACCATT
>JACYFF010031954.1:32700236-32773190 GCA_017589665.1 Selenicereus undatus | reverse complement strand
AAGAGGGCGCTTTTCATGTTCTATAGCTATAGTAGAAAAAAAAAAAAAAAAAAAAGTCAACCGACGGTAACGGCATCTGGGCTTTTTCATGCTCCCTCGCAATGGGGCTCATTCAAGTCCAAATCTTCTAATGCTTTTTCCCAACAGAGTTAGTATTGGCATTTTTAGGACAAGTGCATCTATTATGATTTTACCATGACATTTGATACAAGTTCAAGACCCTTTGCCCTTTGGTGTCCCTTTTGAAATCACAACCCGTGGATTCCTTATTTTGCTGTTTTCATCGAATGAGAAATCTTATTCGTGTACAATATTGTCTTCATTAAGCTCAATTTGTTCCTTAGTCCTAATAGTCCACCGTCAAATAATGCAATCACTTGGAATTTTCTTCATATTTACATATTTTCTAACTGCAAACATGTGGCGGCATGGAAAACCTATAGATTCCAACTTCATGCAACAACAATACATCATTTTATGTGCATCATGCATAATCACTATATACCAAATTTCCTCACATTCAATGGCTTCCAACCAATACCAAATAGGTTCAATGCGACCATAAATATTCTATTTTTCATCTTTCACAACATAAAATAGCCCAAAGCACATCCCTTTGCATAAAAGGTGATAGCAATTTCTCGTATATGTCTTTTGTGGCATGTGACTTAACATTGCCAAGTACTCATTGTATAACAGGAAAAATACAAACTGTTGTATGATCACCATGCCCATCTACTCTTCTTTGTTCTGTAATTCCTTATTCGTGCAGTTGAACAAGTCTACACAATTCCATCATCGAATCGATCCCTATTTTAATTGCTCTATGTGTCCCCTTCAACTCTTTGTGTGCTCCTCATTCAAGTAGTAGTGGAAAAAAAATATATATTGAGGTAATTCTTCAAAAACACATTTCATTGAATAAACCAGTTAAGATGATTATTTTGATATCTGTAAAGAACTATCCTTGTACGTAGATATGCTTCCACCCACTTTTCCTTATCATTGTAGAAGTCAATTGCCCACCTTTTTCGTTGAACACCATGATGACGAATAAGTTTCCAAACAACTTCAAAATCTTCAAGAGTTCAATATTTGTTAATACAACTATAGAGCCACTTGCAAATTCATTGCCCTTATTTGACTGCACATTTTTCATTAGATGCTACTATAGAAAGCAAAAATTCTGCAACCAATTGGATGGTGCCACGTGTAAAAAATCAGTCAATTACAGATTGCCATGTGTCATGTTGACTTTGGTAGGGCCGCTTGTTCAAAATTAAGTTCAACCAATTAAAAGTCGCCACGTGTCATCGATGATGCAGAAACTAGTAATTATTTTCTTTATTTAAAAAATAAGAAAATAATTACTGGGCCTAGGCCCAAAATCCGACTCTAACCCTAGCCGACAAAGCCTATAAATAGGGGTTCTCTCCCTTCATTTGGATCATTCAGCATCGGCAGAATTCAGAGCTCAGACGGCAAGGAACATCCAGCTACCAAGCGAGAAGGATCACGACTTGCAAAGCTTCAAAAACCACAATCAGCCACTTGCATATCAAAATCAAAAACAGCCTTCTGTTTGAGCTAAAAATGTGATATTTTTAAGGTACTTTTACACCGATTTTAGGCTCATTTTAATAATATTTTTAAGGTTTTTAATTGATTTTATTTTATTTTGCAGATTTTGAACAAATGCAGAAAAAGGGCTTAAACGGCGAAAAAAGTGAGAAAAATAGAAGAAATGTTGGAGGTTGAAGAATCGGGCCAAATTCGATAAAAACCGGCCAAGGAAAAAGGAAGAAAAAGAAACCAGACCGGTCCAGAAAAAAAACCGGATCGGCCCAGTTCAGCAGACCGGTTCAGTTGGACCGGCTTCCATTAAAACCCCCTCCCCTTCATTTTCTCTCTCTTCAGCTTCTTCCTCTGCTTCTTTCTCTCTCCCCGACTTCTGCTTCAATACCCAGAACCTGCTTCCTCACCCTAACCCAGAAACTCCCTCCATGCCCATTCTCTCTCTGCCTCGTCATCTCTCTCTCTCTACCCCGTTCTCTCACCCCAAAACCACCCCAACCCACCGTTCCCACGAAACCCAGAAACCGAAACCACCTTCTACCCACAGTTTCAACCCTCCACTTCGAAACCCATCCACCACCACAAACACCAGGCCACGTCCCACCCTTCGCTGGCCTCATCTTAACCGTCCAGCACACCACCACCAGATGAAGGGTCGAGATCGAGATGGGTTTCGGGTATTTAAGCGTTGCAGAGACGCCATTGAAGGGTTCAAGTTCGAGTTTTAGGTATTTTAGGTTAGTAATTTAGGGTTAGATTAGGATTTTAAATTTCGTTTTAGGTTTAGTTTCGTTCAATTTCGTTGTTAATTTCAATTTCATATTCGAATTTCAGGTTTAATGTCAATTTTCCGAATTAGGGTTAGGTTTTAGGTTCGGTTTAGGGTTTGAATTCATTGCAATCTCTTATTTTCTAGTTGTAATGCACGATTTGGGTTTGATTTTACAGAAATCGTATGTTAGTTGTCAAGTTTCATTCGAATTCCCTTTCCCTGAAATTTTTTTTGTTCTGTTCATGTTCTTCTGCCATTCTTCACTGTGACTGGGTTGCTACGGTGGTCCTGGTGACGTTCCTGGTGGCCATCGAAGTTGAGTTGCAGCTAGGTTCGAAAATTTCTCCTCCCCTGTTTCGTTGAAGCTCTGTTTCAATTCTGCTGATTCTTCCCCTGCCCCTGCTTTTGCTTGCTCTGTTTTAATTTCAGCTTGCCTAGTTTTGGTTAGTTTTTGGCTTGGTTGGAGAATTTGGTTGTTGATAATTGGTGTTGATGATTGATGATATTCGTACTTCCCCTCCCCAGTTTCATTTCTCTGTGTTTGCCATAGAATTTGATTTCAGTTCTTGCTTTGCTTCCCTTTTCCTTATTTAGTTCAAATAAATTGCAGAATGTAAGTAGTTAGTTAAATTCTTAGGGTTTTAGTTCATGTTTTACATCTGTTTAATTTCAGTGTTCCTCAGTTTGGCTTATTCAAATAATTTGATTGATTTGAATGTGGTGAGTTTGGTGATTTCAAGTTAGGTTAGGTAGTTTTAGGTTCTGATTTTAGTAGTCGTTTATAGCTAGTTAATGCATAATCTCCTTAATATGCACACATTTAGTCAAAAACTTAGGCTTAGTCTGATTTAGATCATTTAGTTTAAATTGAGCACTTAGGTTTTCTTTAAATGACCTAACTTGGATTAGCATAGTTAATATTAGGTTGTTTAGTTAATTCACCCTTTACATGACCATAATCTAAAAGTCTTCCCTGAAGACCGACCCTTAAGTACTACGACTGACAATCGAGTATTTGAGGTTTCTTTTCTTTAGTTATTTTTCCACCCCCCTCAAAAACCACTCAACACCTTCAGAGTTCTTCAGCTGGTTTGCATCAACCGAAATCAAGCATCAAGCCCTCGGAGTACTCAATTCATCAAGAGATCGAATCAGAGGATTACTTTATTATCTTAAATTCAGATATTGTGCCTACACACTACGTCAATCCAAGATTAAATTTGTTCATACCAATCTCCTGTCTAACTTATTTTAGACTCGAAATTTGTGTTTACAAATTTTTTGCACGCTCGGTGGGACAACTCTGCCTCTCATCTCTTTCTCCGATATACAAACTTTGCACTCCCTCGAAGATAACATGGCCCCCTAAGAATGCTATCACTCAATCTTCAAGGAAAGTGGTCTGATCTGCATCTCAGGGATCAACAACTGCTATTGCTGCACCTGGCAGTGTCATGACTAGAAGTGTGGGAAAAACTGCTACTGCTATCACTGGGGAGCACGCAATTGTGGCTGCACCATCACAGTCACATAAGATCCAAAACCTCGACTCCAACGTATCTGATGGAGTCAGTCAAGTCGCTTCAAATATTCTGAAGTAAAAATCTGTTGTTGGCTTCATCATGCCACAAACAATTCCACGTGGGATGGATGAACTCCAAACCCACACCAACCCTGCTTTCCAACCCTTTAATTTTGAAGATGATGGTTATTCAAGCAGTGATTCCTCTTTGGCATCCTCAAAGGGATCACTTTCCTCGCATACTAAAGCTGAATCATCTAACACTGTCGTCATGCCAGTTATGGTGACAGGGGCTACTAACTTCGAAGAAAAACTGGCGAGCATGAAGGCTACCTTGGATAGGCTCTCTAAAGAGAGTGCAGAAAAGGACGCCCAAATCAAACGCCGGAACGATCAGATTGCTGAGCTGATGAAGAAACTGGAAAATAAGTCCTCTGAAACTTCCAACAAAGGTTCAGGCGCTGAAGACTCTGATAAAGAGTCCAGCCGTAGCAAAGAATCTGATGATGAGCGCAAGGCAAGAAAGGACCGCTCTTTAGGCTCGATGTCTGTTGAGCATATTCAGCGCTTAATAGCAAATGCAGTCAAGGCTCAGTTAGGATGAGGATCTCACAAGATCCACCTGTATACAAAGCCTTATACAAAGAGGATTGATGCTCTTTGCATGCCACATGGCTATCAGCCTCCCAAGTTCAACTAGTTCGATGGCAAGGGCAACCCCAAGCAGCATATTGCCCACTTCATTGAGACATGCAGTAATGCTGGCACAGAGGGGGACCGGCTGGTGAAACAGTTTGTTCGTACTCCAAAAGGGATCGCATTCGACTGGTACACAGATTTGGAGCCAGAGTCCATTGACAGCTAGGAACAAATGGAGCAGGAGTTCCTGAACCAGTTCTACAACACTCAACGTGTTGTTAGCATGACAGAGCTAACGAGCACCAGACAATGGAAGGACGAGCCGGTTCTTGATTACATTAATCGCTGGAGGTCCCTAAGTCTCGTGTGCAGGGACCATCTATCAGAAGCTTCAGCTGTTGAAATGTGTGCGCAGAGTATGGAGTGGGATTTACTATACGTCTTGCAGATGAGTAAGCCAAGGACCTTCCAAGAATTGGCAACGAAAGCTCATGATATGGAGATAACGATTGCAAGTTGTCGTGGTAAGTCTTCTTCCTCATTTGATGCTAGAAAGGACAAGGGCGAATTCAAGAAAAATCCCAAGTCCACAAAGTCCTCAAATAAAGAATCCATGGCTGTTTCGACTGGGGAGCCGGTTCGAATCTCCGAAAAGCCCAAGTACGAAAACAAGAAGGGTGGATTCTCCAAGGATACTGGAAGGAAGCATCCTACATTGAAGGAATTGCAGGAGAAGAAATACTCATTCCCTGACTCAGACTTGTCAGGAATGCTTGATGATCTCCTTGAAAATGGGGTTATCGAACTTCCAGAACCAAAACGGCTCGAAGAAGCTAGAAGGGTTATCGACCCAAAATATTGTCGGTATTATAGGGTGGTTAGTCACCCTCTCGAGAAGTCCATTACGCTGAAGGAGCGCATTATGCAACTTGCCAGGGATGGAAAGATAATACTAGATTTGGATGACACTGTTGAGACAAATCATATCTCCACTCAACTGGAGTGTTCCTCATCGCCATGGAAGCCAAAGCATACTCAACCTGGTGATAGAGTAAACACTAAATTGATTTCCTCCCTTGGAGAGAAATTAATTACAATTCAATTTAGAAGTTTGGAGCCTACGGTGGTTCCAATTGAATCCAAAGGACCCTTGACAAAGACTGATCCTTTTGTGGATGTCTTTGATAAAGCTAATGTTGACGAAGAGGGATGGACTCTTGTCACTCGCCAGAGGCCAAGGAAGCAAACCCAAATGCAATCACCGCCTCTCCGCCGCAAGAAGAGACAGGGAAGAAAGAAGAGCCCTCGTCATTCAAAAGGAAAGAAGAAGTCCAAGAACGTCAAAAGGCACGAGATTCTGCCTATTGACCTCCTTGAGCAAGAGTCATTTGTCCTTGTCACACTCAAAGAGTTTTTCCCAACAGGCTTCTTTGAGAAAGTTACAGTCAACATGACTTCATGTTCTGAGCTCGAAGAAGAGGAAGACGGAGGAAGTGACGGCCAAGAGGAGTCTCCTAGAATAGCTTATAAGACCTTAACTGTCTTGGAGGCTTTGTCAGCTCGCATGGGATGGGAACAAATCTTTTGTCTGCCTAATGAGATGCGCCAACATGTTGTTACTGCCTTACAACATCCAAAACTTTATGCTGATAAAATCAAGGATGCGGGAGCATCAACAGGAGGCCCTATTCAGTGTGCTTATTGCAACACCGCAGTCACTTTCACTAACGATGATTTGTTGATGGGATCCAAGTCCCATAATCGTCCTTTGTTTGTGACTGGTTACATTAGGGAGCAGAAAGTCAGACGCATTCTCGTGGATGGAGGGCCAGCCGTCAACATCATGCCCAAGTCTACAATGAACGACTTGGGCATCACAGTGGAAGAACTGTCCAAGAGTCGAACGATGATTCAAGGCTTTAACCTTGAAGGCCAACGTGCAATCGGCATGATTCGTGTTGAACTGATAATGGGAGACTTGACGACGTCCTCCATCTTCTATGTAATCGATGCTAAGAATTCCTACAGGTTATTACTTGGGCGACCATGGCTTCATAAGCATGGGATAGTGACTTCCACTTTACACCAATGCCTTAAGTACTACCGTGATGGAGAGAAGAAAATAAATGGGGATGTCAAGCCATTCACTAAGGCTGAGTCTCATTTTGCAGACGCAAAGTTCTTTGAAGAAGGTGATGCACCTAAAGAGACCATGTCGTCAACCATTTCTTCCACAGGCAAAGATGTCGCAAAGAAGACCCTTCGAGCAACAAAAGATGGTGCTCCTAAGCAGCAGCTCGAGAAAGAAGCAAGCAAGCAAGGTAGCACCACTTCTTATGTTGAGCAAGTTGCTAAGCAAGCTGCTGCGTCAATAGGATCAATGCCACCAGTCTTAAGGTACATACCTAGGTCTCGCCGTAAGAAGGACGAATCACCTTTTAGCGAGTGCATAAGCAGAAGCATTGAGACCAAAGCTACTAAAAAGAACGATGGAGCTAGCATAATCACCTTAAAAGGAAGTGCAACAGTTCCAATGCTAAAAATGTGGCAGGCTAAGGTGAGTAGGCCCCCTATTTCCGGGTTTGTCGTTTCTTCTAAAGAAGGTGATGACTTGCCAAGTGTACGGACTAGGGAGGGATTTGATCCTAATGCATACAAACTTATGGAGAGGGCTGGTCACGACTTTCAAAATCCAGTTACCTTAGGAAAGGTAGTCGAAGCCAAGCCTCATGGCCTTATCGGAACTCAGAGAAAGATTCAAGAGCAGGGAGGTTCAGTAGGCGTCTCTAAAGTTGGACTGGGTTTCATGCCACCGCAGCCAATTAGAATCTCTGGTCAACGAAAGGACTAGAAGTTGATGATTCAACACATCTCAGCTGAAGAAGTAGATGTGAGTGAAGATGAAAATGCTTCACCCAACCCAAAGCCCTCTGTGTTTGATAGGCTACAATCATCAACTTTTAAAAAACGTCTGTTAGTATTTGTCCGTATAGGGAAAGGGAAAGATCACATAAGCTCTGTTTTCAACAGAATCAAAGATCAACCCCAGCCAAAGCCTTCAGTTTTTGCCAGAATAGGAGCTGGTCAAAAGTCCTCGAACTCACAACTTCAGCACGATAAAAGTTCTGCATTTAGCTGCTTGGGAGTGATAAATGAAGTTCAAGCTCTATCCCTTCTCGCATGAAGCGCTTCTCTAGTCTGGATGTTAAAACGGATGGCTCACTAAGAGTAAAGAGGCGTACCATGATCTTCGCAGGTCAACAAAAAAACTCTGACTCTAACGAGGAAGTAGAGGAAGAAGAAGTTGCTTCTTCCAATCATATCACAATCCATGAATGTGATGACTCTGACTCAGACTCAGAGATAGAGTTGGCAGGAACTCATAAGACTTTCGAAGATGGGGGGCAAGCTACAGTTGATGATTTGAAATAGTTGAATCTTGGAACCAATGAAGAACCTCGTCCTATCTACGTAAGCTCATCACTCACACTCGAAGAGGAAAAGCAATACTTGGAACTCCTATCAGAGTACAAGGACATATTTTCCTGGAGCTATAAAGAAATGTCCGGGTTGGATCCAAAGGTCACAGTCCACCGTTTATCTATCAAAAGGGGTATTTTGTCTAAGAAGCAGCCTCAGCGACGTTTTCGCCCAAAGTTGGTACCGAAAATTGAAAAGGAGGTCAACAAACTCATAGAGGTAGGATTCATTTGCGAGGTCAAATACCCAACATGGATTGCAAACGTCATGCCTGTTAGGAAGAAAAATGGGCAACTTCGTATTTGTGTGGACTTCCGGGATCTTAACGATGCTTGTCTAAAAGACGATTTCCCGTTGCCTGTCACACAACTTATGATCGACTCAACCATAAGGCATGAAGCATTGTCATTCATGGATTGTACCGCAGGATACAATCAGATTCTGATGGCGCCAGAAGATCAAGAGGCCACAGCTTTCCGCACACCTAAAGGCATTTTTTGCTATAAGGTGATAACCTTCGAACTTAAGAATGCAGGAGCAACGTACCAAAGGACAATGCAAACAATTTTTGACGATATGCTCCATAAGAAAGTCGAGTGCTATGTCGATGATTTGGTGATGAAGTCCAAAAAGAGGGAGGACCACATACAAGATCTTCATTCGATCTTCGAACAATTACGAAGATGTCAATTGAAGATGAATACATTCAAGTGCGCATTTGGTGTCACCTCTGGAAAGTTCTTGGGTTTATCGTTCATCATAGAGGGATTGAGATCGACCAATTGAAGATCAAGGCAATCCAGGAGATGCCTGAACCTAAGAATCTTAGGGAGCTTCGCGGACTTCAAGGTCGCTTGGCATACATCCGAAGATTCATCTCAAATCTTGCAGGACGCTGCCATCCCTTTAGCCACCTTATGAAAAAGGGTGCACCGTTTGAGTGGGATGAATCGTGTCGTACGACATTCGAGAAAATAAAGGAGTACTTGACCCATCCTCCTATGTTGGGGGCACCCATCCCTGGCAAGCCTCTTCGACTGTACATTGCAGCTCAGGAAAAATCCTGAGGGGCACTGTGTGTACAAGAAGATGAGGAAGGGAAAGAAGTTGACCTGTACTACTTAAGTCGTACGTTGGTCGGCGCTGAACTGAAGTATTCCCCTATTGAAAAGATGTGTTTGTCGCTCATCTTTGCCATCCAGAAACTCAAGCATTACATGCAGGCCTATACAGTGCAAGTGATCTCCAAAGCTGATCCCATCAAGTACATCTTGTCCAGGCCAATCTTAAATGAGCGGCTAGCAAAATGGGCGGTCATCTTAAAACAGTACGATCTCGTCTATGTACCCCAAAGAGTGGTTAAGGGATAAGCGTTGGCAGATTTCTTAGCAGATCATCCCATTCCCGATGAATGGGAGCTAAATGATAATTTGCCTGGAGAAGACGTGTTTTACATCGATATCCTCCCTCCCTGGGAAATGCATTTCGTTGGTGCAGTTAGGCGTGATGGCACTGGTGCAAGAGTGGTCTTCGTTTCCCCTGAAAAGTACATTCTTCCGTATTCATTTGGGCTCACTCAGTTATGCTCTAACAATGTGGCGGAATACCAAGCGCTTAACTAGAGCCTTGAAATGACTATTGAAATGGGGGTCACCGATCTCAACATATATGGTGACTCGCAGTTGGTCATCAATCAACTACTTAACAAATACGAGGTTAAGAAAGAGGACCTTGTCTCGTATCACAGGCAAGCATTACGCCTGCTAAATAAGTTGGACATGGTCAAGTTAGAGCACATGCCAAGGAGTGCCAACAAGATGGCTGACGCACTAGCAAGCCTCGCAGCCACTTTGGCACTCGGGGTAGAAGGTGAAATGACTATTCCAGTATGTAATCGCTGGGTTGTTCTTCCAGATGATGAAGACTCAGAGGAAAACGTCAACATGATCTGCGTTCTTGAAACAGATGCAGAAGACTAGCGTCAACCAATAATTGAGTACTTAGAGCATGGAAAACTCCCTAGTGACCCAAGAAATAAGACAGAAATACAACGGAGGGCTTCAAGCTTCCTTTACTACAACGGGACGCTCTATCGACGCTCCTTTCTTGGTCTTTGGTTACGAAGCTTGGATGCGGAAGAAGCAAAGCAAGCAATGACGGAAGCTCATTTAGGTGTGCGCGGAGCACACCCTAGGCTACATGATCGCATTAAAAGGATGGGCTACTACTGGCTCGCTATGGTGCAAGATTGCATAAATTATGCAAAAAGGTGCGATACTTGGCAGTTCCATGCTAACTTCATAAATCAACCTCCCGAACCTCTCCACCCAACAGTTGCATCTTGGCCATTTAAGGCATGGGGACTCAATGTCGTTGGACCAATCACGCCTAAATCGTCTGCTGGTCACTCCTACATCCTAGCTGCCACTGACTACTTCTCTAAATGGGCCGAAGCAATTCCACTAAGGGAGGTCAAAAAAGAAAATGTGGTTGACTTCATAAGGACACACATTATCTATCGGTATGGTGTGCCGAGGTGCATTATCACCGATAATGGAAAGTCCTTCTTCAACAACCTAATGACTAGCCCGTGCGAGAAATTCAAGTTTGCCCAACACAAGTCTTCCATGTACAACACCCCTGCAAACGGCCTGGCAGAAGCCTTTAACAAAACACTTTGCAACTTACTCAAAAAGGTTGTCGCAAAGTCTAAACGGGATTGGCATGAAAGGCTAGGGGAAGCTCTTTGGGCATATCGAACAACGTACAAGACGCCAACACAATTGACCCCATTCGCTTTGGTCTACGGAGTGGAAGTCGTTCTACTGTTAGAGCTTCAAATCCCATCCCTCCGCATCGCCATGCAGGAAGGTTTGACAGAAGACGAAAATTACAGGCTTCGCTTAACTGAACTAGAAGCCCTTGATGAGAGAAGACTTCAGGCATAACAAAAGTTAGAATGCTACCAAGCCTATCTATCAAGAGTGTTCAACAAAAAGGTTCAACCGCGCTCATTCCAAGTCGGAGACCAGGTGTTGGCAGTAAGAAGACTGATTATTATCTCCCACATATCTGGAAGCAAATTCACCTCCAAGTGGGATGGTCCATACGTGGTCAGAGAAGTTTACACAAATGGAGCCTACAAGATAGTTGGTGCTGATGGAGTGCGCGTAGGACCCATAAACGGCAAGTTCTTGAAGCGCTATTATACTTGAAATAGAATGTTGTAAAGCTCCTAAGTAAGAGCCTAAACTACTCGTTCTTTCAAGTTAAATTCCTTTGTAATACTTGTGGCCCGCAAGAGTGTAAACTGTGAACGACAAAGCAAAACAAATAAAAAATGTTATGTTTTTGAACTACGTATGGCTTGATCCATTAGGATATTACATTCCTTTTAGGTACGTAGGCAACTTGGGCATATTTGCTAAGTACAGCCGTAAAAAAAACGGATAAATAAATTGTGTTAGTACTCATTGGTTTCGTTCGTTGGATATATCTACATATTATTGCGTAAACTTGAATTGAAAGACTCATCTTATTGCAATATATCAAAACCAATTCCAATTAAACTATACCGAGTCCAAAAAGAAACAACAAATTGCAAAGTGAGGGGAAAAAAAAATCTAGAACAAAACAATTGGGTATGGTCTAAGCAGCCAGTGCGCCTAAAAGCTCTTGGACCCGTTGCCTTGCTACTTCAACTTGAGTCATTTCTTCTGTAGTAACTTGGGGCGCAGCATCTAAATCAGCAACCTTTTTTCAAGAAGAGATACACCGTCTTTGACTTTCTTCAATGAAGCTTCAGTCTCTACTAATTTGTCTTGCAATTCCAGCTCATTTGCCTTTGCTCGTTTAAGATCTGCTTCAAGTAGCTTCCTTCGCTTATGAGCTTGGGCAATAGCAGTAGTTGTCTCATCAAACTGTGCACCAACCTTTTCCACTGAAGCTCGTGCCTCCCCAAGTTTGTCTATTAAGGCTGCTCGCTTGTTTAGCACATCTTCAGTAGGAGTCCGATCTTCTAATTGGGCTTTCAACTTTAGGTATTGCCCGACTTCGTTCAAATATGCCTCGACACTATTCTTTAACCCCAAATAATCTGCCTGGAAGGATGATAAGGTTTCATATATCTGCTCAGCTTCTTGGCGAATGTTTGCAAGGTCGCCTTCTGTCTTTGGGATGAACTTTTTCAACTGTTGCTGAAAGCGTTGCTTCACACTCAAGGCCATATCGTTAAAACACGCCAGAAGCAATTCTCCCAGGAAAGTAGGTTGCAACAGAAAGAGTAGGTGATTGACAGCGCTCTGCTCGTTTCACTGGCGACGACATTATGTTAATAGAATCGTCCTCAGTTGACTTGGCAGGCGGCACAGTCATGGTGGCTTCACTATCTTTGTCACCAAATGCGGCCTTAAGTGTGTCTCCAATTTCGACAATATATCCCTACATTAAAAGGAGGATTAAGTCAAAAAAAAGAAAAAAAAGGGAAACGAAAAGGGGGTAGGATAACAAGATACACCTCTCCCTTTGCTTTGTTCTCTGATTTCAGTGAGCTCGTCGCACTGTTCGACTTGTTCTTAGAGTCAGGTAGCTTAGTTGCAACATCTGATTTGCTCTTCGAACCTGATAAATTCTTCGCTCCACTAATAGAAGACCTAACACCCGAACCTCTCAAAGCTTCAATCTTCTCTTTCTCAGGTGTACAACTTCTACTTTTCTGAGGATATGTGTCTGCTCCCAACGAGGAACTATCGCCTCCCTCTTTTCTAAGCTCAACTGGGGATAAGGCATGTTCGTTATGCTGCTGCATGATTGGCTTATGTGCACTCGTTTTACCGGAAGTGACGACTAAGACAGATGCATCATCAGCAACTCTCGCTTTAGAAGCTCTTTGGGGTTGCACAGCCTCGCCTCTAGGATATTTAGGCCCTTTAGAGAAAAGATCGCCCGCGAAGATCGCTACCAATTAGCATATGTAATAGTGACCAATGTAGACTTCTTATCAGGAGGAGCAGAAATTGTCACGCTGGACCTTGTTATGTGTTCTGTAAGGTTGAACCAATAGCGAGCTACGTCCTGTAAGGTGCCCTCTCGGTCATTCATTCGTGGCTCACTTAGTACATCTTGATAGAAGCCAAATTGTCGCCCAAACTTGCAAGGGAAGTATGGTTCAATCACAATTGTCCTTCCTTGTCGCAAGGTTAAAAACTCGGAGTGAAGGCAAATCAAATATGCTTTCCAGCTTGAGGATATATTCTGGGTGTCAATCAAGGTGATCGATGTATCCTTCATAAGAGCATTAGAATACATGACGGACGGATCCTTGCATTTCAATAGCTCTCGAGCTTCCTCTACGTCAGGAGTCCGATTCATCTTTTCACCAGAGAACCTCACCATCTTAGGATGGTTGTGCCGATGATGAGGATGATCAAAATAAGTTTGGAAGTAAGTCCCTCACCATCCATAAACGTAGTGAATGGGGAAAATTACTTCCAACTTATTCAGGCTCCGAGCTGTAGAAATTCTATTCAACCCCTGATAAATGCTAGCCAAAGCAGGAATTGGTAGGTTTAGACATTCCCCATGAGCCAGTTTGCTTGCAGCTACAAACACAGCTGGGCGAATAAGGCATACTACTTCAGTTGGTAGCACAAAGGAGCACAACCAACAGGAAATAAGGGCAGCAAGGTAGGTCTCTTCGATTAGGGCCTCAGGAATGTTGAGTGTCACAAAAGGATCTTTCTCTCTCTTCGTTCGCCCTTTGCAAGGAGCAATCAAGCCAGATGGACATGATGTGTTTGTTGGAGCTTTAACTCGCTTTCTGTTGTCACGGCTGGGAGGAGGTGTGTAAATCTGTTGCCATCGATACCAGAAGCATATCCATTCAGAAGCAGAAAGTTGAATAATGCCATGAACATCTTGGCATAGTCTGTGGAATGCAGAAAAGAGGAACGTGCAAGTCACTGGAATATCATTATCTCCACATCCTGCAGAAAGGAGTGCTCTGGCGGATGGAATGACTTCTTCGTAGTAAGCACCGTCAGCTAGAAGTCCACCTATAGTCCGCAAATCCCATAAGGAGATTGAAATATCGTCGCTCTTTGTGCAAAAGGTGTTAGTAGTGTGGTACCAAAGTTCGCAGAATGCTTTGAAGACGATGAGACTCATGTCATAAGAGAACAAGGATGCATACAGTCCGTCGTGAAGCCTCCATTTCTTAAGTCTGTCTTTGTTGCGACCAAGAACGTCTTCAAGTCATTCCTAATAGCACGGTATGAAGAAGTTGTTAGAGAAACAAGGTGAAAAGTTGCCCCGGGATAGTGTCCCGTCCATGATACGATGTCGAAGTAAGGGTGTTGCTCATTGAGAAGAGATTGAAGATGCGAATAATGGTGAGCTAAGCTTCAAAACTCTCAAAGTCGAGATGGCTCCGTCTGATCTTTGTATGTCGCAGATAGACTCCACACTCCAGCATGAATCTGTAAGGTAGTTATGGAGTAAAGAACGTCTAGACGGTAGGGGTGTTGGCATATCTACATGGAGAGTCACGCCTTCTTCAATTGGATCGTCTTCTCTGTCCAGGATCGTAAGAGTTGGCTTCTTGGGATCAGAGGATGAGTCCAGAAAATGCACCATGGTGAAAGAAGAACTGCAAGTCGACCCTAATTAGATTAAGTGAGGGAGTCGCCTACGAAGAATCGAATCTATGGGGAGAAACAATTTCTCGTCTTAAAAGTCGACCTTACTTTGCAATCTAATTGGAGGAGTCGTGGCTGGAAGGAAGAAAGGCAAGTCGACCCCAATTAGATTAAGTGAGGGAGTCGCCTGCGAAGAATCGAATCTACGAGGAGAAACGATTTCTCGTCTTAAAAGTCGACCTCACTTCGCGTTCTAATTAGAGGAGTTGTGGTTGGAAGGAAAAAAGGCAAGTCGACCCCAATTAGATTAAGTGGGGGCGTCGCCTGCGAAGAATCGAATCTACAAGGAGAAACGATTCCTCGGCTTAAAAGTCGACCTCACTTCGCGATCTAATCGGAGGAGTCGTGGCTCGAAGGAAGAAAGGCAAGTCGACCCCAATTAGACTAAGTGAGGGAGTCGCCTGCGAAGAATCGAATCTACAGGGGGAAACGATTCCTCGTCTTAAAAGTCGACCTCACTTCGCGATCTAATCGGAGGAGTCGTGGCTGAAATGAAGAAATTCAAGTCGACCCCAAGTAGGTTAAGTGAGGGAGTCGCCTGCGAAGAATCGAATCTACGGGGAGAAACGATTCCTCGTCTTAGAAGTCGACCTCACTTCGCGATCTAACCGGGAGAGTCGCGGCTGGAAGGAAGAAATTTAAGTTGATTCAGCAGCTTCCTGGGGAAAAAAAAAAAAGAGAATATAAATTTAAGTTCTCTAACAAAAAGTAGAAAAGGTGACAAAAAAAATTCACCCAAAAAAAAAGAGAAAAAAAAGGAAGTTTGTATGTTCTCAACAGAAGCAAAAAAAAAGAAAAAAAAAGCAAAACAAAACAAAAGCATGTGAAATAACAATGACGTGTTAGTCTCATCGGGACTAATACTCTAAGGCAGTTTGTTACCAATTTGTTAAAAACCGGAGACTCGGCACACGCTACTGCTTCTCGTTCTCGCCTCTTCTTTCTCTCTCCTCCTCTTCTTCTACCCCGCTTCTCTCTCCAAAAATCCCCAAATTTCAAACCAAACCTTCACCAATTGATTCTGTCAATACACTTTCAATTGGGTGAGTTTTCTCTTTCCGTGGAAGTCTCAGCTTCTTCTGGGTGTCTGGGTTGAATGGCATTCGCCAGCTACTTTTGAGAGTTAATGTGAGACCTTTTGATTTGGGGTTTTTGGTTGGGAGGAGAGGAAGAAGTAGTGTTGCAACTCTCTGTTTTGGTGTTCTTACTTTTCATCTTTTGGGCTGAAATCATAATCAATTTGTATTACAGGAAAAAAAAAAAAGAAGAGAGAACAAATTTACCAAGAAAACAATGTTACACGGGGCTTAGATGAATTGTTGAAGGAAGCGGATGAATTGAGAGCAGCCAAGGATGGGTTTATATAGCATGGAAGATTGAAGCTTCCTACTGTTACTCCAATTCGAATATTGATAAAATTTATCTCTTTGAGTTATTGACAAATTCTATCTAGAATTGTTGATAGAATTTTATCACAAATGATAAACTTAGAAATTATCAACCAAAAAAAAAGAAAAAAAACAGAGAAGAAGAAAGAAAAAGCAAAAAAAAAAGACAAAAAGAAGGGGAAGTCATACGTGCCAAACCCCTCGCCCCCCAAAAAAGCTTTCAATCACTTTAAAAAAAAAGGAAAAAAAAAGAGGGTTTATAGGCCTCAATTTATTTTTCCGAGTAGTCAAATTGGGCTCGCATTAATCATATTCAATCTTGGATAATTGCTAACTCATGTCAAGTTACCAAATTACTTGGCAATGAAAAGTTCCCACCAAATTTTCAATCATTTGCATTTGCCAAACGTTCGAGACTCAACCTCTTCAAGCACTCAAAATTTGGGTACGCGGGCGACTCTCGAGGGGGTATTTGTAGAAAGCAAAAATTCTGCAACCAATCGGATGGTGCCACGTGTAAAAAATCAGTCAATTACAGATTGTCATGTGTCATGTTGACTTTGGTGGGTCCGCTTGATCAAAATTAAGTTCGGCCAATTAAAAGCCGCCACGTGTCATCGATGATGCAGAAATTAGTAATTATTTTCTTTATTTAAAAAATAAGAAAATAATTACTGGGCCTATGCCCAAAACCCCAGCTCTAACCCTAGCCAGCAAAGCCTATAAATAGGGGTTCTCTCCCTTCATTTGGATCATTCAGCATCGGCAGAATTCAAAGCTCAGACGGTAAGGAACATCCAGCTACTAAGCGAGAAGGATCAAGACTTGCAGAGCTTCAGAAACCACAATCATCCACTTGCATATCAAAATCAAGAACAACCTTCAGAGTTCTTCAGCAGGTTTGCATCAACCGAGATCAAGCATCAAGCACGCGGAGTACTCAAGTTATCAGGAAATCGAATCATAGGATTATTTTATTGTATTAAATTCAGATATTGTACCTACACACTACATCAATACAAGATTAAATTTGTTCAAATCAATTTCCTATCTAACTTATTTTAGACTCGAAATTTGTGTTTACAGCTACAAAAATAATCTATGTCATGCTTTTGTAAGTACAACCTTAATTCCATTAGCCATTGTCTTGTCTCCATTTGTCACAATTATCTCTAACTATTGTACATCCCTTGCTTCAATCAACTGTGCTAAAATCCAAATAAAAGAATATTCCCTCTCATAGACTACTAAAGCACACCCAAATGCAATGTATTTCTATTATGGTTGATACCAACAAACACCATAACTGGCTTATTATATGCATTACATTTATAGGTGGTGTCAAATGCAAGAACATGCACAAAAACTTTATAATCTATTTGTGACTTTTTATTAAACAGAATAAGTTCCGTAACCTGCCCTTCTAATATATATGCCCATAGAGTATCTTAAGAAATACGGAGGGTCGACTTCTTCCTTTCCGCATACATATGCCAAAAGAGTATTAACATCACCGTCTTTAGTTTGGGCCTTTCTATACTTATAGAGATTATATTTGATGCCATCTTTCAAAGGAAAGAAGTTCTTCAGGACCTCCAACTTGACTCGCGATAGATCGTATTATATTGCATCGAGGAATTCTATTATCAAACATTTGCTCCATCTCCTTCTTACCTTCCTCTAGAATTTCCTTGTGAGATTTTTTTTTAAAGGAAATGTTAATAACATCATGATTTAAGAATACAATATCCAAAATAAGGAAGCAAAACACTAAAAATTAATTACAACTTAATAACCAAGCTGAAGTACATTGTATGTTGTGGTTTTGTAAGGGAAAGTATATGTTTAGCCACAAATCCGGTCATAATCCAATGTTGTACACCTTTGATCCATTTGAATCGAATTTTAGCTAGGCACATAAGCTCACTAACTCTTTTGGCTTCCCTTTCCTATTAGGGTTTTCCAAATGCTTTTGAAAACGGAGACCTTTTGCAAAATATTTGAATATTTTAGAAGTTGGATGACCATATCTTCTGCTCTTGCATGCTATTTTTTCATGAACTTCGAAACCTTTTAATTTTGCATACATTTTATAAAATTCACCTCATAAATCTATAAGACTTGAATACCAATTTTCTCATGCCTCCCGTGGTAAAATCTTGAAGTTTTTTCAAAATGATGCCTATAAATTTTCATCATCTAAATCCTCAATTATTGTAACCCCAAAATCCAAAGAAAAAAGTATTGTCATCACATTCTCTACTTGGATGGTCTAACTCTTCAAAATATAAACTACTCTGTTCACTGTTCACAATCATAATGTACTACATGACCAAAAAAAAAACTAAAAAAGTAAACATTTAGGGACTACCAAAAAGAATTGATAAAGCAATAATTATAACAAACAATTGAATTTGTAATTTAAAATTATTCAAACATCAGGTTAATGAAATACCTTCAAAAAAAATTATTAGCAATGCCACCAGTTAAGTGTAATATTGATCTCTATTAACATAAAAAAGAAAAAGAAAATATGTCATACTAATGCTTTCAGATTAGTTAATCGATTCAAAATATTACAAGTCTAATACAAGTTTTTGGTTATCAAACAAGGGGGATTCAATTTCCATATACCAATCTAAGAGGTTCAAGCCGATGAGTAGTTGTAGATGTCAAAAGAATTAGATTGCAAACAAAAATTTATATTATTGGGATATTAGCCATGTATAGCAAAATAACTTCTACATAAAAAAAACCAAAACTAATTAATTACTATCAAATCTATAGCTTCTAACGAAAATTATTAACAATGTTACCAATCTATTATAACATTGGTCTTGCTACTAATGTCAAGAAAAGTACCTATGATACAAATATTTCCATATTATTTCATCAACAAAAAAAAAAATGTAAGTCTAATTCTATTTAAAAGCTTGTTCACAAATAACAAGGTTGCAACCAAAAAGGAGAAAAAAGCTATGAATTTCACATATTATCAATATACTTAAACCACAATAACAAAACAATTGCAACCTACTAATCACATTCGAGAAAAAAAATTGTCTATAATCCAAACTCTAAACAAATACAACAAATTTAACACTAAGTAATATTTTTAGTTAGCAACTAAGGAATTGAATTTTAACATTACGATTCCAAAAGCTTGAGGAGATGGATGTTTAGTGATTTTATCAAAATATGTGTTGCGTAAGAGACATCGTTGAGTGACTTTATGAAAGAGATTGATTGTTGATGGAACAAGCAATTTATAGGATGAGAGAATTAGGGTTTCTTCAACTGTAACTTAAAAAAGGAAAATATCTTAGAAATTTTTGCAGTCTAAAACAGGGAATTTGATTGCAAAGAAATCATTTGTAGATTAACTATGAAAAAAGGATATTGATATTGCCAAAGAAGGAAACAATATTTCCAAAAACAAAGTGACTGAGTTTCGAACTCCAGTTCGCTAAGCCGCATACAATATGCTAGCCACGCAGAAGCCACGGACACCGTTAATATAAATAATTGGTTAATATAAATAATTGGTTAATAACTGAAATAAAAAGAAACGAAATACAACGAAGTAATACCAAATCCTCAATGCATTTAGCCGCCATCGACATTAGGCATCGGCAGACATTGTCACCAAAACAATCGCCATCACCTGCCAACCATGGGGAAGAGATGGGGCGACATACTGTAGATGAGGGATGAGGCGATGGACATAGGCAAAGAGAGTTGGGGGTGGGGCGGGGAGGACGTCATCGCAACTTGCATGATTGCCAACAGAGCTTGATGCCAGTAATAATGGCGGCCAGAGAGATGGGTAACGTAAGGGACGTCGTTGGATATAAGGGAGGGCGCAATGGAGACAGGAGAAAGATATTAGTGAGGCAATAAGTTTATATTCTAACATACCAATTACGCGAATGCACTTTGAACGTAAAGCATGATGCTGCAAATGCCCTTCCATATCTTACGCAATAATATAGGAGTTGTTGAGATTCGAACTCGAGACCTCTCACTCAAAAAGGCTCTAATATCATATTCAAGAGTCATCTAAACCAAAAGCTCAAGATGATGATTAAAGGTCCAAAAATAAATTTATACTCTACCACGCCCCACACGTAAATGTCATTCAGACTTGAAGCATAGACGTCGCAAAACCCCTCTCAATACCTTCAGTCATAGATATGGGGACTGCTAAGATTCGAACTTAAGACCTCTCACTTCGAAAAACTCTAATGTCAAGTTTAAGAACCATCGCAACCAAAAATTTGAGCTGATGATTAAAGATCCAAAAATAAGTTTATGCTCTAAAAAAAATAACTTAGTAATATTTTTGGGGGGCTTCCCCTAGGATATAAATAAATCCGCCCTGAATAAATAAACTAATAAATAAAAACACTGAAATTCGTCCAACAAATCCCGGCCGGTCAGCCCACCACGACACTGGCCCTGGCAGCCATACGTGATCTCATTCCATAAACATGTCCACATTCCATAAATATGTCCGCATTATTCTAGCTTGATTTTTCACCGTCTTTATTGACCAATGGACGAATTCCAGCTAGTTGATATCTTGGTCGTAATACAAGACTATTTCAGTAAGAGCAGAAGCTATTATTGACGAATCTGAGGCTCCATGTGATAAGGATTGTCAATTCGAGGACTCATCCTTTCTGCCGTAATAATGGCGAAAGACACAGGAGAAGTCCTTTGCTTCATGGCCTTCTTTGCAGAGTTCATGGAATCTGCAAATAGATAACAAATCATCAACACAAGAACAGGCTACATTAAAAGTTACGAGACAAGTCCAATAACCCAAAGCACATTGTGACTAGATCAGTGCGCTCCTCATGTAAATCTGCAATAAGGCACTGAGTACCACATCTTTGATAACAGCACAGAAAGCACTGATTTATTAGGGAACACAACTGACATTGGCTGTCACGGAATGAATCCCACGATAAAGAAGTACCAAACGAGGGGGAAAAAAACACGAAAGAAGACTGGTGGTTTCGTGTACATTGACATCAAATAGTGCCATCTGAAGGACAAATATACACGAAGTCCGGTTTAGGCTTCCTTCCGAAAAATGTCTCATGAAACCTGTAGTAAACCATTGCAAGTTCGAACAAACTAGACTTGGCAAAACTTGCTCACATCCAATTACTTGACTCGACCACAGCCAGACATTAAGTTTGCCAATTATGACTTGAACCCTACTTGATATGGATCTGAACCATACCGAACTTACTTCAATTTGCCTGACCAATCTGGCCATCCTTTACAGGCTTATTTGACGAACCTACATGAGACAGGTATTTAAGACGAAGTTATTATTATCCAAATCTGACACAAAATCCACTCAAGAATTCCATCAACCAGTTCCATTGTTACCGTAACACACGACCAAGGATGCTTCATACCAAGTAGGTGATCAGCTTAAACGCAATGTTCATCATTTTATGTCAAATGAATCTGATACAGATTATGTTTACGAAAAAAAATTGCTGAGTTATTTAAGGCACGTTACTCAAGCAGGATAACGCGATGCTCAAGAACATGGACAAGGAAAAAATGTATCTTAAATATTGCCAAATTAGGTACTCAAGGATAAATAGCTACGACGACAGTTATTACCTCAGTTCCCCACTTTGCTCTATTTCAGCGTCAAATCGCCGTTTAAGTTACAAAGTAAAGCAGAAACGGTCATAAGGCAATGTACGAGCTTCAAAGACCGCATACAAACTCAACGCTTAGCCGCAATCAGATTTTTCTTTTTTTTTGTTGGGGGGGGGGGGGGGGGCCGGCCCCACGGCCACGAGCGGGGTGTAGGTGAGCCGAGGTAGTTCATGACTTAGATTAAAAAAGCTCGAGGCCTACAAAAGCGCAAAGGGTCTTGGGGCCTGGGGAGTGGGCTTTTTGGACAGGAGGCCCATTTTTGTTTAAAAAGGCTTGAAAATAATTTTCGCCCCATATTTTGACAAATAAGTAAGATGCTACCATCAAACAAGTAACTAGATATCACAGGGATTCATAGCGGACCATACTATAGTATCTTATATTGGGTTCATCAATTCTAAAGGCATTTCAGGAAGAAAAGGGAAAAGAAGGAAGGAAACAATATTCGACAGCATATTAAGATGGAAGGGAAATATATTCTTTAATCATTTTTTCCATATTATTGGCGGCACTATATTTTCCATTTATAAAGATCGGTGTAGATCTGCCGCAGGAAAAGTGTGGGAAAAGATTGGTCAACTCTGTCTCTATTAGAACACTATGTAAGCCTTCAACTGGAGCCCAACCCTCCATCCAAAAATTCGGGTTTCTGAGTTAGGGTTCTTCAGTTTAGTCTATACCTGAAGCCATTGCATGCAATTAGATAAGGGCTTCTACTCAAAATTGAATAATATAGCAAATGTAAGTGTCAATCTAAAGGCATTTGTGTTTTCTCATGGTGTGTGTTCCCTTTCCACTCGCTCCCATTATCTTTTTCCATAAAGCGTGGGCTTAGGTCGTTTTGAGCCTCAATCTAAAGAGCAAAAAGGCGTAGATTTATGTGGGCTTAAAGAATGGGCTGGGCTTGACCCCTTGCAAGGTGCAACAGTTTGGGCTTGGAGTTTATGTGAGCCTAGGCGCACCCCAGGGGCGCTTTTTTAAAAACAGCTCACGAGGGCTTGCCAGCTGGCTCACTTTCTGCCAAGTCTGTTGTGGCGAGCCAAGCCAGGCCGAGCTTCTTTAGTTATCCAAGCCGAGCTCAAACCTTGTGAATTAAGGCTTGTGAACTTGCCAAGCCAACAGCCTCACGGGCTTGCACTAGCCTTCTTAAGAAACAAATATTAGGGTTATTTCTTTGTAAAGGTAATCAGTACTAATCACTTCAATTAAGGATTACCGCTTAACATTCACACTATCACAACAATATAGTGTTCGTCACCTCTAAATATAGATTTTCTCTCCATTCTACTCCCTGACATCTTTACAATTTAACTATTTCATCTGCTCATATGCTCATGTAACGTTCAAGTACGAGTAATTGCACAATTTATGCAAGCTTACACCCCTAATTTTTTGCCCATTGACTGATGATTCTAGTAACCCATCAACCATCAATGATGCGACAATTACGATTGTATTATGCCTACACAGACTAAATATGCTCATCAACGCTTTTGTATTTATTTGACAGCATTTTTAGGCATATGAGCTTTAAGACCGAAGCCCATAGCCAAATCCTAAAAGACAAGCCTTTATCCGAGCTTCAAATAAGTCAAGCTCAGGCTCAAGCAATAAAGCCTTGTCGAGCCAAGCCTTACCTCGAGCCTTATATGAGGCGAGCTCGAGCTTGATTTTACCAACCTCACCAAGCCACAAACTGAGCACAAGCTTGAATACGAGCATCAAGCTTGGCAAGCAGAGGCACGACTCCGCTCAAATACACCCCTAGCACACTAATTTGTAATAAAAACTAGCTTAAGGAAGGAAACTAAAATAAGATATTCTATACTGAATAATTGAAGAAAGATGATTGCAACACTGAAGCCCAACAAGAAAGTACATAAAGCTTCCACTAAGAACTAACTAAACCTACTGCGCCACCATGTGCCACATTTTTATGCCCAAGACATTTGGCAGAATTTTTGTTAACTAACAGGCTAGACCTCCAAGAAAACTGTCCATCCCCGTCTACACCATGAAGTTGTATAGACCATATTGGTGTTTTATCTCAAATCGCTATGCTCAGCAACACTCAAGGTCAAAATAGTGAAATCATCACGTCTCATAATACAATGATATATGAAAGGAGGTTTAAAGACCATACATTTGTTGTGCTAGAGTAGTCAATGGGTGTTTAACAGCTGCCTCTTTTGCTGATGCAGCAGCAAGATCCAAGTCTTTCGCCTGTACGTGGACAACTGTCAAGCATAATAGCCTTAATTCTTACAAGAAAAAGGACTTCCAAAGCAAGTACTTGTGGCCATGCATTGACAACAGAGTGTGTATACGGGAATAGTTGTTGACAGCATGACAGTAACAACCAGGAAAATGGTTTACAAGTTATTTCAGAGCAACTGAATTGACTAAAATGGCCCCACAAAATGAGTGCAATATATAAATGGTCCGCACTGGGCCACAAAACTAGCTCAAGAACAAAACGATAAAAACTAGAAACACTGAATGAGCACACCCGCATACAGCAAGGCTCGCAGAAAAATTTTCCCCACAGAGGATGCCAGGGGGGGGGGGGGCGCTAGTGATACGTGAATCATTCAGTTGCACCATTGGCTAGCAATGAAACTCCGCAGATATTTTTTTAAAAAAATAAAGTCAAATGTGTTGCAAAAGCAAAAACACAAGAATAAGACCAAATCACTCGGAAGGTAAGGCCAGCTCCATGGGCCTAAAGGGGGTCTCAGCTTCATCTTTAGCCCATCCGCGCACTAAAGCATCATGGTGGCTGGCCTTGGCACCATGTGTGGGGTCCCACCTATCACTATTTAAAATTTTCACCATTTTGAACCCCAAATCTACCACTTACCTCACAAATTCTAACCCATGTTTGTACAGGCAGTTCAAGACAAGCGGATCTGGGCACTAGATGTCCATGGAGAATCACATTACAAAAACCAATACACAAATTCATGCAAAAATAAAATTGTGAAGGAAATGGGAATTACCTGGAAGTCTTTGGGGCAATAAAGTTCCATTGGAAACTCAATGGTTGGTATGGAAAATGTGCATAGGCTGGTGCAAGTTAAAATGAATCTTGCGATAGAGGTGCACCTTTGACATAAAGTAACTTAAAGTTCTCGACTAAAAAGCTCAAAAACTTTCCATATAATGTAAATATGTTATCAGGTGGTATAATGTTTGTAGGGTTTCTCTGGCTGTCTTTCTGGGAATGTTCAGAATCTTCGCCTTCATCAGATAGGGTTTGCTAATGGACTATCAAAAAAATGTTGGCTTGCAGTATCTCACAAAGCTATTTGATCTGTTTGAGTACCTAGAGACGCTACATGCTTTCAAGCAAAGCGCTGGAAGGCAGACACTATACTAGGACAAATAAAACCGAGATCATATTGGTGGGTCTCTTCATACTATAATAAGGAGACACTAAGCTTTCACCACTGGTACTCGCACACTATAAAAGCTACTGAGATGCTGAACTCTCACCACTGGTACTCAACACACTATAAAAGCTACTTGAAAGTTAGCTTGACAAGTTAGCAAGCATTTCTTGACAAGAGCAATATGGGAGCATCCTACCACACAATGGTTAAAAGTTAAACTAAATATTAATCAATCTGACATTGGCCAGGAACTGCTGCTTGTGGGGCTTGTATTGTCTCCGCTACATATTTGTTGAGGGCATTGGCATTGCTGATTTGACTATGCTGAGATGGTTGCAATGGAAGTTCTACATTTACAGAATGCATCCTCATTTTTGGCCAAATTTTCCAAAATTTTTAATTAAATCATTTCATTTTTTATTAAATTATATCATTCGTGATTTAGATTTTAGAATAAAGAATTTAGGCATAAGAGAACTTTAAGGAATTTTCTATTTGCCCTTTATTTCAGTATATGAAAAATTGGACTATTTGCAGAGCTCAACTCAGTAAGACAGAGCAAGAACAAACAATTTTGATTGGAAACATTCCCTCAGTAAATTTGCTAGGAATTCATGGTGAACGGAATCAATGTGGGTAAAAAACTGAAAATATATTTTTTTTTTAAAAATGGAACTTGTATGGAGAACTTGCTTCTTGAGATAAGATGGAAAAAATGCTCAATATTATTTAATGGAAAAGTTCATAAATCGTACTAGATCCATTCGTCCTTTTCTAGTATAGCAGATAGTCAGAACTTCAAGTCACGCAAAAGGTCAACTATTGATGTCAGTAAGTATTTGGTTTATTGGAGTCGAAGTCAAAACCAGAAGAATGGTAAAGGCCCTTACCAAAAACTATGATTTTACATATAAGCAATTCCTTTATATCTTATTCAGCAGGGATGAAGGTGGTAAAGAGCGGTCCTCTTATTGGTAGGGAGGAAAGTGATTTTCCAAAAAAAAATTACGTGGCTTATGCATCAGGATGAGAGAGGAAATTTATAAAAACTTCCAAAAGTGCTATACCATATTCTCAATACAGTTCATGACTTCATACTGCAGAGTACAACACGTTGTCAGAAGGACAGCAGCTGTGTACTAGATCTGAAGAGCTGTTCAGTAGGCTTTCTTCTTCTCTTTTTCTTTTTTCCCCCTTCTCAGATGTAATATAGATGGATCAGTACTCAGTAGTAATCTTTACAATATTCAGTAGCTACATTGCTCAGGTAGTGTCCACTGTAGCTTTTGGACATTTACGTGCGGCATAAAATGTTCAACAACCATTTTAACCCATTTCAGTACCTATCATCTTATTTTACCCCTAATTACACAAGCTTTTGCTACAAAGAGACACCTAACCTTTCTGCTCACAAAAAAAGCGATATACCATTATACTCTCCTTCTAAACACTTCTCAAACAAAGAGAACAATGAAGCTCTGGCACGCCAATCAATTGGTAATTGGCCAAAAGCTTTGAACCAAATCCATGGAATGGAAGCTTTTAATCTAGGCATAGTTACTAAGACTGCAGTACACCTGGATCATGGGATGTGGTTTGCGTATGCAGTGTGGCACTCTCCTTCAAGTCAATATGATGGTGTGAGGCACACAGGATATTTAGAACGGCAATAAATAATTTAGGTACAACACTGTAGATTGAGTTCTTATGGAATCAACCTCTCTCTACGTAGGAATACCTATAGAGGTAAGGTTGCCTACAGCTGGATCTCCCCAGACCCCGCGAAAGCGGGACCCACACTGGGAGTTTTTTGTTGTTGTTGTACTGTAGATTGAGTTCAAATTTAACTTTATTGGCTTCTTGAATGTTCTTTTTTCTTCCTTGCTAAACAAGATTAAAGTCTAAAATTATTTAAAATTTAGTTAACCAGCCCTACTTAATCACTTGGTTAAATGCTACCAAATTGCAACTTATTCACCCCACCTGTAGACCACCTTCATAATAAATGCATCTATTTCCAATCTCCATCCCATCTCTTTTAGTCAGCACTTCAGCAGTGGTGTGATATTTCTTCTCTCACTATTTTCTGCCCTTTCCTCCCTCAAAATCCCAGCTCCAACCAGCCACAAGAAGGTATCATTCATGTAGCACTGACAGGAGATTCCCGTAGGTACAATGGTTCCTTCTCAGAGAATTAGACCAAATTAGATGTATTTGCAAAGCTGACAGGGAACCTTAGCAGAAATACAAACAAGTTGATAACACAAATAAAAATAACTATACTACCAACATACCATAAGCTTAGATGCAAAGCCTCCTTCATAATTCCTTGAGGAGGGAACCCCTTGCATCACCCCCGGCACAGGATTATAACTATCGCTGTCAAGTGTCACCATGTCAGTCATGCAATATATGAATGAAAAAGGATTTATGTTAAGGTAAATAAACCTGTAGATCAAAATAATCAATAAGAGTTTCAATCTTCCCAGCGGCCAAGTTGTAGGTAGTGTTCCAACAAGGCTGTGTACATCATCTACCTCCGCCCATATCACTCAGCCCCAAAAAGAGCCCCTTCTTCCCCCACCTCCCTCTCACCCCAAGAAAAGGGCAAATTATAGCATTTGCAGGTAATGTTTCTTTTGGTAAGAGATTCTAGCCCTAAAATCAATATGGCTTCATCAATTTCCTTGTGCTTATCCCTTTAGATGCCAAATAAGAAAAAGTCCCAACATTTGATCAATATGTGAATTTCAGGATTTCATACATCATCACATTGTGCATATTGTAAATAGAAGACTATCATAACAACCCAGACTCCAGTGGGTCAGGTGCAAAAACAGGTGCAAATAGAGTAAATACTTGTTATATGTGTATGACCTATGCCACCACTGTATGAAACAAAAGATCACCTCTTTTTTCATTATCAGACAACTTCTTATTAACTATTGGAAGGAGAAAAGATGAAATTTCTTAGCATTTGCAGGTGAGTGATATTGATTTAATTTATTGAAAAGGAAAAAGGAGATCATGTAGTAGAGTGCTTTTATCGCCCTCCCTGAGTTCTGCAGTTGAAGAGGCATGAGAGTATTACTCTCGTGCATGGCAGGGGCTTGAGGACCAGCAATATATTGCTAAAATGAATGCTGTTACCATCAAAAGTATTTCCAGCAATTGAATTACTGATTCAGAGGTCCTAACTAGTCACCAACAACTATTATTGTCAAGAACATCATAATATACCTACTCCAACAGCGACCACTAGAGGAGTTGAGCACCCTGGTGAGAGTAGTGGCTGCAATTCCCAGAGATTGGCCAACAGCAAGTGCTTCTGACACTCCAATCATGCTAATAGCCATCGCCAGATTATTACATATCTTTGCAACCTATAACATGGATTCATGAGAAAGGGGCTAAGACAATGTCAATCCAGAAGCGTAGAACAGAACCCCATTACTTGGCTACAGACATGTTTCCATTTTAACATGCAACTAAATATGGAGAGAAAAGGCTGGAAGATGAACTTAGTGATTATATTTGTAGACCACTCACACATTCACTTGGGAATACCCAAATTTATACCCACAAACAAAATGAGTTTTCTTGATTTTCATTTACTCACCCACTTCACTTGGGGACTATATGATTGCACTAAAGCATGAGGAAACAGAACATCAAGACTAAAAATTGCAATATAGAAAAGGTGAGCTGTTCTAGTCCTCTGTTTCAGCCGTGGCTTGAGCTTTTCTGACTGACTGTTCCAGGTTAATTTCTTGATCATCAATGGAAATGCTTTGGACTTGAGCACCATGCACCAAATTGGTAATTGGCTATGCGGCAAATAGGATAAAATCATGGAGCAATTTCTGCATATGAGCAAAATAGGAGGAAAGCATATAGCGATTCGCCCACCCCAAAAAAACAAAAAAAAACCTATCTTCCAGTTCCTAATTTCTCTTTCTTTCGTGCGCATGTGCGCCCGCGGGGGGGGGGGGGGAGAGGATGGGAAGAGTCCACCTCCATGTTTAAGAAATGATCGCTCATCGTTTTTTTTCATACTACCATACATCAAAGGTACAAAAATCCACATTTACAGAGAGTATCACACAATTTTTTGAAAGGTAGGATCTCTTTGCAATATAACATGACTGAATTTCACACATCCTCAAAAGCACTAATGGAAGGAAAGGAGAAACTGTCCATTCCTTAATAACAAAGTGTCTCAGCGTCTCATCTTTTTCCAAGCTTCAGAAATAAAATAACCAAATTGGTATGATGAAATCACTCTATTATACATTTAGAACTAATTTCAAAAAATCCCTGTTGATACTCTGCATAGGAGACTAGGAGTACGTACATAGTTGCCTGGAACGTGGGATGCTCCGGTACGGGGAATGGATTCGGGTACGTGATTCGCCACATAGTGGAGAATCTGATACGCGACGGTCGTTATTAGTACATCTAGTCCTCCAATTCAAAACTCCACATATCATAGAGACTTATAAAATAATTTTATAATAAGGGTTCTCCCTCTTCCCTCCCCCCCCCCCACATAGGGCAACATTTTCACATTAATCCTTATTTATTTCTCTCACTCTCTCTCTTCTCGTTTTTCTCTGTAAAAAGCTTGCTCATTCATCGCAACATCAAAAATTCTTCCATTTTCTTCAAAATTTGGCCTATGGATCATGAAAATATGCAATACCATTGTGGTAGGAGATGGGTTCGCTGAATTCGCCGTATTTGGGGAATTGGTGCGCTAAAGTATCGCGTTCTGGTTCGCGCGAATCAGTTCGCGGTACGCTAGGGGGTTGAGAGAATCCGGTAACTATGAGTACGTAATGAACAACTGCTAAAATCAATCATTTCAGAACTTTAGCAGAATGGGGAAAAAGCGTGCACCTACACACAAAGGACATGAACATGGAGCAGACATTTAACCATGGATGAACACAAGTTACTTCTATACCAAAAATGAAGGTTTGATTGTCAAGACCCACCTTGGAGCATCAGCTGTCCAACAAAGAATTTCGAGGTGTACGAAGAGTGAAAGGGTCTAAGACAAACAAACAGGACCCACTCCAGAATGAGAGTTGAAAACAACTTTACTGGACAACCTACCGAACCATTTCCTGGCCCGCCACAATAAATTGAGTTTCTGCCCATGGAATGGAACAGGGGTTCTGCAGCTGCATAGGCTTCCTCTGCACCCCCCACCTAGATGTCAGTTTATGAATAAAACAACAAAACAATGCAATTAGACATTCTTTTTTATATAAAAAAACAATAAACTTTCTGAAAGATACTTAAAATTCTAAGATTCATAGTAGATACATACTAATCATGCCGGAAAAAAAAATTAAAATAAAAGAAAGTGGATGTCTCTGTTAGCTTTACACGTGCTGTTAACTTCAATAAAAGCAGAAAATTCCTCTAAAAACCCCAAAGCACACAATGCCTCTCCCAAGTTAGTTACGTGGATAAAAGTGCCCAACTTTATCAATTATTGGACTTCCGTGAAATCACTGGAACATCTCTTTTTTGACATCCAAAATAGACCCGTCACTTTTCCTCTTTCCATTTCTTTTTATATTTTGGGTCCAAGGCAAGCCCACTGGATTCACAAAGTACTGTGGCCCACAGCCGCAAGGTGTAACAAAGTGGGAATACTGTCCTCTGTTGGGTGTGACCCAGGAAGGGGGGCTTAAACCCCCGACCTCCGACAGAAAGCTGAGTATCAGCCGGGTTTCCTCATTAATCACTCTGCTTCTACTGGTAGCGGGTGCCAACTAGGTTATAGCTGGTAAGATATCTCAGAGTGTTAGTAGAGACCTCGAGTGAATCTGGCCTGTATCAGCCTAATTGTATCCTTTCACAACCTAAACATTGGATAAAGTGATGTCTTTGAATCTCACCTGTATCAGCCTAATTGTAGCCTTTCACACCCTAAACATTGGATAAACTGATTTTTTTTCACTTATTAGTATAGGTGGCAATTCGGGTTGAATTTCGGGTAAGTTTCGGGTTGATTTGACTTTTGTTTTTGTTTTATTTGAAAGATTACTATTATATCATTTCCTTTAATTTTCCTTTTGTTTTTAGTTTTCAAAAGTAATTTACAATTTTGCCCTTTTACTTTTTTTTTTCTTTAGTTTCTTTCTTCATCTGAATAGTAGGTGATTTGGGAGTCATTTATGTCCATGTTTCCTTAATACTAAATATTGTATATAAAAGTTAATTCTAATAGTGCAATATTATCTTTTCAGATTTTTCTATTTCTTGGTTCAATATTTTCTGGTAAAGTAGATAGTTGATTTAGTCTTGTTTTATAATGATTAAGCATTTGTTGCCGCATACTTCTAGTTGTACAATCAAAAGTTTTTAAGAAATCAAAAACTTGTTCTTCAGTATAATATTCTAGATTGGGTAGATAACATTTATTTTCAATTATATATTCTCCATTTTGATCTATTTTATCTGTAGATTGAAATTTATTTCTAAAGTTTAAACAGCTTCTAGATGAATTCATTGTGATATTTATCCAAGGCTATATGGAGCAAGATGATCTTTCAAAGTTTTGTCTAATTCCTTTGCCATTTGAATGTTTGTATGAATCAGATGGTTTAATAAACTTTGATATTGTTTGTAAGACTTTCGGTCAGAATGATTTAAAATATTCTTACTAGTTTTATATTCTGAAAGGGACAATCGGAGTAAGTTTTGATGTTCTATACTAAGTTTATAATAGTCATATCTTAAAAACGCAATAAAACTAACTTTAGGAAAATGAGAGTTTCTAAATGAGTGATTATGAAAATATGGGTGATTTAGTGGTATATCTGCCATAGTTCTTTTTTCAAAGTTAATGGTTAGTATTTTATTTCCTCAATAGTTTTTTTTTATGGGGTTTAATCATGCAACAGTTTCACGAGTTTTGTTTTTATCAATAGTGAATAGTTTTCTATCAAGAGTGTGTCTTCCACTTAAATTTTTGTATTGTTTGTGTGTAGTTATTCAAATAGTAGTTGCTAACAAGTACCTATATTTTTTCATTCAAGTGCTTTATTGCTTTTGGGTGTTGAAAGTCTAGTTTCTCTTGGCTAAGGTCCTGCAGTGCTACCAGTCAATGATTCAATTTCTGCTTTAATAGTTGAACTTTGGTTCATTAGTTTAGTTGGATAGTGGAGTTTCTGATAGTACACACACAGATATTAGCCTTGTGTAAATAGTTACTATAGATAGGCTAGAAGAGTTTATTTGGTTGTAAGGCTCTGACATTACTAATACACTGCTTAGTATAGTTTAAGTTCGTTTCATAGCATAAACACAAATTAAGCTCTAATACAGTTTATTTTGGGTCTAAGTTCTAATATCAATAAATCAAGGATTATTAATCGCTTGGCTTGAATAATTGTATTCACAATAGTTACTGTAGTTGGGTTGCATAGTTACTATAGTTGGGTAAAAGTTAAGGGTCGTGTAGGGCTCTTAAATAGTTAGGCTTGAATAGTTTATACCAATAGTTGATGCATTCTTTGGTCGGTAGACTCTGATACCAGTAAAGCAGGGGTTAGACAACTTTGTATAGAAAAAGGTTTAAAACTCTTTGAATGAGGTATTAGTATTTGAACAAAGTATAGATTAAAATGGGTTCTAAACATGATGGTACTCTCAGCAAAATAAATTAAACTATCAGTAGTTCAAGAAATTATACATCCTTGATCTCAGACACTCTCGTTGAGATATGGAATCTTCGATCTGCAGCCACGCCTTTCTCCTCACGGGCCTTCCTGGACTTACTTCGACCCTCTAATTCCCTCACTCACTTTGAGATACTTTAAATAAAGAGATGAAATTTCAAGAATTTCTGAATAGTTCTCTTTATTAAGCTGATTTCCCAAAGAAAAATTTAGAACATTTTAAGAGCTAAAAGCTTTGCTCCAATAGTCTCTCAGATTTTTCCATCTCTCCTGAATCTCCTCTAAAATCTAAGTTCTATAGTTTTAGAGTTACATATTTATAGTGTCTTGAAAGGCCTTCTTGACGTAAGTGCTTACATCATAAGAAATAACTAGAATATTACTTTACAGCTGTGAGAGTACAATAATTGAAGAGTTTAACAGTTTCTTTATAGCTTTTTGAAAAGTCTACACGTGTATTACTGGTTTCCACTTGCTGGCAACTTGATTGGTATTTGGACAAACAGTTGATGGTGACGTGTTGATGGTGACCTGATCAATATCTTCACGCCTAGTTGAAAAGTCTTCGAGCTTGATTGATTGTGGGTATTCTAAGCATTACATGTGCTGGCATTTTTTCTATGGTAGTTCAAGATTTCAATAGATAAGAGTTCAATAGATCAGAAATAGTTGTCGGCAAGATCCTGACCTTACATCTTGGTTGTCTTAAGGCAAAAGCTTAACCATCAATAGTAAAAATCGCTTTTCGAATCTGATCCATCAGTAGTAAAAGTCTCTTTTCTTCTTCTTTTTCTTGTGTCTTAGTAAACTCTGAGTATTCTTGAAGAAATTTGCAATGAAGATCATTATCTGTTTGGTTGAGACAGGAAATATCAAAACGCATATCATAGCATAGGGGAATTAAGACATGAGAGTTGTGTTGATCAAAAGGGCATATATGAACATCAGGGATGATTTTTGTGAAGAATCGAAAGATGTGTGGTTCAAAAGTCGTCCAGTAAGTAAAATATTTATAGTAATATCTGACCGATTCAATGTAACCAGTAGGCATTATAATAAGCACCGGATGATTATTGATATCCTGTAGAAATGTTCTATATACTTGTATACTTTGATGATTTTGAGATATTGATAGAAGGGTATTTCTTTTGAAAGATACCATTCTTGGTAGTCAATGAAGATAGCATATTTATTATAACGAGGTCCAGCAAAAGTTGTGCAATAAAGTTCATCATATCTGAGATAGAATAAAAGTGGTTCAAACAAGTAGTTGAAGTTTTTGAATGGAATAAGATCACTGAAGCAGTGGTTCTTTGTTTCCATTGCGAGGGGTAGGGTAAATAGTTGATTGAATAGTTTATGAATAGTTCATGAATAGTTCTACCTGGAGTTCTAGCATCGTCTTTTCATTCAAGAAATGGATAGCTTTGCTTTGAACTAGGCGCTGAAATAGTTTGTATAGTTGGCAAAGTTTTCTTGCTTCGCAATATCAATAGATGATACAGTTAGTTCAAGAGTTCTCGAACATCATCGAAATATTGTCTTCAAGTTTTTCTGGAGTCGTCATTGAGATATTCGTCTTCTCGAGTTAAATAGTCTACAAGAAAAATGTGATTCCCTGAAACATGCTCATAAATAGTGTTAAATTGAGATAAAAAAGTTTTCCATCGATAAAGTTTCCTCATGTGAGATCCATTATTTAAAGCTTGTTTTTACAAAAGTAGTTGGTGCTTTGTTATCAGTTAAAACTCTGAAAGGTTTTGGTAAAAGAGATAATCGTTATTTTTTAATTACTCGAATTATAGCTAAAATTTCCTTTTCCATAGTATTATAGTTTTCTTCTGTTTGAGAAAAATTTCCGCTGTGATAGCCGCAAATTTCATTAAGATCAATTTTTAATATAGTAGACCCATAATTACCGGATTCTCTCAACCCACTAGCGTACCGCGAACTGATTCGCGCGAACCAAAACGCGATACTTTAGCACACTAATTCCCCAAATATGGCGAATTCAGCGAACCCATCTCCTACCACAATGGTATTGCATATTTTCATGATCCATAGGCCAAATTTTGAAGAAAATGGAAGAATTTTTGATGTTGCGATGAATGAGCAAACTTTTTACAGAGAAAAACGAGAAGAAAAGAGAGTGAGAGAGAAAGAAATAAGGATTAATGTGAAAATGTTGCCCTATGTGGGGGGGGGAGAGGGAAGAGGGAGAACCATTATTATTAAATCATTTTATAAGTCTCTATGATATATGGAGTTTTGAATTGGAGGACTAGATGTACTAATAACGACCGTCGCGTATCGGATTCTCCACTATGTGGCTAATCACGTACCCGAATCTGTTCCCCGTACCGGAGCATCCCACGTTCCAGGCAACAATGATCCGGAATTATATTGTAAGACTAGAGGTATAGTAAGAATTTTGTTTCCAAGAATAATAGATACATTGCTTTTTACGAGTTCTAAATATGTAGGTGTGGGATGAACACCTTTAATTCTAATTTTTCGATCAGAAGATAGTTTTTCCCATTTTGGTAGTAAAAAGTTTTCAAAAAAGGTTACTTCGGAACCTGTATCAAGTAATGTTGTAGTTGTTATATCAAGTTCTTTTACTGTTACATCAATGTAAGTAAGGATAGAAAATTGTAGTTGTTTCATATTCTTTTAAGAATAATGGTATTGTGTTTAGTAACCAAAACGATTTGAGTTGGGTTTATATCATAAGTCTCAAAGTGATCTAGAAAGTTCATTCCGAGTAAAATGTGATAATGATCATTATTAATAGAGTTATCAACATAACATTCAAGTTCAATCAGGGTACAGTTTGGAGTTTTCATTAAAAGTTTGGTTTTTTGAGTTATTGTAGCTTCTCTTCCATCATACGTAACAAAGTTATAGTTATTGGTAGTCAAAATTGGGATAGGTAAGGGTATGCAATGACATTGAGATGTGTCAATTAAACCTTTGTTGT
The DNA here is from genome assembly GCA_017589665.1 of Selenicereus undatus. NCBI lineage: Eukaryota > Viridiplantae > Streptophyta > Magnoliopsida > Caryophyllales > Cactaceae > Selenicereus > Selenicereus undatus. The sequence continues at coordinate 32,737,362 of JACYFF010031954.1, read as the reverse complement.
CTATCCAGTTTTGTCCGTTAAAATAGGCTTGTTTAACTTTATAAGTTGAATTGATGCTAAGTGTTTCAATAGTTTTAGGCTGAAATCGAGGCGTTCTAGATGTGCTAAAACTCTTAGTTAGAAGAGGTTGATGAATTATTTTCATTCTTTTCGTCTGTATAAGATAGTCGTGGTGTAGATGGTTTGTCATTGACTAATTGAAAATTTGTTAATGTAGGTAGTCTAGCTTCTTGCATTGGTGGTGAAATAACAGTGCTCACAGTTGAAAAGGTTGGAGCAATAGTTATTTTTCTTGTTTGTTGTACTTCTTTTATGGGAAAATTAGTATTTGAAAAGATGTATAGTCCTCCATAATAGAAAGATAATGCATCATTTTCAGGTTGTAAACCTATATCTGTTAAAAGTTTAAATTGTAGATTGTTAAAAGTTTAAATTGTAGATTGAGTGTATCTTCAATATTTTTGCTTCGCAAAGTTACTGAGTAGTTTGGATAGCATTCAAAATTAATTTGTTATAGATTAAGTTTCCTTGTAAAGTTCCAAGATGGCTATTTTGAATGTTTGTAAATCTTTGATCATGGAGTGATAAGATGATTGGTGAGTTAATACCTTATTTAAAACATGCTTTGACAGCAATTTGTAGTCCTTGTAAATGAACATATTTAATTAGATCTCGATCTTTAGAAGGGATTTCAGTTAAAAAGTTTTCTATGATATCTTTAGTCATTAGTCTTAGTTTATATTTTCTTGTAGATGGTGTACATCAACAGGTTGTTCAGTTGTGTATAACTTAAAGTATCTAATTAATTTTCTTGTTAAGAAATCATCTAATTTCTTCATAAAGTTTCTTGGATCTTTTAAAGATAAATTTGTTGCTATTATTTTCGAATATAGTTTTTGATTAAAAGTAATTACTCCTATATAGTTTTCATTATTTTCTTGTTCGTGCTGTAGTATTGTATCTGTTTCTTCAGTATTCATTTTCAGTTTCTAAATAACTTTCTTCTTTAGGTGTTTCAGTTTCTTCTTCTGAGCTTATAGATTCATAATAGCTTGAAATTATATCATATTCTTCAAAAGTTATGGGATATAGTTTGTGTTAAATTTCTTTAAATTCTTCAGAGCATAGTTCTTCAATAGATTTATTATATTCTCCCATTATGAAGTTTCTTCTGGTTTATTTTCAATAGATGGTAGTGATTTTAGTTGTGGTGTTTCTTATGCCAATTTTAATAGTTTTTCTTGATATCTTTTGATATATCTTTCATCATCACTTCTTGGAGTTATTTTTTCTGATAGCTTGATATCTATTGGTTTGTATTCTCTCTTTTGTTTAGGTTTTAATCTTTCATCATCACTTTGAGACTTATAATATAAACCCAACTCAAATCGTTTTGGAAACTAAACAAAATACCATTATTCTTGAAAGAATATGAAACAACTACAATTTTCTATCCTTGCTTACATTGATGTAAGGGTAAAAGAACTTGATATAACAACTACAGCATTACTTGATACAGGTTCCGAAGTAACCTTTTTTCAAAACTTTTTACTACCAAAATGAAAAAAACTACCCTCTGATCGAAAAATTAGAATTAAAGGTGTTCATCCCATACCCACATTAAAACATCCATACAGAGTACACGCGAAGCGTGGTGAACAAGGATATGAACAATCTGAACTCAAACTTCACCGATAGCAAACTTTTTATCTTAATCTAATGCTGTTTACAAGCATATTTCAGGGAATCACAATTTTCTTGCAGACTATTTGACTAGCGGAGACAACTATGACTACTCCAGAAAAGCTCAAGCAACTTGAAGATATTATAATTGACTTTAATGAATATTTACAAACTGTTACAGACAATCTAAAGCATCTCGAGACAGGAGTCCAAGACATCGTTTCCAATATCAGAACTGAGATCAATGAACTCTCGAAAGGAACTACTGAAATCATTACCGACATGAGGAAAGATCTTGAACAAGGAAGCACTGTTGTTGCTGAACTTTTTAAGACTATTAACTCTTTGAAATCTATTTCCTCAACTATTTCATCCGCAACTATTTCCAGTTGCACGACGCCAACGGCATCATCGACAACTCCAACAATTATCTCTCCAACTATTATCTCTGAGCCATATTCTAGCCCTTCATTTCTCGAAAAAGAGAAAGAAATGCAAGAACTAAAGGCTAAACTATTATCAAAAAATACTACAACTACTACTTCACAAACTAAAAAATTTGTTCCTTTTGACATTTGCGATCCTTCTGTTTCAAGATATTACAAAACTACTATGCAAATCTATGGAGATCTTAGTAATTTAACTCAAATATTTTACAGCAGTGGGAAATCTCTATTTCCAAGAGTCACTGCTTGCACTGGATCAAACCCCTCAACTATTTACCAATTCTATAAGTATGGATACATGGATATGATATACCCAGATCACAAACTCACCAAATTATCCCTCTTTCCTGCTGATATCATTCATACTCTCAAAACTCTCAAACAAGGACCCATCTTTTTAAACTTCCATACTATCCCACCCGAAAAGGATGACGAAACTGGAAAAATCTATCAATGTATTAGCCTTATTTATAGTGGATACATCTCTGGAAATCATTAGCTCAATATGGAAGCTACCAAAAAATTAGATTTCATTCGGTTCAACGAATCATGGATAAACTATCGAAGAAACTGTGGCGCTATTGCAGTAAAATGCCATGGAGACCGACTCTATACCCCAGGACTAAAATGTTTGTTGAGAACAAACAATTATGCTATTGTCACCAAGGAAGGAATGTCGGACAATCATTACGACGATGAACTATTGAAATTTCTTTTCCAACTAGAACCAGAGAATTTTCAAGGATCTCCAACTGTTCGCAATAAGTTCTCTGAATTACTCAAGAAAGAAGAAGAAAAACAACTTCTGCTACAAACGGCTAAGATTTTGCCTTAAAACAACCAGATGTAAGGCCAAGATCTTGCCGACAACTATTTCTGATCTATTGAACTCTTATCTATTGCAATCTTGAGCTCCTAAAGAAAACATGCCAACACAACTGCTAAGAAGACCCACAATCAGTCAAGCACGAAGACTTTTCAACTAGGCGTGAAGATATTGCTGAGGTCACCATCAACACGTCACCATCAACTATTTGTCCAAATACCAATCAAGTTACCAGCAAGTGGAAACCAGCAATACGCATGCAGACTTTTCAAAAAGCTATCAAGAAACCGTTGAACTCTTCAATTATTGTACTCTCACAGCCATAAAGTAATATTCTAGTTATTTCTTATGATGTAAGCACTTACGTCAAGAAGGCCTTTCAAGGCACTATAAATATGTAAATCTAAAACTAGAGAACTCAGATTTTAGAGGAGATTCAGGAGAGATTGAAAAATCTGAGAGACTATTTGAGCAAAGTTTTAGCTCTTAAAATGTTGTTCTAAATTTCTCTTTGGGGAATCAGCTTAATAAAGAGAATTATTCAGAAATTCTTGAAATTTCATCTCTTTGTTTAAAGTATCTCAGAGTGAGTGAGGGAATTAGAGGATTGAAGTAAGTCCAGTAAGGCCCATGAAGAGAAGGGCGTGGCGGCAAATCGAAGATTCCATATCTCAACGAGAGTGTCTGAGATCAAGGAGGTATAACTTCTTAAACTACTGATAGTTTGATTTATTTTGCTGAGAGTACCATCATATTTAGAATTCGTTTTAATCTATACTTTGTTCAAATACTAATCTCTCATTCAAAGAGTTTTAAACATTTTTCTACAAAAAGTTGTCAAACCCCTGCTTTACTGGTATCAAAGCCTACCGACCAAAGAATGCATTAGCTATTGGTATCAACTACTCCAGCCTAACTATTTAAGAGCCCTAAACGACTCTAGACGACTCTTAACTTTTTAACTAACTACAGTATCTTTACAATGGAAAGAAATTTAAGCAATGCACTATTTAGAGCCAGTGCACTATTTAGAGCCTTACAACCGGCAAACTCTTCAAAACAACTTTTATGGAGACAACTATTCTAGCCAAGCCCTGTAGCTTACAACCCAACTACAGTAACTATTGTGAATACAATTATTCAAGCCAAGCTATTAATAATCCTTTACTGATTGGTATCAAGATTCAGAATCAAAACTGCCTTATCTTTACCATTTAAAGAAACCATAAAGGCATAAATAAACTGTATTAATGGCAGAACCTTAGTACCAAATAAGCTCATTAAGCCTATCTACAGTAACTATTGACACAAGCCTAATATCTGTGTATTATCAGAACCCGTAGAACTATTTAACGAAACTAATTAACCAAAGTTCAACTATTAAATCAGAAATTGAATTATTAATTGTTAAGCACAAAAGCACTTAGCCAAGAGAAACTATTTCTTCAACATTAATTAGCATTGAAAAGAACTTATAAGTAATAAAATCACTCGAATATAGGTACTTGTTAGCAACTACTATTTGAGTAAATATACACAAACATTGAAAAAATTGAAGTGGCAGACGAACGATTTCCAGAAAACTATTCACAATTGATATACCACCAAATCACCCATATTTTCATAATCATTCACCTAAAAACTCTCATTTTCCCAAAACTAGTTTTATTGCGTCCTTAAGAGATGACTATTATAAACTGAGTATAGAACATGAAAACTTACTCCGTTCTTCTCTCTAGGAATACAAAGCTATTAAGAATACTTTAACTCCTTCTGATCGAAAATCTTACAAACAATATCATAATCTATTAAACCATCTAATCCATGAAAATACTCAAATGGCAAAAGAACTAGATAAATCTTTAAAAGATCACCTTTACCCATACAGTCTTGGTTAAAAATGACTTCATCTGAAACTAAAAATAAATTTCAATCTACAGCTAAAATAGATCAAAATGGAGAATATATAATTGGAAATAAATATTATCTACCCAATCTAGAGTATTATACTGAAGAACAAGCTTTTGATTTCTCAAAAACTTTTAATTGTACAACCAGAAGTATGCATCAACAAATGCTTAATCATTATAAAACAAGACTAAATCAACTATCTACTTTACCAGAAAATATTAAACCAAGAAATAGAAAAATCTTAAAAGATAATATTGCACTATTAGAATTAACTTTTATATATACTATTTGGTATCAAGAAAACATGGATATAAATGACTCTCAGATCACCTACTATTCAGACAAAGAAAGAAACTAAAGAACAAAGTAAAAGGGCAAAACTGTAAACTACTTTTGAAAACTAAAAACAAAAGGAAAATTAAAGGAAAGGACATAATAGTAATCTTTCAAATAAAACAAAAACAAATGTCAAATCAACCCGAAACTCAACCCCAATTGCCACCTATACTTATTAGACTAGTGCACATTCTGGCCTTTCCAGTTCTAGGGCTACTTTGAAGTTACTAGCACATACTAAACAGTTCCAATGCAAATGTTTTGATTCCTTGACATTGGAAACTCAAGACGCACCATATGCTGTGACAACAGATATGAAATAACCAACAGAAACAACCATAAAATATAGAGAGGAAACTGTCCCCAGGCAATTGGAAGAGTGAAGAACGAAGATGAAACAGGACCGAGGTACTTATGCCGAAAGTGAGAATCAAGAAAGAACAAGTTGAACGAACACAGACAACATGGTCATAAAGCACCAACAAATGAAAAAGAGAGAATATATTCTAGTTGACACGGTGATGTAGGACGCTCTAGGAGCAATTCCTACAAAGGGGATATTTGATGTAAGACGCTCTAAGAGCAATTCCCACACCTAGAAAATCACACAAGAACTTTCGAAAACTCAATAATTCAATTCATTCAAATGTGTCCTTCCCCAATGCACGAGGGGGTTTATATAAGAATCAATACAACTGGAAAAAGGAATAGAAAATATATCTAAAGATTAAGATAAGATTACGATAACTAAAAATAATCTAAGAGATAAAAAGATAAGATTTTATCCTAAAAGATAACCTACAAAGATAATAAATTATAAAAATACTCCACATATGCCAATATTAAGATATAACTATATCTTCTTAATACTCCTTTATCCATATCCTGCATCGTTCTCCCCTGGTTGGGAAAAACTCGTCCTCGAGTTTTGTAAAGAGGTAGAAAGAAGGAATTCGAGTAAAGAAACAACTTCACTTCACTTCGCAAATAGAAAAACTGTAGGACTTTCAACTTCTCCAAGAAAAGTAGCAATGCAATCAATGGACGTTACTTCTTGCCAACTAGAAGTTCATTAGGGATAAACAAATCAACATGCCCACTTTCAAGTCTCGACATCGAATGTAAAGTATTGTCCATGAAAGCATGATTAGGGATTATAAATGCAGCATCAACATGCATACTGAAAGCTTGGCCCATCTTGAATTTCTTTGCTTGGCCCATCTTGAATTTTCTTTGCATGCGGTCAGATTTTTTAGTGTCCATTGAATACTCATGGGGGATAATGGAAGAGTTATTTGCTATTATCATTGACTCTTCATTCACTGGTGTTAGTGGTTGAACATTTTCGTCATTAGGTGCCCCAATAAAAGCATCCACATATCTATCTAGAATGAACATTCCTTCACTGTGGACTTCATTTGCGTATGACTCAGAGTCCCCAAAATGCACTTCTTAATTCATAGAATTGAAGATGCTGTTGTTAACATCATTTGTCTCGATATCTAGAAGTTCACGATACTCTATGACTTGGATATCTGTTTCCATATTTTGCTCTTCTAGAGTCTCTTCTTTCTTATTCTCAATGATAAATCCCCTATCATATGCATCATAATAGGCAGGATCTGTTTCATGCAAATAAGAAGTCGGTTCTTTCCTGGAAGATCTTAGAGATGAAACCCAACAATCTCCAATGGGAAGCTTTGAAGGAATCAAAGGAGCTCTAGGAAGTTCATAATCCCACATATAGTGAGGAATATAGGGCTTACAACCACAAATGAATTTGCTAGCAAAGTAAAGAACTAACTCACAACAACCGTCGTAGATCTGGCGACCTTGAAGTTTGCAAAAAGCATGGATAGCATCACAGTAAGAGTAGAAATTCACTCGAGTATGAAAATCACCTCTTGTCTAAAATCTGACAATCTTTTCTACATCTTCATAAGGAGAGAAAACTTGGTACAGAACATTTGTTGAAACCGGAAGTGCTTTATCGTAAATTATCACAAACAATGTCCGATGATGTTTTTCACACTAAGTCATGGTTGCAACAATAGCAATAAGGGGCTGCTAATAGCAACAGTAGTACTAGACAAGAAACAAAGGATCGAATAACTGAGTTGAGAATTGATGAAGATAACCACACAGTGGTAGGCCAGAAGCTCCGAGATATAACAAAGGGGGTTCTAGCAGCAGCGAGTTGCTTCTTGCTAGCATCAGGACACGAGCAACACAAGAACAAACAATAGCAACACGGACAGTGAATGAAGGCGAACCACCACGAATGGCTTCCGGCAAGAAGTAGGCCGGCTGTGGTGGGACAGCACAGTCAAGAGTGTTTTCACCACTCTCTGTTGAGCGCCAAAGGAGTGGAAGTCCTTCAATTGCGAGCAAAAGATCAATTCGCAATCTATGGTTTGGCAGGCTAGGGGAGACCAATTGAAGGCCAAATCAAAGCGTTTCCTTTCAATTGGAATGGGGCTTAGGGGCGAAATGGAGATGAAAGTGGAGAAATGATGTCAATTTTGGAGGAAATTGATGAATCGAATGCGTTTTTTAGAGTTAGGGTTCGTGGGTTGCTGGCCAATCAATTGAAGCAAAATTTGATGCGAGTTACCTCAATTGATTGGGGGTTTTTGGACAAAATTCAGTGGGTATTCGAGGGGCTAGGCCAATTTTGGGAATCTTAGATGGATTGAAGACGAATTGAAAGGCTAGGGTTCGAAAATTGAAACAATTCGCAATTAGGGTCTGTGAATTGGGATTTTTGTTAGGGTTTCGGTGACCGGTGGCCGGTGGGGATGCGGTGGTGGTCGACCGGAGGTTCCGACCAAGGGGTGTTGGCGGGTGGTGGTGGGCGATGGGGCTAGGTGGCGGAATCGGGTCGCTAGTGGTGAGCAGCTAGGGCTCGGGTGTGGCGAGTTGGGGAATTGAGGTTCTGGCAAACGGCTGGTGGGGGTGGAGATCTGGTGGTGGTCGGGCTGAGGTGGCAACCTGGGGGTGATGGTCGGTGGTGGTGGTGGCGATCGAAGGATGGCTCCCCATCTAGGGTTTCTGGTGAACAAGAGAGGGAAAAAAAATGAAAAAAGGGAAACACAAAAGGAAGCGACAACGATCGAGAGCTCTGATACCAATTTGATGTAGAACGCTCTAAGAGCAATTCCTACAAAGGGGATATTTGATGTAGGACGCTCTAAGAGCAATTCATCGTTAAGGAATGTTCTGGTTTCCAAGTTCTCTACCCTGTTGGTTTGTTGCCATGGTGACATTCAAACCAACCTGGTTATTGGAGTGAGAACTTCCAAGCCAACTTTTACAAGTTGGGACTCAATTGCTAACTCTCCCATCATCTTCCAAAGATCTTATTGGGTTGTCGGATACGGTTGGAAGTCTTTTGTCTCAAGTATACCCGAATCCTTCAAAATTCGTACAAGATGAGGTAGTGCCTATAAAGGGAGTTTTGATTTTGTATGTGCTTACAAATCAAGTCGATCTTGATGTCCAAATTTCTCTTGCTTCCTGCCTTTCTGAGCTTATACGTATTACACCACCAAATCCCCCTTTTGAAGATGAGCTGATGAAGAAAGCCTTTCAAGTCATTGAGTCATCTTTTCGAGCTCTACCTGATAGTGCTAGTGCAGACAAGTCATACCACAAGAGAGTTCGCATACTTGAGTCCATGAGCAGAGTCCATCCTCCTGGGCATTCTCACTAAAACGGATGACTTCTTGTTGGAATTTCTTATTTCAATACTCTCTCGAAGTCATCAAGTTATCAGTAAAAGGGTATTAGAGACATGCACATCTCGTATTCCACTACAACAAATCCTTTCATCTATAGATGCAATGATGCACAATAAGGAGAATGAAGGTCACAACGGTCAACCCCAGGTAGAAATTATAGAAAGTGATGCATGTAATGGTGCTACACTAGATGAGGAGTGTTGGAAAGCTACCTCTGAATGCAAGCTTGTGCCAACTATTAAGGATATTCAATTTTGATATCCAGAAGTTAAACATGCACAGATGTCAATACTAGAAGGCAGGAACTTTGATATGTTTATCCCTAAGGAACTTCTAGTTGCTAAGAAGCTACATCCGCTAATTGAATTCCTACTTCTCCAGGAGAAGTTGTACAAATTACAGTTTTATCATATGTGCGACGAAGTGAAGATGGTCTCTTGCTTGATTTTCTTCATTCTATCCCTGACCTGTACAAAACTCAAGGACGAGTTTTTTCTAACCAGGGGAGAATGATATAGAATAAGGGTAAAGAATGGGTAAAAAGATTTAGGAAGTTAGAATATTTTGATATTGGAAATCTTTTGTACTTTTTTATTATTTTCGTAGGTTATTTTTAAGCATATTTTAGGATAGCCAAAATAAGGATGTTTACTGATATTTTATTGAGATTTAGTTTCCCAATCTATTAGGATAATATTATGTTATATATTTTTATCCTTTTCTAGTTTATATCTTATTATTTAGGTTTTCTAATACTGGTTAGCCTCTTGGTTATATAAACCCCTTTATGTAATTGAAGAAGGCAGATTATGAATAAGAATTGATATTGAATTTAAGTGAAAATTCTTGTGCAAATTTTCTCGGTGTAGGAATTGCTCTTAGAGCGTCCTACATCAATTATCCTCCTTCGTAGGAATTGCTCTTAGATCATCCTACATCACACGGTCCAGGTCTATCTATCCCTTGTTAAAGCATCTACTTTCTTGACGCATGTATAGGGCCAAAAATTGGCCTTTTCCTACCAAGTTTGATTGAGTAGATATTACGTCAAGAGATGAGCATTCACCATTCGGTTCATTGCATCATAACACTAGACAATGCATTTTTCTTGCTTTTCTGAGTCATTTTAACGATTGATCATTTAAAAATAATGGACAACCTTCAGTGCATATTACACACAAATTTGTTAGGAGGAAAAGAGAAGAATAAGAAGAGATTACCATCATTGGGAAAGGGAGGATACCCACAAAGGGATCCTCACAATAAATTCTTTCCCTCAATTGGTGATTGTCTTACTATCTATTACAGTTTTGCAATAGAGTTCAGCAACTGATAAACAACAATCTACCTTTCTCGCTTTCACTCTTCCTCCTAATCAATCGTGAGGGTTTCTCCGGGCATGTAATGCAAGTGCCGATTCCAAAAAACAAAATGTCTGAACATCCGAAGACAAGAGAAAATGTTCAGCAGGGAACTCATTTCATGTTGGCCTACTCGTGCTGCTTAGATGTGGACCATGAAATCCATCACTCATCTCCAGTATGCCAATAGTATGTTGGCTAAATACCTCGATGTCTCAGTCATAGTCTATTTGGTTAAATATAATTCATAATATCCAGCAAAGATGCACAGAGACAATCACTTCAGGATGGACAGAAAACAAATCACGATGTCATTTTCTTTTTACTCCTGCTCCCCCCCCCCCCCTTCTTTTGTAAGGGAAACTTTCTGAAGAGCCCAAAAGAAGTAAATGCAAAACAAGCATATGTTCCATAAAGAAAATAATTACAAGCCACAAAAATGTTATCAACACACTCAACCATTTCCAATGTGTAAGAGCAAATTCATAACGATCCCAAACTATAATGTCTAATCTAGTTATCTTGATGGGTTAAACATCCCAGGTCACTATATTTCCCTCAATCCGGATAATCTAGAAAATGGCAATATTAACTCCTCTCCTGCACAAGCCACCTATGCCAAAAGATAGTGCTTGATGAATTCATCAACACCTCATGAAGAAAATGAAAACTACCACCCAAAGAGGTCTAGCAAACTGATAACCAAGGAACAAGAGATCAGCCAATGCCTGAATTCCAACTCCTCCATCCACATGAATGAAGAAATGAAATTCAAACAAAGGTGCAGCAGATAAGAGGCTCCAATTTAAGGCACACAGTGATCATCATGACATGTGTTGCAAGTCTTATCATTATATGAATTATCAAAGGCCAACGCACTAGCAGCACAAAGTTGAGAGAAAATGAGATCATAATAAAGATTTCAAAATGGAAGTAATGCAGTAGGAGAGTAAGAAAGTCAAAAAAAACTTGCAAAATTGAAATCTGAATGCGAAAAAGATTTCGTAGATTCCTTATTTGCAAGTTTTTTCTTGACTTTCTTATTCTCCTGTTGACTTATTTGGTCGAGGTGATTAGAGAGGACTTGAAAGTTGTAGGATTAATGGAGGACATGGCTCAGAACAGAAGACTATGGTGGGATAGGATTAGGATGTTAGACCACAGAGAGCTAACCACCTGATTTGGTGGTGGTTTTTTAGTTGCAGTAGGGTAGGTTTGGTTGTGTTTTTTCATATGGCGTGTTTGTATATAGGTAGTACATTCATCTGGGAAGAGACATTGTTTGCCTACCTCTATTTCTTAAGGTATAATACCTTCCTCTGTTATATTGTACTTATATTTACATAGTATTTCTTAGTTCATTCCCTGGCAAATATCCTTAGTTTTTTTTTCCATTAAATGTTTTCACAAAATCTTATTTTGTAGGTCTCTTAGATTCAGCCTCTATACGGGCAGGGATACCGGTAAAGGTAAGGCTACCTACATCTGGATCTCTCCAAACCTCACGAAAGCGGATCCCACAGTGGGAGGTGTTGTTGTATTCAGATTCCAAAATTGGTGGCCAAATTACAAGGCCCAAAAAAAGGAAATGCTTTTCACCTGACTCTACAATAAACAAAAATAGCAAGAGAAGTAGTGCAATTCTAAAGGACAAACAGAAAAAATCTTACCATGAAAGTTAGAGTTCCAGCTTCTGCAGCAAGAATACCACCAGAAACAGGAGCATCCAGCATGAAGGGGTTCTCCTGACCATCTACATCAACTTGCAGAAATTAAAACTGCCACACATGAAAGCAAGAAAAGCATAAAATTCACAAACGTGAAAAGACATCTAAAATGATGTAACATTGTCAGACAACTAATTCACTTGTTCTACTTGGATGCCATATTCTTGAGCACATACGTGAGAAAAATAGAGAACTAGTGAAAAATATACAAAACGAAAAGCAAGACCTTAAAATATAGACTTTTTTTTATAAGGAAAATATAATATATATCATTAAAGATAGAGGATAGGTACAAATATAATATATACAGATAATTTGGTTATAACTCTGTAACTAGGGAAAAAAATAATTCATAGTGAATTTGAATTTTTTGAAACCGTCTCATTATTCACATAGTAAGAGGATGTCATAGTAGTACTCTCCTGAGCTTGATTGCCAAATCATTATTTTTCTCAAAATCACATGAGATGATGTTGGTCATGTCATATGACTGATACTGTATCATATATCCAACTCCATACTAATTAGCTTACAGTGACATGCAAATCCAGATCAACCAAACACATTTATTTAATCCCAAAGACCATAATCACAGAGCGCGGCGCTTCTAATGGTAATAAACCTCTAACAGAAACAAACTGACCTGTCTACACAAATCTACAATCAGCTGCCTTTCCTTATTACATGAAGATTTTGCATGCGCTTCAACGAAGCCTTATACTACTGATGTCGTATCGCCTAAGGAATTCTATGGCAATGTGTACTCTAGGAAGAATAGAAGATGTCGTAATCTAGGAATCCTCTTTTTGGATAAAATCTTTTATTTTTATATATTATTCTTAGTTATCAAATCTTATCGTAATCTTTAGATTTATTTTATTCTTTTTTCAGCTGTATTGATTCCTATATAAACCCAACCCATGCTTTGGGGAAAGACACACTTGAATGAATTGAATTATTAAGTTTTCAGAAATTCTTGTATTATTTTCTAGGTGTGGAAATTGCTCTCAGAGCGTCCTACATCAAATTGGTATCAGAGCTTTTGATCCTAGTCGCTGCGAGACCCTTTCTCAGTCTAGTTTTCTTCTGTCTTGGCTTCCCTTTGATTTCCTTTTTCCTTTTCCCCTTACGTTCACCACCCAAAAAAAAAAAAAAAATTGCTGCCAGCCTCCCCTAAACCTTCGCTGCCAGCCTTCGACGCCACTCCTCCCGTCGGCCGCCACCACCTCCGACCACCACCACGAGCTCGCCGCCTCGGCCTAACAACCCCAGACCTCCACTGCCACCGGCCGTCGCCGGCAACCACCCCAATTTCCCAATTCGGCAAACCCTAACCCTAGCCGCGCACCACCAATGCTCGATTCCTCCACCCAGCACCACCTCCCACCACCACCCAGCCCGACCCCTCGGTCGGAACCTCCGGTCGACCACCACCGCATCCACCCGACCGGCCACCTCTTGCCGGAACCCTAACATCAAAAAAATCGCAAACCCTAGGCGCGATTTGACCCAAATTGTCGACCCTATCGCCCCAAATTCACGCCCCATCCTTCACATTCATTCCAAATCGATTTCACTACTGTATTCACCACTATATTTCGCCCAAAACCCCCCAAACAATTGTGGTAATTCGCATCAGATCTTGGTTCAATTATTTGACCCTAAAACCGCAAACCCTCACACTGCGAATTCTCTTGCTCGCAATTTGAAGACTTTGGTGCCTCCGGCCTTCGACAAAGAGTCCTAAAAGTGGTGACGGGTTGCTGCTGCTGTGCTAAATTTGTTGCAAAGTGTTGCTAGCAGTTCGTCGCCATCACTTCATTAGCATCAAATCAGTTGGTCGCTGCTGTGGAAGAAGTGGGCCTTAGACCAGTACTCAAGTACACTAAGAGGTACGAGGAACTCGATTTACTTTGATAAGAGTTTTGATTCTCTGTACGTGAATTTAGCCTAATTCCTAATTGTTTGGAGTTTGAGTACGTGCTTAGATCCTGAATTTTGTTCCCTTGCTCTTAACTTTTGCTTGGTCTGACTTCTTTCAATAATCCATATCAAAATTGTGTTCTGTGGTGTGTAGTGGTTGTTTGTCGTTGTCGTTACTATTGCAACTTGGTTTAATCTCAGCACTTACATCTTGCATTCATAGTTGCATTCATCATGTCATCCTCACCCAAACAGCCTTACCAATCCCAAATTAACACCCTATCTGAAAGACTTGATCGTCAAGATGCTAGGTTTGATCAGCTCGAGGCCAAAATTGACAAACTTACTTGAGCATTTGAGAAGTTACCTATGCTTGACCAACCTCAAACCCCACCCCAATTTTCCCCTGACCTATTTGGGGGGGGGGGGAAATGATCGTCGCCAGTGGGTTGTTTATAAGGCAAGTCAAGCTAATGAGCCTGAGGAGAGGGAACCAGAATCAATGACCCCATTTAACCCTCGGATGCAAGGGGAGGGGGGGAGGGGAGTAACCTGAAGCATGACCAAAGGGACCATAAGAACCGTCGGTTCAACACCCCTAGAGATGACAGGAGGACGGATAACCCTAGAGAGCCTAGGCATGCAGACCTTGAAACTGACCGTAGGAGTGTTCACGAGGGTTACTCCGATATTACTCGAAAAGTGAAAGTTGATGTACCCTATTTTGATGGAAAGATAGATGCTACTACTTTTTCTGACTGGATAATTGCTATGGATGACTATTTTGACTGGTATGAAATGTCTGATATTGAGCGAGTTAGATTTGCTAAGATGAAACTCATACGTCCTGCTAGGAAGTTTTGGCAAACTGTCACAAGTCACCTTGAGCGAATGCGTCAACCTCCTATCATTCAATGGGAAGTTATGAAGGATAGGTTGAAAGAAAAGTATCTACCTTCTTTCCATAAGGCACACCTTGTCGACCAGATGCTAGACCTTAGACAGTCCACCTCTAGTGTGTCTGATTACATCAATAGTTTTGAGGAATTAACTCAACATTGTGACCTTTTAGAGGATCCTTCCATTACTATAGCCCGCTTCATTCGGGGCTTACGGACTGACCTTAAGAGGGAAGTAACCTTATCTGCGCCTTATACTCTTGATGAGGCTTACCACAAAGCTTTAGAGGTTGAAAAACTTGATAAGCTTTACCCTGTGCAACGTGCTGCTCCTTCCTCTAGGGCCCCTGTCCAATCTGTCCCTAAGATGAATGAGTTTTCTGTGAGTGCTTCAACTTCTAAGGGTCCCAACCCTCAAATCCCACCTAGAATAGCCCCACAGGGAGTTTCCTCTGGTACATCTCGTAACCCAGTCCAATGTTTTAGCTGTCGTGGGAGAGGTCATTATGCTTCTGAATGCCCTCACCGTACCCTGGCCTCAGACCATGAGTCGTTTGGACCACCCGAACTTGAGGAAGAGGTTGTCAACCCTGAGGGAGATTTTGAAGATCTTATTGATATTGAGAATAGCCTTCTCCATGATGCACATCTTGGAGTTATGAGATGCCTTTTAGCCAACCCAACTATGAACGATGAGTGAAAACGTACCACCATCTTCTATACTCTTGTGAGGTGTGGGAAAACTCTTATGAAAATGGTTATAGATGGTGGCAGTACAATGAATGTCGTTGCTGAGGCCGCTATAGAGCGTTGTCATCTTAAGGTAGAACCTCACCCCCACCCTTTCAAGGTAGCCTGGGTCAACAAGACCCACCTCACAGTTACCCATAGATGTAAGATTCCGATCCAGATTGGTGGTTACAAGGACGAGGTTTTATGTGATGTCCTCCCAATGGATGTCGCTCACATTCTCCTAGGTCGTCCTTGGCTTTATGATCGGAATGTCTCACATAACGGGAGAGAGAACACTTATACCTTTAGGTACATGAATAAGAACATCACTCTTAACCCATGTCGACCTACAGAGTTGTTGCCTTCCCCAGGTCCCAAACCTTCTCCAACCTTGTCCTCTCCCCACAATGTGTCTACTCCTCCTAGGGAAACTATTTCCCACATTCACCACAGATCTTTTGAAAGACTGGGAAACTCTAACAAATTCTTCCTGACAATCTTAGCTAGGGAGCTAACTTCAGACTCCATTGCCTTCCCTAACATCCCTTCGGGTGACCTGTCTCTCCAAGACTTCCCAGTTGAGATTGATGACCTGCTTAAAAAATTTGTCGATGTTGTCCCTCAGGAACTTCCTAGTGAGCTCCCTCCCCTTCGTGACATACAGCATGCTATTGACTTGGTCCCAGGTTCTCAACTCCCTAACCTTCCCCATTATAGGTTGAATCCAACTGAGCGAGCAGAATTGAATAGGCAGGTTCAATACCTATTGTCTAAGGGCTTCGTTCGTCATAGCATGAGTCCCTGTGCGGTCCCTGCCCTCCTTACCCCTAAGAATGACGGATCGTGGAGGATGTGCGTCGATAGTAGAGCCATCAATAAGATTACAGTCAAGTATAGGTCTCCCATTCCAAGGTTAGAGGACATGCTTGATTGTCTTGCTGGGGCTACCTGGTTCTCTAAGATAGACTTGCGCAGTGGTTACCACCAAGTCCGTATTAGACCAGGAGATGAATGGAAAACTGCCTTTAAGACCCAAGATGGCTTATTTGAGTGGATGGTTATGCCTTTTGGGCTATCCAACGCTCCCAGTACCTTTATGAGACTCATGACTCGTGTTCTTCAGCCATTTATGGGAAAATTTCTGGTTGTCTATTTTGATGACATCTTGGTATATAGCAAGTCTACGACATATCATGTTGACCATCTCAAGCAACTCCTGAACGCACTTAGAAAGGCCAAGCTCTTTGCTAATCTGAAAAAATGCATCTTCCTTCAAACCCAAGTCCTCTTTTTAGGATTCATTATGTCCGCTCAAGGTATCTCCGCTGATCCCGACAAAGTTAGAGCCATTAGAGAATGGCCTGAACCTAAGACCCTTACCGAGGCTAGGAGTTTTTATGGTCTTGCTTCCTTCTACAGAAGGTTTATCAGACACTTCAGCTCTATCATGTCCCCTATTACAGACTGCTTGAAGAAAGGCCCATTTCATTGGACTTCTAAAGCGGCATCTGCCTTTAAAGAGATTAAGGAGATGATGTCAACTGCTCCAGTCCTTCGGCATCCTGACTTTTGTAGGGTTTTTGAGGTTGCTTGCGATGCCTCTGGATACGGCATTGGTGGAGTGTTAAGCCAGGAGGGACATCCCATAACCTTCTTTAGCGAAAAGTTTAGTGAATCTCGGCCGATTAACCATACCACCAATGAGAAGGAGTTGTATGCTCTGCTTCAATCCCTTCGTCATTGGCGCTATTACCTTCTCCCACATGAATTTGTTGTGTATTCGGATCATGAGGCCCTTAAACATTGGAATTCTCAGTCTAATATCAACCCTAAGCAGATGCTCGCTGTGTTTGGAGGAGGAAGAAACCGCAGATCATCTTCTTGTTCACTGTCGTTGGGTGTCCGCACTTTGGGATTTAGCCCTCTCTCTTATGGGGATTACTTGGGTTCAACCTTCTAATGTGAGAGATGTGGTTGTTGCTTGGAGGAGAAGGATGAAGAAGAGTTGGATCCTCGGAGTTTGGAATATGGTGCCTTTGGCTATTTGGTGGACCACCTAGAAGGAGAGAAATCGTCGTATCTTTGACGATAAAGCCTTGCCGCTCCAAGATTTTAAACTTTATTTTTTGAGGTTGTTGTATAGTTGGAGTGTAGGGCTTTATGGTAACAAATCTTCAAATTTTTTGACTTTTGTTGACTACATTATGGTTGAGAGCTCTAGGGCATGATGTTTTTGTATTTGCCCTTTTGTAAATGGGTGACATCCCCTTGGTGTCCTTTTAATATACCTCTTGATTACTTACCCAAAAAAAAAATATCAACCCTAAGCATGCTAGGTGGATTGAGTATATTAGTGAGTACTCCTTTGTCCTTAAGGACAAATCTGGTGTTGAGAACAAAGTAGCTGATGCCCTAAGCCGCATTGGTTGCATCTTACAGACAATGCGGGTTGAGATCCTCGGTTTTGACAAGCTCAAAGGCACTTACACCTCTTATCCTGACTTTTCACTCATTTACTCGGACCTTTCGGCTGGAAATCGCAACCATCACGTTGACTTTGTCATTCATGACGGTTTCCTGTTTCGGGGGTCCAAGTTATGCATTCCTAAGAAGTTGTTCCTAAGACGCTTTGGTTGTAGATCGCTTCTATTGGCCTTCTCTCAGAAGAGATGTACTTCGCATTGTGTCTCAATGCTGCACCTGTCAGATAGCTAAGACTAAGAAGCACAATATAGGACTTTACACTCCTCTTCCTATCCCGCATGCTCCGTGGAAGGACATTAGCATAGACTTTGTACTAGGTCTTCCTAGAACATCCCGTGGTCTTGATTCAGTCTTAGTTGTGGTTGACAGATTCTCTAAAATGGCCCACTTTATTGCCTGTAGCAGGACAGCTGACGCTTCACATGTTGCTAAGTTAGTCTTTCGAGAGATTGTTAGGTTGCATGGTCTTTCCACTTCCATAGTGTCTGATAGGGATGTCAAATTCATGAGCTATTTCTGGAAAATCTTATGGAGACTATGTGGTACTACTCTGAAATTTTCTGCGGCCTTTCACCCTCAAACGGATGGGCAAACTGAGGTTGTTAACCGCAGTCTAGGGGAGTTACTTAGATGTGTTGTGGGCAAGAAACAAGGCACTTGGGATTTGACTTTACCCCTTGTTGAGTTTGCATATAACAATGCAGTCAATAGAACCACAGGTAAGAGTCCCTTTGAGATTGTCCATGGTTACTCTCCCCGTACCCCTGCTGACCTCATTCCCCTCCCACCTGATGCCCATGTGTCACATCCTGCATCCACATTTGCACATCATATTCATGACTTGCATGCTGAGATTCGACGCAAGATTGCTTTAAGCAATGACAGTTATAAGCATTCCGCTGACATACATCGCAGAGCTGCGAATTTTGAGGTAGGTGATTTTGTTATGGCTCGAATTCGACCTGAACGATTACCCAAAAACTCCCTCAAAAAGCTTCACGCTCGTGCCATGGGACCTTACCAAATCCTTCGAAAGTTGGGATCTAATGCATATGTACTCGATCTCCCTGACAGTTTAGGTATTAGTCCTATTTTCAATGTGGAGGATCTCACTCTTCATCGAGGTACTTTTGAGCCTCCTTGTCTTCCTTTTGGGGTTTCTGCAGGTACTCAGGTCCCTAGACTTCCACCTTTACCACATTCGCAGACTGACATCGAGGCAGTGTTGGATGATGAGTTTGTGTCCTCTTCTCGTGGTGGGTTCCGACGCTTCCTGGTGCAATGGTCAGGACAGCCCCAGTCAGATGCTACTTGGATTGTTGAAGATGAGTTTCGTGCTATAAATCCAACTCTTTTAGAGTTGTACCTCCAAGACAACTCGTCGGCGTCGAGTTCTTTTCCGGTGGGGGAGAATGATGTCGTATCGCCTAAGGAATTCTATGGCAATGTGTATTCTAGGAAGAATAGAAGATGTCGTAATCTAGGAATCCTCTTTTAGGATAAAATCTTTTATTTTCATATATTATTCTTAGTTATCAAATCTTATCGTAATCTTTAGATTTATTTTATTCTTTTTTCAGCTGTATTGATTCCTATATAAACTCACCCCATGCTTTGGGGAAAGACACACTTGAATGAATTGAATTATTAAGTTTTCAGAAATTCTTGTGTTATTTTCTAGGTGTGGGAATTGCTCTCAGAGCGTCCTACATCAACTACAGTTTGACTACTGTTTATTTAATCATAAATGCACCGTGAAATCAAACACCTCATCAGTAGTACAAGCAGCACCTTAACTAGCACCTTAACTACCTCTGAACAATTCCTTTCAAGCTTTGATAGAGCATCACAAGATTGATATGAAGATTTAAGAGGGAAAACATAGTGGAAATTTAATTGGTGCCCATTTGCTATGGGAAATTATATTTGAAGGACAATCTTGAAACAACGGTAAGTTCAATAAAGTTAAAATTGACCAATGTTAGTTTCTAAAATTTATCCTTATTTCCACTCTGTCCCCAAATGGAATTTTCAAAAGTAAAACAGCACCAAATTGAATGTCCCAAATACTTTCCTGTATGATCAGTTAATTTCCCGTATGACCAGTCTGAGTAAAAGGCATCAAAGGTAATATCACAAAACATAATAATTGCAAAAAGAGGAAGTCATTATTAGAAGCAAACGAGGTGAGGAATTCATCAAATGATAATTGAAATTGAAAATAAAGATTGCATGATTGTCATCTTCTTTGCTTCCGTACTCTCCTCCCTATATGCTTCCCCCCCCCCCCTTTCCTCTATTCACTCTCTTATTCTTCTTCAACTTCCTCTATAAGTTCTCTCCATTCCCTTGTCCAAAATCTACATCAAATAGGTATGACCGCATTCCAATTGCTATACCATAATGAGATGAGGGACTTCTCAATTCTTATCCCATCCAGGAACACAACAACAAAGTTAGGTGGTCTTATCCCGTCAAAAATACCATAAGGAAAGACAAATATATTCTTCCAATGATAGAGAGGCATAAGACCAGCACGAGGGCTTTAGTTGCTAGAAAAATTATCCACACACCAAACTGTAGGAGTAATTTTAACATTTATATTTCAAACCTAGCCTCTACCAGCAAGCTACTCTATGCTCCAAACGTAGTGGGGGAGTTATTGCCAAGCCATCAAACTAGCTCTTTTCTTTTGGGGGGGGGGGTAATGTTAAGATTGGCAAAAGTCCCAAACAAGCAACTTGGATCCCAAAGACAACCAGACGTAGAATGTACTTCAAAATCTTGACAATTTCTCTCGGGCATATTAGTGCCTATTCTTTATTTCCGCTTTTAAAAGAAAGCCAATTTTGGGAACTTTTCTGTTTTTTATTTCCAGCTTGAATTATAGTGGACTAAAGCAAACCACCTCTCTAAATTCTGCACTGGTCCTTTCTATGATGCAATGGGCAGTCTACAGCTACCTATTAAGGCATTGTAGTAGGCAGGGGGCATACATTGGTGAATTCCAAGCTCAAAATGGGCTTTTTAGTCACCCCAATATGGGGCCACCTAGATTTGAAGTCGGATGGTGCCCTTCACAGATAATAAGGATGCCGATTGAGACAAAGGCCATTGGCATATCTAGTGCATACGTGCAATTTTAAATTTTGAATATTTAGAGTAGGAGTTTTTCTTTTGTTCTTTGAGACATGATGGAAAATCAATAAATGGCTAAATGCACACTCAAGCATACCCCCCTCCAAAAAGAAAAGGAAAAAGAAAACAAAAAACAGGTAAAGAGCCTGTGCGTTATCCTAAGCAATGCTAGACAATCTTTCCTAAAGTATTTTCATCAAGATGTTCAAACAGCACATGTCCATGATTCAACCAGACAGTAGTCACAATAATGTGAGACATATGATTTACACCCTCAACCAGCTCTTTCCCATGCCTTCTTCAGATGCCCAAGAAACAAGAAACAAGAAACTCTTATGATCCCACAAGCGACAAGAAACAACACACATTCCTCACATAACCCAAACATAGAAGTTCTCTTAAATGGCTATGAAATAATGTATTGTCCAACTATAAAGTGAGAGCTGAGAAGCCTGTTAGTGATTGACAGCTGTATTTAGAAACAAGAAGTACCTAGCTTTTCTCTTAAGGAGCAATCCGAAACAGACACAGAGAGTTTTCTTGACACTAGTGGATCAATAGTGGAAGACTCAATGAATAACCATGGACGCAGAGAGCTTCCAGCAGCAAGCAAACCATTTGCTCCCGTATAAACGTCTATAACCTGCGCAAAGAATATTATAACCTAGATAAGCCTTCCCACTTTGGCTGCACAGATAAAGAATAAATTCTACAGCGAAGAAGGAGAAGGAATAAAAAATTATGATGGTGATAAACTGACAAGAAGCAAAACTATTAATCTAAGTGAAACTATGAAGTCATAATATTAACAAGCAAACACATAAATTCTAGCAGAAATCTAAAGATAGCTCCAAATATCACTACACATAGCCATGCTTGTACTCTACAGCACCTTGATTATTCTACCATTGTGATGAAGAAATCAACACTTTTTCTTTTTCTGGACAAGGAAAAATCACATTAAGATCAACGAAGTGGATGCAAAGCTATCAATCCTGCAAAAAGAGCTATTCACATCCGCAATAAAGACTATTCACAAAGTGAAGAAAATCAAGCAAACAAAAGTTATCACTATCCCAAAATAGGGAATCCATGGAAAGACACCTCGACTGTTCCACATCCCCAAAGGCTCTTCTATTTCTCTCTCTCTTCTCTCTCTACCCCCCCCCCCAACAAAAAAAGATCCATAAAATGGCATGAGGATTAACCATGGCTATTTCCTTTCCAATTATCCTGTCAAAGAAACCCTAACAAACTACGAGGTGGTTCCTAACAGAATTAGAAGCTACCCAAGAGGACTTAGCTAAAAAGATCTATTGTCGAATGACATGCAGCAACTACTGGATTCCAAGTATATCTTTTTACCAAGATCCCCCCCCCCCTGTCCCTGTTAAGAGCTTCTAACACAAAAACAACGAACTTTTCATTGGAGCCATAGACGCCTGCATAAGATTCCAAGGGAACCTTTCAACCAATGAGAAGGAAAGAAGTGGAGGGAGAAACGCCTAGGGCTTGAAATAGTAGGGCTTGAGTGTAAAATTCCTTTACAGATTCCATCTAAGCATATCTGTTGAAGTCCTTGAAAGTAAACTCATCAAGCTTGTTGGAAAAACTAACAAGGCAGTCACTGTAAATGGAGGCATGTGAGACGGACAAGAGGAGACAAACACAAGAATCAGGATCTTGCACACATTGATACACAATAGAGGCTTCTCTATCCACTATAACAGCAGCGAGAGGGTCCCTCAAGGGAACACCATCTCATCAACAGTCATGCAAACAAAGAAGACAGAGGCATTGTTACCAGCACAAAAGGAACACAGGAAAATATTTCTCCCACCTTTCTGTGATGTATCTCTAAAGGCCACCTGATGTAGGATGCTCTAGGAGCAATTCCCACATCGAGAAAATTCACACGAGAACTTTCAAAACTCAATATTTCAATTCATC
The DNA here is from genome assembly GCA_017589665.1 of Selenicereus undatus. NCBI lineage: Eukaryota > Viridiplantae > Streptophyta > Magnoliopsida > Caryophyllales > Cactaceae > Selenicereus > Selenicereus undatus. Next base: position 32,714,206 of record JACYFF010031954.1, on the reverse strand, counting down.
CAAGCGCGTCTTTCCTCAATGCACGAGATGGTTTATATAGCAATCAACACAACTAAAAAAAAGGAATATAAAATATATCCGAAGATTACGACAACTAAAATAAGCTAAGAGATAAGATTTTATCATAAAAGAGAATCCCTAGATTACAAAATCTCCTATTCTTCCTAGAATACACACGGCCATAGAATTGCTTAGGAGAAACTGCATCACCACCTCATATAGACTGTCAGGTATTCAAGGATCCATCCAAAGCCTTCCTCACAATATTTGGTTGAGTAACTTCCTCCAAAGATTGATCTTCTCATTGAATCTGCATACATGTTGCACTTGCCCAAGAGATCCTAGTTGGAAAGTAATAAGTCCCTGACACTGAACTACCCACCATTTAGGATAGATTGCTAAACTACCCAATTGCACTTGCCCAAACTTCTTTGGATAGCTTCCCACTTTGCCAGCAAAAGAAAAGGATAAAGAAAATAGGCAGAAAATATGCCGGGCTGCTCAAGAGAAAAAGGTTCACAAGATTCACTTTCTAGAGACTTAGATTTCCAACAACAAATCCCCTCTCAAACCTCTTAAAAGGAAGAAGACCCAAGTATGATGAAAGCAAGAGATCAACAGAAAAACCTAAGATGCACACAAAGCAACCAGATTTTCTTTCCTCTCCAACAGATTAAGATTGTACTTGCTTAGGAGAAACTGCATCACCACCTCATATAGACTGTCAGGTATTCAAGGATCCATCCAAAGCCTTCCTCACAATATTTGGTTGAGTACCTTCCTCCAAAGATTGATCTTCTCATTGAATCTGCATACATGTTGCACTTGCCCAAGAGATCCTAGTTGGAAAGTAATAAGTCCCTGACACTGAACTACCCACCATTTAGGATAGATTGCTAAACTACCCAATTGCACTTGCCCAAACTTCTTTGGATAGCTTCCCACTTTGCCAGCAAAAGAAAAGGATAAAGAAAATAGGCAGAAAATATGCCGGGCTGCTCAAGGGAAAAATGTTCACAAGATTCACTTTCTAGAGACTTAGATTTCCAACAACAAATCCCCTCTCAAACCTCTTAAAAGGAAGAAGACCCAAGTATGATGAAAGCAAGAGATCAACAGAAAAACCTAAGATGCACACAAAGCAACCAGATTTTCTTTCCTCTCCAACAGATTAAGATTGTACTTTTCAATAAATTGACTCTTCAACAAGACAATAATTGATTATGAAATATGGCATACAATTCATATATTAATTACCTAAGTTAATGGCCATTCTCTATCTAATAATATCCCTATAAAAAAAGATAATATAGATTAACTTTTCATATGATGTGTAAAAGTAAGATATATGAAAGAAATTGATCTTAATTAAAAAATAATATAACTAAAATAATAGATTAAAATTTAAAACTAAAGGTCCATTGAAGCTATCCAATAGCCCCTCCTGACAGGTTCCACCGCCCTCTCCAAATCAGTGTGTTTAAACAAGACATCCCATGATAGAAATGATGCCTTCAAACGATCATTTCATCATTTACATTATCATAGTTAAAAAAAAATGGAAAGCAAAAACTTAAAAGCTAAACCCAATCATGACAAACTCACAAAGCATATTGGTGATTTAGTTAGATACAATCATCTGAAAAATTCTAATGTACCAAGTTATTTTATTACACCCTGCATTCAGTTATTAGTTATTACTCCCCATAAGCTTACTATCATCCACATCCAGTGAACTTGTAAAAGTTTAATTCAATAAATGGATGTTACATGCATGACAATCCAATTAGCATTCCAAACTAAGCATCTCTAAACACTCAAAAGTTCTACATCTGAAGTGAGTTTTCAAGAAACTATAGCGCAAGACGAGCGAAGGATGGAATTGGAACCTCAGATCTTGTGAGTTATTGTGTTAGAAGAAGCCTTATTTGAACCCATTTGAGCCATTGTTTCATCTAATTCAAAACTCGACTATAGGTAACATCTAGTGAGCACCACACAGCTCAATCAACAACTCTCGTCACTCTTTTTTTTTTTCTTTTAAGCATAGATAGATAGATAGATAGATGACAGATCCTTACTAGATGATATGTAAACGAAGCGTCCATCAGGACAATAGCATTACAATGCTTCCAAACTGAGCATAAAGGCACGTACCATCATCTAATACACAAACTTAAGAACAAATTGCACATAAATTAAAATCCAAATCAACTCATACACCATACCTAAGGAATGAAAGTACCCAAATTTCAAAACTAATCAAGTCAAGGATGATTTTAATATTCCTTCAAGTCAAGTCCTGAAATCCCCAATGTGTCCCTTACTGGCTTCACCTTAATGATCCATTCCAGTGGGTTACAACTTGCAAAAACCATTGTGTCGTGAATTAAAGAAGGATAAATGCAATTGGTTTATCCAAAAAATGGAGGGAAAAAAAAAGAAATCAAGGATTGAAGTACAGGCAAAGAAATCAGAACAGAAGTCACTGACATGGGAAGATGAAGGTAGCATTGTTATGACAACATCACTTGCTTCTGCAATTTGTGCAGGTGACTCCTTCACAGGCACCCCATTGTCCATGAAATTCTTTGTCACACCGGCATTTCTGAAGACAAGCCAAGTCTACCAACAAGATTAGAAGAATACAAGCTAATATGTCAAAGTACATGGTAATTATATTCAACAGACATGCTTCAAGGCAATTAATTATGTGTCATAGAGTGCAACAGAATCCCTACATCTAAAATTATTTCTCATCCTTTCAATTAAAAAAAAAGTAAGGAAGAAAAAGAAGAAATAGGCGGGGGGAGGGAGCAAAGAAAGAATGATGTCATCTCAATTCTCAACAGAAGTAAAATGTTTCATGTTGTGGCAAACAGAACCTTTCACTGATAAACAAACAAGACTGATACTATCATCTTGCAGCATACACAATGCATAGAAAATGGACAGCGCACACAATCCATAGAAAATGGTCAATGACAGAAACTTTAGATCCCAATTTGATTAAGCGCATACAAACTTACAGGTCATGGACAGAAACTTTGAATCCTGACTTGATAAGATTCACAGCCATACGTGATCCCATATTACCCAATCCAATGAAACCAACATTCTGTAGTGCAAAGCACAGTTAACTTCAACTCCAAGGATTGCAGTCACAAGATATAAAACTAGTCATCTCTTAAGTAAGTAAAGACAACAAAAGAGAGCACACAGTCAAAAGAAAGTACAACTAAGCAAAAAGCTGGAAACCGAAATATACAAGCAAACAAATAAAATGGCTATCAGAAACCGTTCTAGTTATTTTGTTCTTCAATTCACAGCTCAATATTGTAATTATTCAGAAAACAGTGCCCTGAGGTTCAGTGCACTTATTTTTGGGACCTCAAGCTTTCAATTTGAATACTTTAATCTATTCAGTTCTGGTGCTATTAATTAGTTCTTAAGGTGATCAAGCTGATGAAGTGGCTTTACAGGATAACCAAATAATTACCCATTCACCAAATTAATCTTAAACGTTTCCATTATCTTAGTAAAAGTAGCAACAGTAACAATAATAATTCTATCAATATTTATTATTATATTTTTTTGTTAACGGTAGCCCAGTAAACAGTTATAAATATTCATCCTTAATATCTCATACCCAATACTCATTTCCTTCTCTCTCAAGAATAAAAGTTTAGATTAGAGTACTCATTTCCACCTCGCACTACTCAGTTCCTGATTCCCACTTCTAAGCAACCACTATAATCATTCCCATGTACCAAAGATAATTAGGATTTATGGAAATTCATCCATGATTACAACACCAAGGAATCAGCGGAAGTTGATGAAATACTAATTGCCCACTAATTTAAAAATATATCACAGATAATGGAAGTTCATCAATCACAAACAGCATGCAGAATGATTGTTGAGTCCTATGATGTTCAAGATGATGGATGGGAAAATCATGCAAATATTAATTGGTGTGTCAAGTGAGTCATCTAAACCAAACCTTTCTTTCTAATCAGATAAAACCAAACGACAGTTTCAACTTGACAAACTTTAAAGATAATGTGGGTTTTCAATTTTAAGCAATATATCCAAACATGAAACATTGTTGTAAAATACGAGACCCAACTAAAACAAAAGTCTGCGTTTACTAAAATTGAACTCTGAACTTCCAAGATTTATGATACCCAGTATCAAACAGACTGACAGAACCCCATGATTAAAGCGCCAAGCCATATGAAATCAAACGTCACAAATTAATCCTTCATCAACTGCCTCACCCTGACCCAAAAACAAAAGAAAAAAAAGCTATTCCAGTATCGAGCAGGAGGAAAAGCGACTTTATTTACCTCCAATCGTGATTGTAGTCTCGAACAACAGTAGTCGCGGCACTGAGCTCGTTGAAAAATTAAAGAAATTGGATGCAATCTGTGCTTGGATAGAGAAAACAGTGACTTGATTCTCCAAATTCCCATCGTAAAATCCCGCTTGCTTAGGTTTTTTCGACGATATTAGTTGCTGATTTCAAATCAAAGAGGCTCAAAGGTTTGGCGTTTGCGTCGTACATTTGAATACGAACTTAAAAAGAAGTCTGGCAACGTCACTGTCGTCTTTTCTTTGTTCCAGTGCAACGGGTAAAACTTAAAAGCGCCACGTCCATCTTCCCTGTCTTTGTTTTGAGAAAAAAAGGGGAAAACGAGGGAAACATCTAGGACTTTTCATCAATCTCGGACTGGACCTGTCTGAATTGAAGACCGAATAAACATCGCGTGAAGGACTGAAGATCGGACTGATCTATAGTTGGTCTAGACCGGGATCGGACTGACTATGGACCGGTCTCAAGTGGGCCGCTACTGACTGGGCAGTTTGGGGCCTTTGGGCTGTAGTAGTTTGCATTTTATTTGTTCATTAGAAGCCCATAAATTCACACACTTTCTGCTAGTTTGAACTACTACCAAGACAAACGGCAGATTACACAAATGTTTCATCTATAACATTTTCAAGGCAAAGTTCACATTCTGATTACTCTGGCATTATATGCAAAGACAAGGTGAATATGAAGCATTTATAAAAAGAAATCATCCTTCTTTTTTTTAATACATACTAAAATCACTAAAATTTTGTTTAAAGCGTTTCTTTCAAATTTACAGGTTTTTGCTGAAATTAAAGATCTGGTTACTCATGAAACCTGGGGTGGCAGTGGGGAAACTCCCTTCGATGATGGAAAGCATACTGCTATCAGGCAAATTAACATATCCCGCAATATTGGCATTGTCTACATTAAAGTCTTGTATGAGTATAATGGGCAAGCTGTATGGGGAAGTAGAAATGGAGGAACAGATGGATTCAAATCTGATAAGGTAAATGGCACAGCAACATACATAGCACTAGCCACCAGAAAGAATTCCACAACACAGTGAATAGCATAGATTCACAGAATGACAATTAACAACAAACCATTATTCATGCAAAATTAAACCCAATCACAAGAGATTTATTACCTTCACAGAGATGGTAGAGGATGCCAGGATGGGAGGCTAAGCCACATCGAGGCCAGAGAGCGAGAGGGAGATTGAACCAGAAAGCGAGAAGGACACTGAACCAAACGAATTGAGGCATCGAGGAGCAAAGAGCGAGAGCCGAGAGGCGTCATCCATCAAGGAGACCAGATGGCAATCGGTAGAGGCAGAGAGGACGAATTGAGAAAGAATTGAGAAGGGTAGTAGAACTGTAGAGCAGAAGCCAAAAGGGAAGGCCGAAGGCGTCGAGCGACTGAGCAGAGAGGGCCAAGGCGCGCTGTGAGTCTGTGATTGAAGTGAAAATTGAAAGCCCATATTTCAAAATCGGTTAGAAGTGAAAAAACCCTAATTAGAGTCGGTCCTCAATCCGGGTTTCGGTCCACCCGGTCCAAAACCGGACCGGACCGAAGACCGAAAAGGCAAAAACCTGGACCGAAGACCGGACCGAAAGGCATCGGTCCGGTCCAACCCGGTCTTCAAACCGGACCGGTTTTGGACTATTTAATGAACAGCCCTAGAAACATCAAGCAAGTTCAGCAATCATTTATCGACTTTTTCATGGTATGGCAACTAACGGGAGTGCTTAACATAATATATCATTGGACTTTTAATTAAGGACCGTGAATATCTTTGGACATTGAAATTAATCAAAGACTCTTGAAACAAACAAAACGCTTTATTTTTTTATAATTATTGATGATGTGGCTTTTAAAATAGTGATGTGGTTTTTAAAATACCGATGTGACTAAATAAATTATATATAACATGTAATTAGTATATCTTAGTCCTTAAAAAAATAGCCAAATATGATTTCAATTGTAGCTCAACAATACAAAGCTAAAAATGTTGCGCAAAATCAGTTACCAATGCCAACATTATCTCTCTTCCAATTCTTTTTCTCTCTCTACCCCCTTAGTTTCTCTCTCTATCTCTTAATTTCTTTGTACGCATGATTTAATCACTGATTTTGAGTTTTCTTTGCACATTTAGAACCATGATTTATAGTACAATGTGTTGAATATGACAATTCGAGCATCATTTTGATCAAGAATGCACACAAATTCATCTAAAATTTAACAAATTTCAGGCCAGCTTCTTTTTTTTTAAAAGAGCAATATTTAGAACTATGATTTAGAAGAACAACATTTAGAACCATGATTTAAAAGACCAACATATTCCTAACATCAAAAGCTAATGATGAGTAAGTCTCTACAATGAAATCATATCATATATCATCATCATGTCTCATATCTCATATATAATATAAAAAAGGGAAATTTACATTCTAGTGTTGGAACAAATTTGTGTCTCGTTTTTTATACTTATTTTATTTTGGTGTTGTTCGTGTTGGGAACAAAATCTGGCAGTACTTTTTACGTGGCAGCTTAGGGAAGGGCAAAGGTCTATTGCGGCCTTTGTGTAAGTGACTTGGCTTTTCAAATGGAAAATGGTGGAAGTTATGTGTAAAGTAAGGGAAAAAAAGGAAAAATTAAAAAATTGAGAACACTTGGGAAGAGAGTGGGAGTTATTGTGGGAGGTTGAAGAAGTTACAGAGAAAGTGAGAAGGTGTAAAAGAAGGGGGAGATAAACAGAAGTGTACGACCATCCACCATCGAACATTAAAGGAGGCGAAGTCCGAGTTCAAAGGTGGATGGTGGTCAAAATCAGGACTCCTTTTGGTGGTTGGGTGCAGCCTTGCAACAGTGACAACATAGTTGGGAGCAAAGGTAAGTTTTATTGCATGTTTATGTATTTGTTGAAGTTCATAGCATCTCTATGCATATGTTTGGTCATATGTGTGGTTGTAAGTTGGGCATGGGAAGCACACGTAGTGAGATGACTTCTAAGTTAAAGAGGAAATTAGAAATTTGAAAAATTTGGAATCAGGTTTAAGGATGTGATGTGCTTATGTTGGGTTACTTGTTTCGGATGCAAAGTTGAATATACTTGCCAATGTTGTTACCTGTATTCCCAATTTTGCCATTGTTGGTTTGTATGTGATACTGGGAAGGTGACATGGTTAACCTAGAATTATAGAGTATGCAACCCAAGTTGAAGCCTTCGTGTGAAGTGGTTTGATGTAAATTGTCAGTGACAACGGTATGTGGGTTGGGTTGAGTGAGAGATGGAGTTCATGTACCTAAAAATCAGTTGACTTTGGGTAATGGTTGGAACAGTGTACGTGAATGTTAGCCCAATAGGTACATGTGGTACAACTAGGTACATGTGACAATGGTATGTGGGTAGGGGTATGTGGGGAGTGAACTGTTTGTTAGGAATGGTAGGAGTAAATATCGATGATTTATGGGCAAGGTGGGAATGGACCATGGATGTGTGTAATGTAGATGTGTAATATACCACATAGTGGATATCTGTTGGAGATGAATGTTGTACGAATTGATTTGGAATTGGAATGAGGGTAATGGGGAGTAAGGAATTTAAGGTTTGGGGGTGCTATGTGAATATGGTGGATTAAGTATGTTGATACAGATGTAAAAATAAACTGGCCACAACTGTGAATTGTGTGGTAAATGAATTGATTGTTGCTTTGTAAGTAATGGTGGGATGAGGATATGATTAACCTGGAATGGTATACTATCCATCCTAGGTTGAAGTGCTCCTGTAATGGGGCTACAACAAAATGTAAGTGTACTGAGTTTATGTTTGGTCAGGAGTGGGACTGTGGGAGGGATGGGTTTGATGAACCTAAAATGAAGCAAGTTAGATGTTTGGTAGAAAGAGTTTGCATGAATGTTAACCGAGCATTTGCATGTTCCCTATCCCAGGTTATGCATTTAAGGATGTGGGGACTATAACCTGTCTGTCTGAAATGTAGGAGGGATAAGTGTTGATGATTTAGGGGAAGGTAAGAATGGAAAATGGATGTATGCAATGTAGATGTGCAATGTATGTCATAGCAGATATCCCCTAGATATGAATATGCAAACCCTGGATAAATGCAGGTAAAAATATGGTGTTTTGTGATATTTATGATTGTTGTGGGTGTACAGTATGTGCATATGTGAGTGGGGTGTTGCATGAATGTGAGGTGGCTATTGATGCTGTAGTGATGTGGCAGGCTTTGATGTTGTCATAAATCTTGTTGATTCTGAGGCTGACCATATTGTGCGCAAAACCATTGCGTAATGTGTTTGTTTGTGTTTGTAGGAGTTCGTAATGGAACTAAGACGAAAAAGTAAACGATGTACTACAATAGATGGCAATGAGCGTGAACCATTATCAAAACGGCATCAGACGATAGTTGAAGAGATGGGGGAGGGTTCGTGTAGTGGGCAAAGGAGAACAAAGATGGCAGAAGTGTTGGAGGAGGTGGAGGTGGAGGTGGAGGACACTTCTTCTGGGAGTGAGAGAGTAGTGAAAATGGGGGTAGTAGATATGGAAGTAAGTCGCTAGAGGTAGAGTCTGACTTTGCGGAAGATGTAGAAGACTTAGGGGCAGGGTGTGACCGGTGGGTAGAACCAGAAGGCAGCTTGGGAAGCGAATGAGTGTAGTTCCAAAATTGGAGAGTATGTGGAGATCGTTTGAGGAAGCGAAGTTATTAGACTCTTAAGGAAGTGCCTTCGATGGCGGAGGTAAAGGTAATGATGACAACAATCCTAATGTGTCTTTGGTGGACGAGTCAGAGTTGGAGAGTGAGGGAGAAATGAAGTCAGAAGAGGTTGGTATGAGAAAGAAGGGTGTTCCCGGATAGGACCGAAGGCAGCGAAGGAAGGCCTTAGGTGATGGTGTAGTACTTGGAGGGCATCCATTAAAAGGAGAGAAGGGTAAATGTGTACGTATTAGGGGTAGGTGCATCCTGGAATGCATTGTCAGTATGAATGACAGGTTGAGTGATTATCAAATGGACGCACTGATGGGAACTGTGTTGAAACCAATCCTTAAGTATCGTCTGTTTTCCATAGAACAAAACTTAGCACTTGCTCTCATGAAGTGTTGGGTGCCACGTAGTAAGGCATTTAGGCTGGCAGATAGGCTTGTGTCGTTCTTAATGTTTTATGTGGCTTTGTTGGCTAACTTACCGGCGACTGGGGAAAAGGTGGAATTTTCGGATGACAATTGCACAGCAGAGATTGCGAACATGGTCAAGGGCAGAGTGCATGAGGAAGAACAATAGGAATTGAGGAGAAGGAAGGTTGGCAAAGATAGCATGAATAGTCGGGTATATAAGAACTTTATAGGCGTAATGGTATACCTGTGTGAACAGAATGCTAGGGAGGAGCAGCTTGATCTGTGGTTGAAGTTGTTCACGTGGTTAGTCCTTAGTGGGTTGATGTTCCCTCGTTCTGTATATAGAGTAGCATGGGAGTTACAGCGCTATGCGAATGATGTGCAAACGATGAGTAGGTATGTGTGGGCGGAGGCAGTGTGGTGGTACCTGGTGCAGTGCTTGGATGATATGCAGAGGAGGCTGCACAACCCAATATTAGAGCTTTAGTTCAATGGCTTTCACTCCTTCTGCGGGTAATGTCTTCAATTGTAACATACAAATTGTGTGGTAATGTATAAGTCGTTCATTTGTGGTGTAGGAACAGTTATTTGGTATGGTTGGGAGGATGTGAATAGATGTAATGCTTGTATTTGTAAGTTAAAATGGTGAAGTAGTCCGACAGTTGCAAGTATGGGTATAGTGTACCTGTGATAGAACATTGTGCGGAGCTGGATATTTACATTGTAGATGTTTTGACTGAGATGTGTAACTAATTGGTTTTCATAACATAGGTGTGGTTTTATGAGTACACGACCCGGTACGAGGTGTATGAGAAAAGGACATTCCCCCGCATAGGTAGCTGTGCTGAAGTGTACCACGAAGGTCGGTACGATGCAATGGAGCTTGTAGCTGGAATCGAGGACCATGAGGTAAGAAAGTGTTGTCAATTGTGTGTTTGTATTCCCTTGTAGAGGAAGTTGTGTTGTACCAACACAAATGACATTCTATTCATCTGAAATAACAGGTGAAACTTGTATTACATCCGCGTGAGGAAGAGCTACAGGAACCAATTGTGCGAGATTTCATCGAGGGGGATGAGTTCCGGTACTATGTGGAGGTAAATGCATTTTGGTATTGCCAGACAAAACCATCGGGAGGGCGGGAGGGTTCTACGTGTGGTTATATTAACATTGTTTTATGTTGTTGCTAGTATATGTAGGGTGTTCTGAGCTTCGAAGAGTGATTGAGGTGTGTCTGTGCTGCGTTGCGTAAAGAGAAAGATGTGCACGCTGCAACGTGTGCGCAGTTAGAGTCATGTAAGGCTAAGTTGTCAGAGGTACAGGGTGCAGCAGTACGTATTGATGGGAATGCTACGGAAAAGGAGCAACAAGGGGCAAGTTTAGATATAGGTGGTGAAGGCATTTAGGTCAATATGAGTGTGGCTGATGCGGACTCGGGTGAGTTTGGAGTGGAAAATATGGACAATGTATGTGGATCTCCGAGGGACAATGTGGGATAGAGTCCAACCGAGAATGAAGTGACTGCTAACATGGCACGTTTTAGGAAAGTTGTGATGGTGATGAGCAAGCAACAGAAGAAGCAGTAGGTGATGCAGGGCCATAGCTGCGTGTGGTGCAGCAGGAAGTTGGGATAACAGTTGAGGAGGAGACAATAGAGGGTGCAGAAGAGGATGCAATTAACCGGCAGCATGTCGGACAGGTGGACCATGGGCCCACGGATGGCATCGACATAGTTGAGGAGGTTGAACATGTGGGGAGATACGTGCAGGGGACCACTCATGTTGATGGAGAATAGGGTAGTGGCGCACCTCCAGCGGAGAATGAGATGAGAAATGCAGGGTGTGACGAAGTATGTCATGTAAAGGGTGGTGATGTCGAGGTAGGTGATGAAGAAGGCAGGAGTTCATCTTGCATATCTAAGTGTCTGGAGAGAGCAACAAGGTGTAGGAGAGCTACTCCATCCCAGCTATCACCATACACAAACACGAGAAGACTACGTTTGTTGTGGTAGCGACGCCATATGTCCACTGTGACAGGTAAAGGAAGGCAAGGTCGCGCATCATCTAAGGGTGCTAAGTTTGGTCCAGCAGATGACGAAACTGTCATAGATGTGACCCCTCTTTCCATGGCAGTAGAAGCGAGCGGGGATGGCGTCCACCAAACGCAATGCAATTCACCAACAAAGGTGAGGGTTCATAAATAATGTGTTTGCATGTTTGAACGAAATGTGCGTGACATGTTTGCATTGACTGCCGATGATTCACAAACTGTGGATGCCGAGACGACTATGTCAGGCAGTGCTTCAACATGGGGGGAACTGGTCAGTGAGCAGGTATGGTATGCAGTGTTCGTTGGTTGGTGTATTACCATGTAGTGGGTAAGGAAATGAAATTTTCGTAATGTGACATGCAAAGTTGTTTAATGGTCTCCCCCACAGGCTGTAAGAGCATACTTAACGGAAACAATGTTAGCGATTAAGTTGAAGATGCTGAAGGACTTGAGGGCAAAGTGCAAGAAATTCAGGAAGGGGGCTGACGAATAGTAAATCGCAGTTGATGCATTCATTGTTTGGGAGATTGTTGTGTTGCTCTTCTAAAGTTGGAAATGGTTTGTGCTTTGTGTCTGTAAGCAGATGGAGCTGCCGGAGTTGCAACTGCGTCACATATGTGCAAACTACTTGGAGGGGCTAATCCATGTCGTTTTAAAGTACGACGTCGGAGATGATGCTAGTAAGTACTGCATAGATGGGTTTGCAATTGACCAATACTCAAGCCTGCTAGATGAGCTATATAAGAGCTTCCCAAGACTCTGCTGGAGATCGGTGTTCTTGGCGCGACATGACAAGGTGAGTCACATATTGCTTACTATGACTGTTTAGACTCCATTGTGCGGTACATGGTTTCCTATATGTGTACTTGTTGTTGTCTATTGAAGTCGGACTCTAAACAAGTTATGCACTTAAGTACTATGTACACCTGGAATGCAACTCCATCTATAGGTTTCTAGTGCAGTGCACGGGGCACAGAATCTGATGTGCTACAAAAGCGTAACAAATTGAAGAAACGGACGCACATAATTTCCTTTAAGTTTAGACTAGCGTTGTGTGAAAGTGACATGCAGGATAATGTTTTGCAGGCAAAGCTTGCAAATGTAGCTGTTGTGTCTGGTTCCATATGGGAGAAGTTAAAGAAGCGGGTCAATGGGAGGGTTCGCTTTGTGAGTTACCGTGTCATAACAATCCTCCTTCAATGCAAAAGACACGTATGTTTTGTTCCCCCATGAGTTATTGGTGTTCCTTACTGCTAATTGGCCTGCATACATGTAGGTGTTCATGCCCCTCTATGAGGTGGAAGGAAAGCATTGGCTTCTCTTTGTTGCTAATGTGAGAGATAGGTGATATATGGTGTATGATTTCGCCACGTCTTTGGCATATGAGCGTAAGGAGGCGCTCGTGCACAGTGCAGTAAGATTGAAGTCTATTTATTGTCAAACATGTGAATGTGCAGTGCATTCGTGGGTGTTGGTGTCACGTGATGCCCTGACCGTGGATATGCAGAAAGTGGCGGTGGGACTCGCATAGATGCATAGCTCGAAGTATGCCCAGCCTTTGTCATGGGAGATTAGATAGCCTAGTTATCCCCAACAGGAAAAGTATGGAGTAGGGTATAGGCACTTGTACATTGGTTATGCTTTGCCTTGTCTCTAATACAAAATATGTAGTTGGTTGTAGTGGCCATGATTGTGGCCTATTTGTCGTGGCTTTCATGGATGTCCTGTCCATTCACACTAATGGTTTGTACTTTGAGCGATGGTACGTGCGGCACATGAGGGACAAGTGCTTGTTGAGTATTATGCTAGGGAAAGTTGCGCACTTCCCTAAAGCTTTACAAGGTGCGTGTTGTCCTCTTGAAGTTTCAAGTGGGTTGCAGTACCATGTGCCTATGATAATGTGAACTACATTGCACAGTAGAAGATCGTGCTGATGTGGTGACTGCAGCAGGAATGGCATTGCTGGAGACTTTGTGAGCCCTCTCATCATGTTACAGTAGGTTTGCTGTGGGAGTTCTTCATTTCATATTTCATTCATCACAATTACTGTATGGCAAAGCTAACAACTTAAGTTGTATGGCGAAGTACATCAGAACATGAGGGTTGCAGTAGTGAGTGCAAACTGTAATTATTTGACATGTATGGTTTTTAAGCAGGGAAAGTCATGTATTGCAGAGCTGATGGGTAAAGGTTGCTGGACCCTTAGGTCCATGCCTGTTACTCGGTGTAGGTCTGCTGCTATCCAGGGATTGTGTTGTACATATTGTAGGTTAACGTTTATTGCTCTGGGAGTTGGGTTACCGTTACTATTACCTATGGAATCCAAGGTTGGTGGAGTGGAACTGAGGGGTTAATATGCACACGTTATATACATACATACATACATAAATACATACATATATATATATATATATATATATATATATATATATA
>JACYFF010031954.1:32575242-32690236 GCA_017589665.1 Selenicereus undatus | reverse complement strand
ATATATATATATATATATATATTGATAGACATCTGTAAGTAGAAGGGACAATTGTGGGTGGCGTAATGCTTTTGGAGCAATGTTTACCCATTTGAAATGTTGTGCCATCCAGAGTTTCTCTCTTTAATATTGTTTTGGTAGGTGGACACTTTCGCTGTTGTATTTCCAATAGTGGTCTGTTACCCTTATTAATGCCTCTGCAATCCAGGCTTCGTCCAGTGTACATGGCAGTGCGTCAAAGGAACGTGGGGCCTAAAAGAAGTTCATTGATGGCATACACACACGTGTCAGACATTGTGGATTAGTTTATGGCATACATGCCCTTGTTCGTTTTGCTTTGCCAATGTTTGTTACCAAAAAGTTGCACTGCACTGTACAGAGATAGGGACCGCCATGTGATATTATAACAATACGCAGGTTTAGTTCACATGTTGGATGCATGCTGGCAATGCTTGTTTCGCTGAGTACATGCGACAATGTAACAAGAAGAGCTTCAACTGAGACCACCCAATAAATTGTTCCCCAGTACGAACGACTCTACTCGAAAACTACGCTTAGCACCATCATGTACAACACCAATGTTGCCATGAACACTGATATCCACAAAACTTGATCGCGAGTGGCATCTGCAACCTGTGCTTTGAAAAACAATTCACTCTCCCTTCACACGCTCAACGTAGCAATTGCTGTAAGGAGTTGTGATCTTAATCGTCGTATTTCAACCTCAAGGTTTCTCACATGCTTGCATCAACCCAAACGAAGTGATCCCACCTCCTCTGTAATGATCATGTCCCAAGACACATTTATTTCGTTCCACCCACAAAACAACACAAAAAATACAAGTGGTTGTAAATTAAGTATGTGGATTTCAGTAAGGGTAATTACGTTTTGGCAGATAGTGTGCCTCCTATAGCGATCCCTTTCAGCAACTATAATTTCTACCGGTTCATCGTAGTGACATATCATCCTTGTTGTTCTGGATGAGCACCTTGGGTTCGCCATTAACCCTCTCGCCTACCTTTCTTGAACGTAATAATTGCACTTAGTTTAAACCTACTCAACTGCAGATTGTATTGGCATTAGATGTTGTTACTCTTCTCCGGTACAGAAATTAGGTGGGAAGGTGGAGGGAGTAAGTGGGGTGTAAATACATGTCATTAACACTATGATGGGAAGTGATCCAGGTTGGTGGAGGAGTCCCTGTTCCTCAGTTCACCGTTCCAGCCAACTAATGACATGACTGGGGACATTGGGTCCCACTTTAATTAATGCAGTGGGAAATTCTTAATCATTGTTGTTTAACTTTAACCAGACATCAAACTTGCTAGTTGTGGGTCATTACCTAACATGTTCTAATTTTGTTCATTTGCCATCGATTATAACATGTTGCCCAAGTAGTTATAATTTGCCTCACACAATGCGGCTCATGACTTGCTACATTGTTATGCCCCATGATAATTTTGAGTGCACATTTAAGTATGTACCCGGGTACAACTAATTGTGTACACCGGGAAAATGCTAAAAAAAAAAGTAAAAGTTGTCAACGGCGTAACGGTACTGCATAACGTACGCCATTCCCCTAATCTCCCATCCATAATCAAACGTTGGTGTACAACGGTAGATGGAGAGTTGGTGAAGTTTATTGGGACAATTAAGGCACTCATGCCTACATAACATCAGTGTTGTGCATGGAAACTGCGTTCACCGAATTCTTTCTCTACGTTGAACTCCTCTTCAGAAAAAGCCCTCGCAACCACAACTCCAACTCCGAACAACATTATTGCAGTCACCACCCATAGCCACCAACAATGATGGCTGCCAACATTATTGCAGTCACCACTCATGCCTACATAACATCAGTGTTGTGCATGGAAGTTGCGTTCACCGAATTCTTTCTCTACGTTGAACTCCTCTTTAGAAAAAGCCCTTGCAACCACAACTCCAACTCTAAACAACTTTATTGCAGTCACCACCCATAGCCACCAACCATGATGAATCCCCTACACTTCCTACCCTTGGAAGGGTTGATGATGGTCAATTCACCCCTCTTAAAAATATAACATTACAGTCGTTTATGGATTTCCCAGTATTATCTTGGGTGGATGACATCACACCTATTGAACGAAAGGACTATACCAACTTGAAGTGCCTTCTCCCGTCTGGAAGGATAGTACCTGGCCAGGTACCCATTGTGAAAGAGTTCGGCATAAACTGGGGTCATGATTGGAGATCAAGCATATGGGAAGACGGAAGACATAGTTTCCGTCTGAAGACTATAGTCGAACGAGAAGGTCTACACCAGGCATTTGACATTGACCGCACCCCTGGCTCCTTCATACAGTCCACCTCCGAGATTTGTGCAGTCCCAAAGCATGACCGCAGTCCAATACGGTGGGTGGACGGCTCCGGAGCACGTGAAGCAGCTAAGGTGGATATCACTCTCTGAACCCTCCAACAGTTGGACGAAGTGGTGCACTATATGGAAGTGCAAACCACACCGTCATGGCGGAGGTCCCACCGGAGGTTCCAATTGCAAGTACTCAAGATGTTCGCATATGTACATGGAATTGTAAAGGCATACCAAGTGCCTCCTTTCGGATGAACTTGTACACGTTGAGAACAATGGCCGCATCTGCTGTTATTGATCTAACGGAAACACGAGCCTCTCAAAGAAATGCCCACCAACTGTTCGGCCAAGTACATGGCCTCAATTACTTTTACACAAAGACGTTGGGGTTTGTCGGCGGTGTTTTCTTACTATGGGACATGTCGAAGGTGTTCCAGTACGGTTTCAACACTGAACCGTACCAT
Source organism: Selenicereus undatus (assembly GCA_017589665.1). Lineage (NCBI taxonomy): Eukaryota > Viridiplantae > Streptophyta > Magnoliopsida > Caryophyllales > Cactaceae > Selenicereus > Selenicereus undatus. The sequence continues at coordinate 32,687,425 of JACYFF010031954.1, read as the reverse complement.
GTCTCCTTTATTGCTAAGGTGAAAATAACACTCATGTAAACACTTGACTCACTTTGTACATACCTGCTCATATAATTCCGCTAACATCGTTGTTACTGTCCTCGTGTATGGCCTTTTGTAACTTACGCTTCCATGCAAGCACCCAGACCAATGATGCCAATGGCGAACATGGGAGCTATTTCGTACGTATGTGGGCCCAGACAAACATGTCTATGTGTACGATGTTGTTTGCGAATTCATAACCCCCAATTATATGTACGACAACCCAGGTTATACATTAGTTCTTCTGAGGTCCCACTAATTGTCACCGTTTTTTCGACCTAATACGTATCAAAATTGATGAAAATCGCATTACATGCCAGAATTCATGGTTGTGAATGCATTTCCAGATATCGTCCCTTTCTCATATCTGTAGACAACATATAATTACTTCAAAAACCCAGGTTGCTTGACATTAATTGTAAGATTAATGTTTGCAACTTTGAAAAGCCCAACTTTGGCATGCACATTATCTGGGAGAAATATGAATGCCTTTCATGTTATGTCCATCACAAAGGCGCATTTGGAATGCATGTTTCGTTGAAGTTTCAGTATTCTCTAATTTGTCATCTTCATTTACTGTATGTCTCATATTGCCACGTATTCTGCGATGACAACATTTTTTTCGTTAGTAGTTTCATAAGGTTAGCACATACGTCATCATTCAACGTAAACATTCTACATTTTCATTTCACACAAAATTTAGGAGCGTTCTCCTTGAAGGTACATACATAGTCATCGTACTATACCGATCCACATGACCTGACACATTCCACTTCCATCTTTACAAAAATGACCATTAACATAAGCAAGTTGGCCTCAAATGTGAGTGAGACGGAAGTCCAACACCGGCCATCATACTTAAACATTCCCCAAAAACAACATTGACAACACTGTGGCATTGACCTGACTTCCTTATTGTACTTTACGTAATTACAATTTCCACTACGAGGTCCAACTTTGAACACCCAACTACGCAATCCATCCCGAACAATAACTACAACAAGCACCATGATAACTATAACACAAATACTGAGCATGTTTTTTAGCTTGTCCACCTCCACCTTCAGGCCATCTTCAATGTTCATCTCGTCATGCTCAGCCCAAAACCATCCATTGCGGTCACCAAGAAGCCTAGCTTTAGCCTCGTTGTGCTCCTCCACCAGTTCATCAATGATCATCATCGACCTTGAATGGTGTATTTTGGGTCAATAAATCGATAGAAATCGCATGCAATCTCATCCTACAAACACACAAACACGAAACATGCCTTTCATTTGTAAATGTTGTAGTCCCTGACTTTGCTACCTTCACTGAGCTATGCCAGTTTAGAAGGTAGAAGATAAAATTGATAACAAACATACCCTCTTCGGATAGCGACCATATCGTCTACAGTAGTTGTCATTGTTCTCCACTTCGACTGCCTCGAGCCCACATTTATAGTAAAATGTCATTGTGCAGCAGCTACAAGGGTCGTCCTTGTCCTCGTCAGAACTATCTCTGCTACTCGATCCACCATTGGCACAAGGCCGAGACCAGGTTCTGCTGAATGTGTCCAAACTGAGGACCACTTCCACCTTTTTGTCCTTTACAATCACTATGAGAAAGATGTAATATTTTTGCAATGACCTCCTCCCATTTGTTTAAATACACATAGCTTCCAACAATAATGACATGAGTTACAACTAATTACTTACGGTTGTTGTAATGCACCTATTGGTAATTAATGTAGCTGAAGTAACTTTGCTTCATCCCCTCACACATACATCTCCATTAATTGCAACTACATGGTACAGTGAACAACAAGTGCACGACTTACATCTACCTACCTAACTTACCCAACCCAATCCCACTTTCACATTACCACTTCATACTCACACAATTTTGCCGTGGACATACCCATATTTTTCGACCACCCTAATTATAATACCAGTCACCCTGGTTGTGTTCTCCTACTGAGGGTATTATCAGCAATGGTTTTTGTTGGTGTTGAATAAAATTTTACCAAACTCCCTCTCATATGACTGATTCTTCATAACTAATGACCTTGTATGTGATTTCCATATATATCTATTTTCGCATCTTCACAAAAAAAATAAAAATCAATTGCTTTGACACGCATTAGTTGACGTAATTTGTTAAATATTTGCATGTTGCGCATTGCACATTTCCCACCTCTAACTTATGTGACACGGAATTACGCAAATATCAAATGTCAGGCCGCCAGCGTCCACCAGCCTTCGCACTGCTATCTGCTAGTTACACATGTAATTGTGGTTATTTGTACTTGCACGTGGCACATGTTATTCTGTCACTTAGTTATTTTGGCATGGTATCTGTCACCCTTATCCCGGGTTTACGATGACGTCTGCCTGAGTTAAAAACTACATTCTAAAATCATTACAATACCACCGACCTTGCCACACCGCAGGAGTTGAACAACTTCCTAGGATACATTCCCCTTTTGCTGATGTATGTGCAACATAACAACCGCAACCAATTTGGTACAACATACTGGTCATATCATATGCCCAACCTAATTTTATACATGCATGACAACAACATTCACCAATAAACTAACTGCAAAATAACAAATACATAATGTCCGAGTCAAAGTTGCCTGTGCCAAAGTACAGGCACAACTGAGGGGAAGTGAACGATCATCCATTTACATTTACACAACTGGATGTCGACCTACACAAACCAAAACCACTTATGCGTAAACATGATTAGTAATTGCCACCAAGCAAGTTAGCAACATCTATGAGATCGCCTTCATAGTCAGCATCGAAGTTCGCATGAGGGTTCTTGCACTTGTTCTTATAGTGCCCAACCTCACCACATTTCGAACACCTCTTCGATTGTACTCGTTGCGTTTGCGATTCCCTCCTCTTATATTTCGGTCTGCCTCGCTTTCGTGGATTCAAGGGAGGTAAAATGCGTCTTTGGAACTCATCATCCAAAGCCTCACCTCCAACAGTACATTCTGTTCTTTCATCCACAGACGCCATGTCATGTGTCTCCATCGGGTGGACACTGTTCATGTAGTATGTACTCTGTGTCGGCAACTTGTAACATACGCTACCACCCACTTCCCCTCCCTCCTGATGACCACCATAGCTTGCATACATAGGAAGCCCTTCATTTGCCACTAACGACAACTGCATTCCCTGTTGGACAGATTGGTCACTAAATGCTGATTGTTGCTCAGTTGAACACTATACTCACCTCTGGCCCTGTTGTATGTTTCGATATTAATCACTAACTCCGCAGTTTCAAGTGCCTTCTTCAGCTTCTTCTTAATCCTCATGCTGACCCCATTCCCCCATTTTTCCATCTCCGCCTTCCTTTTGTCCCACTTCTTACCAAGCTTCTCAATGTGTCCAATTACCAGCCGCGGGATTGACACGGGTCTCAAGTTCCGCATCTAGTTATTCCAACTCTCCACGGGCTTATTGTTCAACTTCCCCCACCTCTCATTCCCAAATTTCGACTGCGCCCAATGCTCAGGTTTATTCTTCTCCACCCATTCAGCTAGCTTCCTCTTGTACCTTCTCAGTTCCTCCATTGCACTGTCATACTCTACCACAATGGGTGCGTATGCCACTCACATGAACATTTCCCTTACGAGCTCCTTCGACGCATTCTGCCTAATTCCCAACTTCTCAGCTTCTCTTACAAAGTTCTCTGTCAAGTGCCTCACACAATATGCATGGTTCTCCTTCCTAAACACCTATGGCATGGCAGCAAGCAACCCCTGATTTCTGTCTGACATTACCACAGGCTTCAGCCCAAGCACTCATGCATCACAGACAAGAACCAAAGCCAATCCTCATTGGTCTTCCCTCCCACAACCGCTTAAGCAACATCAAACAAATGGTTATCCGCATCTAATGCAACCACAACAAGCATGGTTCAGTCATACTGGCCACTGAGATGAGTGTCGTTAATAAACAACATCTTTCGACATCCCAGTAAGAACCCATTTAGGCACGCACCAACTACGACAAACATACGCTTGAACCTGCATCCATCCAACTCCACAAACGCCCTTGAATCTGGATTTGCCCGCACTATCGCAGCTCACATCCACGACAACAACTTATAATGGTCAACTGGCTTCCCTATCACCAACAACCGAACATACTCTCTCGCCCTCCACGATTGCATGTACGATAACATCATTCCCAACTCCAACTCCTAATCCTTCATGATCTGTGTTGGTGAATAATCTGTAGATAATCGAATTTGACATTCAATCATGCGCGCTAGCAACTTTGCTCTCAGCCTTCTTTTCCCCCACCTTCCCATCTGGCATCGATCGCCAACGCTATACTCTTGTTGTCCCCTAAATTCCTTCACTGTCATCCCATCAAATTTCAAATGACCCCTAACATAAATGTAAAAATTGCAGCCTCTCACTTTGCACTTCACCACAATGCGCTGCTTGCAGTTCCTCTCTAATTTGTAATCAAATTGATTAGTTACAGCATACTTCCAAATGTTGTACCTAAATGCATCCGCAGATGAAAATATCTGTCCCTTCCATGCTATTTCATTCTTCCATATGCTCATCCTCCTCTTGTACGCCTCCAAATTAACTGCAGACTGGGACCACACATGCTCCTCCCCATCTGCGTCACTTTCAGAGTCTGTCGCTGAGTCGTTAAAATTCTCATCCACTGTGTCAACTGCTTCTTCTCCATTGCTCATTTCCTCTCCACCTATCGATTGCTGCCTGCCACTTTCGCCATCAACCCTACACAATTAATTAACAACACATTATATTTCTCCCCCCACCACACATTTCGTACACCCAAATTCCCTACTAATATGAACAAATAATACCATCCTTAATACACACTCTTACCTTGTTACAATAGCGACACATGACCTTATGCCATTCTCTTGCATGCCGTGATCCTTTACTTGTGCATAACCTCTACCATTGTCAGACACATAACAAGTACCCTTCGCACTACCCACCTCTGTTGTTTTGGTGACATGCATCAGTGGCAACATTGGTCCATTCTTGTCAACAATATACATGTAAGCAAACTCATCATTATCCTTTATCAGTTTACACACATCCCCATCCCTATGCAACGGGAACAACATACTCCGATCATACTTGGTATTATACCACAACCTTCGCCCTTCAGGCCCTTCCCCACTGTCTCCTCTACTAACTTAACAACGTCAACAACCCCCATATTTTGCCTAACCCATTCACAGTCACGACTCCCCCCTTCATATGTCAACACTCCATTGTTTCCACACTCCAAGTAACCTCCCCAACATACATACACTAAAACCTCTCTCACGATTACTGCACGCTCGTCATGAACACTACCTTCAATTTCAACTACTTCACAAACACATTTCCTAAGCACTATAATCACTACAGTATCTGCACACATATAACAACAGCTTCAGTACACAACAAAGTCCACTTCAAACACTAACTTCACATACAACACCATGTACCCTTTACATTATTCATATCTTGGGATATCAGTCGACACATACTAGGTTCACATTTTTACACATGCTGTAATACCACTACTACCACCACATATATATAACTTTTTAATTCACAACAACTACGAATACATAATCCCTTCATGCTACTGACATCCCTTCCCAAAATGATCCACACCTACAGACTGTCTATCCCATCCTTATAGCCTTCACACCCTGGGATATCAATGGACTTATTGGGGGTTATCAACCTCACACATACCACAACCCACCAACAACAGCTACTTCTACCTAATCTAGGACCCCTTCATTCATATCAAACATCACCACATAAGTTTGGCGTATTTTCCATTGACCCTCCCTAAAATTACTCTACCGTCAATAGTGTCTCCCCCATGTTTACCTTGTTGGCATCTTGGGATATCCATGGAGATATACCACGGTACCCAAATCAGACTTATCCCATTACGCCAACATAAACCGCTGCCACCAATACTACCACAATTTCATCATATCTAACACGAATACAATTCCCTCCTACTTCTTATTTCCCTTTCCCTTCCCATAATTACCCACACTTATCCCATCTTTATATCATTTACATTCTCACGTATCAATTGACACATAATTTCTTAAACCATAATCAACAATACCCTAATTCCCCAACAATTGCTGCTGCCAGCTAAGATATGACAAAAATTACCTTAATCCACTACTAATAGGTTCACCATCTACCAAACCAAAAATCCTTCAACTTGTCTAATTTCAGTTGTCTTACTTAACCCCAGCTTCTTCACAAATTCTCTGCCGCTCTTTTGCTTCAAATTCTCCCATGTGTGTCACCATACCATTTTCTCTCTTCAAAAATAGCACTGCTCCTCCTCTCTCCATTACTCCACCTGCCCATGTTTCACACTACCCATTTCTTTTGACTGCGCTGGCTTCACCACCACAATGAAGTTAGAAAGAGAGTACACAGAGAATACAAATCAGTTTTAGAGAGATAGTATAGAGAGAATAGAGATGAGTTTTCCATATGAAAATTTCCTACTCAACTGCAGCTACCATCACCTTCTTTCCTCTTCTTTTCCCTCCACCTTTTTAGGGCATTTTGGTCATTACAACCATACAATATATTGCTACGTCTAAGCAACTGGCAAAGCTTTTCAAAATAGAAATAACACCAAATTGAAATACAATACAAAAACGAGATAACAATTTATTTCAACACCTAAAGGTAAATTTTCCTATTAAAAAAATGGCATGAATGGATTGATGGTAGCTTGAAAAGTGTCACATTATTATTGGTTACCTTCTTATTTTTCTTTCATTTTGAGTTTAATCCCAAATGTCATAATAAGAAGAATTTAATGTTTTCTTTTATTTCTAAAATGAAAAAGTCAAAAATGGTTTTATAATTATATTTAGTTTACAATAAATATCTTTGAGATGTCAAAAATGATTTTTCTATAAAATGATATAAAATAGTGAAAATATTATTATTATAATAAATGTTTCGTGAACTCTTTTACTCATATATTTTGACAAGTCAAAAATAATTTTATAATTAAATTTAATTTGTAAATAGTAATAACTGTAGATTAACATAATCCTTTACTTATGGAGTTTCAGAAGTAAAAAAATTAATTTACTATATATGTAAAGAAATAAAATAATAAAAGTATTAATCTTTAAAAAGTGTCGACAAGCAATAAAATAAAAAATTAATAATAATTTAACGTGCCCTTTAAAAATTCTTTGCAACTTAGCACACTCACTTTAATGTTAATTAACTCAATTTGTCTATGCAAAATATGTATTGTAAGACAATATTTTAAAAATACAATCGACTGTTGATAACTAGGAAATTCAAATGACACTCAAGAATAAAATGGTTGTGCTGAATAATTTTACAATTATCCCAATAAAGAGCAAAATTTAGATAAATGGAAAAAATAATATTTATTAAAAAATAAAAGTGAGGTAATCATAATACAAAATTTGATCAGCAAGCTTTTTTACTATATATTATAATTTTATAAATTATTTATATATATTTTTTAGGTAATATATGTACATGAGTTACATGACCAAAATGAGAGTCATAATTTTATTCTTATATTTAAAACAACTACATATAGCATAGGCTCATTTTTTTATTACTATTTTCTTAGAATTTATATAGATCTGATATTTAAATCATGAACCAACAATATTGAAAATATTGTGTGAAAAATTAATATTAATTATCATAATTTCATTGTTATTTGTTTTAAAATTTTATTTGTTTCAATAATTGTTGTATATTACAGTATATTTTAGATGTCAATGATGATAAAATATTTTTATTTTATTATTATTAAATAAACATTAATGAAAAACTCATGTGAAGTACGGGATTCATCCTAATTCATGGTAGAACATTGGAAGTACTACTGTTTTTTGCAAATTTAGTAATTTAATTGTGGTTTTTGAGAGCTTAAGCAGTAATTTTTGAGCAGATGTGGGTCAATTATGGTCTAATTGTTCTAGCATATGATTTTGGTGAGGAGACTCAAAATTGAAAAGGTCTCTTCAACTAAATCCTAATCACAATGTTTCATGTGTTTTTCTTAAGATATATTGGATTACTAGGGATTGGTATCCATTTCTAGTATTTATTTTTTTGGTATATTGGTTCAATGCTTATGACTATGAATTTTAATTGATTATACATCTTCTACTTAGTTGAAGAGAGAGTGAATGAATCTTCAATGGTCGAACGAATTTCCAAGTAGAATTGCAATTTCTTGATGAATTTTTTAAACTTAGTGATGAATGTTTTCCTTATTTAATGATTTTCTAATTTTAGTGACAAACATTTGTTTGTTTTAATGAACCTTGAATTTCAGTGATGAGTATTTTATTACTTGCTTCATTTGTTTAGTGAGTTTACTCGTTGTTTTGTCTTGATGAATTTTTACATTGTGGTGATAAATGTTCTTGTTCTGAAACCAACAAGATCTTCAATGTACTATGCGCAATGCTCTTAGTGTTTTCAATTTGGAGCTAAAATTGAGTGTTTGGAATTGATTTATTAGGATTTTCTTGGACCAGTTTCTTGATGAATGTTTAAATTGTAATGATGAATATTTTTTTGCTTTGATGAATTTTGAAATTTTACTAATGAATATTTTTTTGGTCCTGATATATTTGACCTATTTCGTGTTGAATACTCATTATTTATGGATATGTGTTAGCTTTAGTGATGAATATGCTAATAATTTCTGATGAATTTTTTTTTGTTAATAAATTTATGCAGGGAATTTAGTAGATGTCCCTTCGTAGTAGATTAATAGATGCAAATGCTAAGAAGAATGATGAATATTTGTGAAAAAATGTTAAAACACTGACAAGCACATATTTTTAAAATTCATCAGCATTCTTATAAAACTCATTAACTCTTTGTGAAATCTGTAAGTTTATTACATATTCATATGTAAAATATTTGATGTACTTGATTTTGTATTTGTACACTTTTTACATGAATGAATAAAAACTTATATTCATGTTTATTTAAGAAGATTAGTGAAATATTTGTTTAAGTCAAATTAAATGTCATCACACTTGTATTAAATTCATCAGTATTGATAATATAAACTGAAGTGCAAATTAAACTTGTAAAAAAAAGTGTTGCATTCATAAAAGCATAAATTAGTACATAAGTTACATCAATAATGTTATAAAATCATCAATAATGTAAAATTTCATCATCTTATTATTAAAATTTATTAGTTTAAAAAATTCATCAGATTGTACAAAAGTTCATTAGTTTAAGAAAATTCATCATTCATCGAACATGGCTATGGATAGGCGCGTGCAAGATCACCCTTGGCATACCTAGCATGTTACTCCACAGAGTAATGTATAATCTACGATATAACATGTTGACATGTAAAAAAAATTGAAAGTCGATGACAAACTCGATACAACATTTTTAGCAAGGAAACTTAGAATCATAATATGAATTAATTGTTAAATTCAACCTAAATTAAATCCAAAACAACATAATTTAATTTTGACTCAAATTCGGCCCTGGCATGATCTACGAATAAAATTTTTGCGAATCATATGAATGATACTTTTTCCTAATAACTGCATATAATTTATTATGACAAGCTATTATATAACCTAAGTTCAAATTAATCAAACTTACTTTGTCTTGAATCTTTTCAGGCTAAAATCAATATGTTGCATAGAGTTAATTTGGATCTAACGTGGTCGTATGAAATTTGTCAAAATAAATTTATTTTGATGTAGATCACGTTGTTAAATGTGAGTTAATACCCTGAATATGATTGTCTTTACTAGCATACCATATTAGTTTCGATTGACTTCAAGTTGCTAGCATGGCTTAAGCTCAAGTTAGATTAATATGTGATTCGAAAGTATTTGAATTTGTGATTATATTTCCCATAAACTTGTCAGCCTAGCAATGCAATTAATTTAGACTTATTTTATATTAGTCTACCTGAATAGTCTTAATTGGAATTCAATTAAATACTAGTTCTAAAATTTTGGTACAAATTCTAAATTCTTCTATTTTATTAATTAAATGTTGATTTATTTTTCTGGATTTTCAATACTTTTAAAAATATTTCTCACCACATCAACCTTACTATGTCTGTGTTTAATATATTTTTTAAATATTTTAACATTATATTAGGGATTAAATTAAGCCATGTCATTAATTCAGAAAAAAGATAAATAACTCATGTCATCAATTTTATGTTTAACAAGCGATGTCATCAATAAAATAATAAAAATAGAACGTTTAATTAAGTCAACAGGCATTTGATTCAACTTTTGAGTTTAGGGGTATTTTTCTCTCCAAGCTAAAAGTTCAAGGGTACCATATGTTAACAACTCCAACTAATTGCGATTGAAATTTTATTTATTTATTTATTATTCTTCCTTTTGAGCTTGATTTAATTAAAATTTGATTGGATTTATCTCAATTTGAACGCTTATTGAGTTAAACCTAAGTTTAATAAAGTTAGATGTGGTTCGACTTGGCTTACCTCGACTTTGTGAAACTCGTGTATTATTTTATGTGGGAATTAGTCACTTCTCAATACTATTTTTTGGACTTTGTAAAGATTTGGATAAACATACTTAAATATTGTAGGGATAAAAGATAGAAAAAAGCACTCAATTCGACAAAAGTATCAATAAATCACCTAAATTTAGGTTGCTAGTAGGAAAGCTCCCAAGTCCAAATTATAATCAAAGAAAAACACTAAAAAGAAGGGGGGTCTACATGTCGCACAAATGCATTACATGACAAAGTGGCTTTTCATGAGTTTTGATTAAGAAAGGGATTTTTCATTTAAATTTCCCTCTAATGTATTAAATGAAAAGCTATTATTTTAAAATAATGGCGGACAAGCCATCACCTAAACTGTGAGGGGAAAAGAAATTGATCAACGATTCTTATCAATTAGATTAACTCAATTCAACATAAATAAATATAACATTAAAAATAAAAGTAGAGCTATTAAGTAGTAATATTAAAGTGGAGAAAGAATTGAGAAATACCGAGAAATAAGAGAGATGATTGTCACGTATTCTTAGAAACATTCACTTTCATTATTTTGGCCAATCCAAATGAGAAGACTTTCATTGAAAAAAGAATGGTGAGAAGTGTTTAACGAAGCCCATGAAATGAATAGATTTTACTCCCATTAACACCTGCACTAATTACAATTAAAGAGTCAATAAAAAATTCGTCGTCACTAATATGATAATAGCAAACCTATGCATGTACTTGCTTAGTTGAGTACAATGTAATATTTATTTCGATGATGTCAAACCAATTGAAGATGATGGTATGTGAAGTGTCAAGTCTAAGTAACATATTTGTTAATCCCCTTAGTTATTGAACTTACATGTGCATAACATTGTTGGTGCTATGGTGCATATTGTACGATATAGTCTAGGTGTTTATATTGAATACATGATTCCTAGTTTCCTAGGTTTGAAAGCTAAATGAGTTCTACTAATTCTAAACTCACTGGATCTTGACATGATATCAGAATTTTAGAGTTTGAGTTGTACATAGATTTGTGTAACATGTGCTCAAGAGTCAACTTACCTAGTCCTATATTCTTCATGTCACGAGATCAACACTTTTGAGTTACTAGACTTTGAAGTATGGACTCTTACATATAACTCTAAAGCATTCTTTGAAACATACTTAAATAAGTTGATATCTGTGTGATTGAATTTGCAAGCAATGATCTTATTAACTTTGAGTTATACTCAAAGTAACCTAACCTTGATATGTACATTCCTCACATAGCTTAGGTGAAACTTATCTAATCAATTGATATTGGACTGCTTAAGTGCTTATATTATGCACGTGATATGCTTGATAATATTTATTGAGGAAAAAAAGCCAACTAAGATCATGATGTTATTTACCTGTATGGCTTTGACATGTATATCTTGTTATATATCATTGATGTGTGCCAAACCCTTGTTGAAATGTACATATATGTCTATCTATGACAATCATATTAAGTACTTCAGCAGTGCATGGATCATGTGACTCAAAGTGCTCTAAATGCTATATATGAATTCATAACACATTTGATCATATATGTCTATTTGCTTAAATCTCACTTGTATGCTGAAGCGAACATAAGTAACTAGCATACCAAGTTCACAAGTCACTAGATGCTTAGAACTTCAAAACTACAGCTGAGTGTCCCTAAACTAGGTCTATTGAGAACTTTACAAGGATGTGAGTAGACTACCCTGATTAGTGTCATGAAAAGTCGACAATTTACAAAGTGCTTTTAATGAATTTTGTGACACTATGATCAGTTTGCTTGAAGCTAGAACATGCATAATGTTGCATAATTATTAATAATATGAAAAATATGCTTTTTGCATGATAGCATAATATAGCGCAAATAGTGGCTTAAAATTTTTCTAGTTCTATATTTTCTTAATGAGGATGATTCCTCAACTCCTAACATCTTACAACACTCAAGAGAAACCCAAAACAATGGATGCTCCTTCCTGGATTCAATCTGTAACAATCAAGGTGATTGTCCAAATGCTCTCTGCTCAATCTCTCTCCTGAAGGCTTAGAGCCACCAAAGAGAAATTATGGAAGAAATATTCTAAATCACCACTCTAGAGTAGAGATAAAGATTAAGAGAACTCATACAGAAGTTGGTCTTTTGTCTTTCATTTCATCACCAACTCATACATGGAAACACATTGAAGGGAACGAGTCTATAAATAGCCCAATTGAGGAGAATAAGCTAATACATACTGGGGCAAATGGATCGATAAGAGTCCTGTAAAATATCTTAAGAAATAAATCAAAAATTCAAAGATAATGACAAGTGCCATGAGCTGTAATTTTTAGGATTTCTCTCCCATCTTCTAGGAAGATTCCCGAGATTTGTAATCAATTAATGGGAGTGTTGGCATGTGAACTTTCTTCTTTGGTGGGTGTAAATCTATTCCATGTATGAAAATTCTAAGACAGAATGCTCCAAAAACTGAATTTTGTGCACATTCCACCTAATCTCGGCCATTTGTCCCTCAAATGGAATCCAATGACAACTTTTAGCCCATTGGGATGAAAATGACATCTTAGGAAGTAAATAAACTAAGAGTTGCATCAATTCGATACATGTATGTAAGAACCAGAATTCCCAAATTCAACAAAGTAATCACCCAATAACCTGCACTGTAGGGATAGAGGTTTCGCCAATTTAGGGATGGAAATGCAAAGGAATACTGAAGTTATTTACATATCCAAAGTGGACTCGGATACTTTTCAACAAGTTATAATTGATCAATTTTCAATCACATTTACTAGGGGAAATACCATGATAAAGTAGGCATATGTGCAAGATTTTGGTGTCAATTGACCTTCAGGTGGATGAGATTATCTCCTTATCTTGGTACAAGGCCAAGAAGGTTTCAATATGTATAAATTGGCTATATTATTTGCCATTGATGATGATCTATTGCCTAATGTACTTAATCAAGTTAATTAAATTAATTATAATTTAGTGTTTAACCTGAAATTTTGCCATTTTATATCCCTTTATTATACAATATTTGCTCAAAATTAACGAATGAATTTGGATTTTAATATGTTTTTAATTATTTTGTAGGAATTGTGAAATCTAGGAAAAATAATGCAAAAATTGATCCAATTAGATGCAAAGGCGAAGAAAGAAAGGTGTTGGATTATATTTGAATTAAGAAAAAAAAGGGAAGAAGATTGAAGCCCATTTGTGCAGCGGCCAAATCCCGTGCTTCCTAACTTCCTTCCCTTCTCTCTTCTTGGTGGGCCAGTTTCCCCTAGCTTCTTCTTCTTCCTCCTCCTTGCTGCGTGCCCAGAGACTTGAGACCTCATGCCACATCACTTTGTCTTCTTCATCAAGTCATAACTGCAACTCTCTCTTTCTCTCTCCTTCTTCATTTATCACATTAAACTCACCTGCCATTACCTTTCATCATGATCATCAATTTGATAGTTTCAAGCAGTAATGGGAAGGCTTAGTTTGGGATTAATAAAGCAATCAAGAGGATGGAGGCATGGTTTCCAGATACAAAATTGAGGGGCAAAATCGAAAGCAAGGGGAGGAGATAGTATAGAAGTTCTAGTTCTAGTTCTTCTTCCTCTTTTTTTTTTTTCCAATTTTCTTTCTTTTTCCAATTTTCAAATATGGACTCTCCAATTCATGTAATTAGTTCTATTTTTTCTTATTTCAGGTGAAATTTTGATTGTTTGGATGATTGATAGTTCAAGTGTTTGATCAACTCTAAGTTTTATTATGCTTCCCTCTTTCGAGTTACGCTAGTTAAATGAAGAAATTTGCATTTAAATCTTGTTCATTTCCATTGATTCATATCTTAGTCATGTTAATTTGTTTCATTTTCTCATGATTCAATTAGATTCGAGTCTATGGAAATAGTAATGTTAGGATAGATTAGTTATTTGCGACCTAATTTCATACTCCATCTCTGTAGATCAAGCCTCAAGTGTTACAACTGACTACCGTGCGCTTGCGGTTTAAACTAATCGTTATAAAAATCACAAGAAGTTTTTGACACCGTTGCTAATGATGAGTTTGTGAAATTAGGTTGTGTTGAGTTGTAGTTGAGTCGTTTGAGTTTTTGTTTCGTATATTTGATCTTTGATTTTTAGGGTGTATTTATTTAGTATTAGTTGTTTTAGTTTAGTTTGGATTTCTTTTGTTTCTCATTTTTTATTAGAGTTTTTATTGTGATTATTGTTTTGGCGAATTTTATTTTGGTAGTTTATGATTATTTTTCTGTTGGAAAAAAAACAAAACTACTGATTTTAGACTGATGTAGTAGCAGAACAGAAACGAAAGAACATCGCAATGCAAATTTTTTTTTCTTCAGTTTTTCATTTTCTGTTTGAATTGTTCGGAGCAGTTTCGTGTGAAATTTTTTGTTCTGATATTTTTAATGGGTTCTCCATGATGTTTAGAGTCTAGGCGAATTTTTTTGAAATTTTTGGGAATTTCAAAAATTTTATGTGATTTTTAGAAATAATTTTATGCTGGGAATTTTTTGCACTGTTGTGGGACTGAAAAAAATTGAAAAAGCATTTGTTCATGTTCCCTATGACTGTGTTGAATTTTTTGTATGTAGTGTTCTTAATTTGGAGTTTTATTTTCTGCTTAATATTACTTTTAGATTTTGTTTTGTTTTAGGTGCTATAATTTATGTTTGTGTGTGTTTAAAGAAAAATCAGTAAAAGAGAATGGTACGGTGTACATGGTTTGTGCATGTGCTTCTTTTTAGTTCTTTGTGTTAGGTTGCTTCTTGATGTGCAAGTCTTTTGGTCTTTCTTTTCTTTTTGTAATATAGTTTTATTTTTGTTAGTTTATTTTGTTTTGTTAACTTAATTATTTGAGTGTCTTGTTTCTTAGTTTTAGTCATCAGTTTATAGTTTAGAGTCATTGTTTTTTCTTTTACTTTTTCTTTCAATAACAAAAAAAAAGCCAAAAAAATTGAAAATCCTAAAAAAAATTTGAAAAAATTCTTCAAATTGAATAAAAAGAGTTTCAAAATGCTAGTTTTTGATTTCCCACAATTCTAGCATGAAACTTTTGAGTTCTTTGTTGAGACTTAATGATTATTGTGCTCAATTGCACCAAAATTTTGAAAAATGAAAAATCTTTGAGTTCATTGTTGTGGGTCTAAAGGTTGAACCTAGAGATTATGTTGAGTCTCTTTGTGCTGGAGGTGTAATAGGATTATTAACAAGAACTGAAGATCATGTATGGGATTTCTTTGAAAAGTTATCTTGGCACACGTATACGCTTGAACAAGCCAAAGGGACCTCAGGATACCCAACTCAAGACAAGTATGTTTTCCATGCTAATCCTCACCACCAGGTAGACTTTACAGACTCTTATGACCACCAATCTCACTATTATGCGCCTCCTATGTTTTGTGATTATTGTGAGTCTTCTGATCATGATATTCATAATTGTTCGTATCGTGATTATATTGATGCCACATGTGAAAATGTTGAAACAATCAATGAATTGACTAATAAAATGTTAGAGACAATGAAAGAGAGAATTGTTGAATATTCTCAATGTATTAGTTAGTCATAGTCAGGAGAATACTAACTTGCACGAGGCTGACTCTAGTTTAGGATTTCCTACACCTCAAGTTAGTCTTTATGATGATTTTGAACCCTCATATCTTGCTAGGTCTGATTTACATGATGTTATGCCTTTTCCTAACCTAGAACAAGAGAGTGACCTCCCTATGTCTTTTATCCTCTAACTTTGCACATGAGCCTAGCTTACATAGAGACGTCACTGATTATGTCCTAGTTTCTGCCGACCCACCCACCCGTTTTAATGATTCGGTTGAGTTTAAGATGGTGAAGACCTTGAGAGTGCTAGTGAGTTAGACATGAGCATCACAACTGAAGTTGAGCGGCATATGATTTTGATCGTTCAAATGTTATTTGTGTTCCAGGAGTCTTGTGAAGGGGTGGTTGGACCCACTAATTTGGAATTTGATGATGATATTTTTTTGTGAAATATAAATCTTTTTCCTGTGGGTTTAGGGCCTGTTCTATTTCACGTTTTAAATAGATAGATATAAGGAGATGTAAGGAGCTGTAAGAAGCTGTAAGGAGATGTAAGGAGCTGTAAGAAGATGTAAGAAGCTATAAGAAGTTGTAAGAAGATGTAAGAAGCTGTAAGGAGCTGTAAGAAGCTATAAGGAGATGTAAGGATAGATACAAAGAATTGTTGAATTGTAGAAGAGTTGTATAGTATAATTTGTTTTACAATGAACGTTTTGGATGAAAAATAATAATATTAAAATAATATACTTATTGAAAATAAATAATTAAT
Organism: Selenicereus undatus; assembly: GCA_017589665.1. Lineage (NCBI taxonomy): Eukaryota > Viridiplantae > Streptophyta > Magnoliopsida > Caryophyllales > Cactaceae > Selenicereus > Selenicereus undatus. Next base: position 32,670,482 of record JACYFF010031954.1, on the reverse strand, counting down.
TAAGTTAATTGCACAACAATAAAATATATTAATCCCCATAAATTTGGTGAATAAAATTTCGTCCACTTGAGGTGATTTTTTATATGAACATTAGTTTGATCGAATAAGCAAAGTACAAAAAAAAATGACAAAATTGAATACAACTCTTCAAATAAATGCCTATTTTAAGTAAATAATGTTTAATATAAATAAATATATGGTCATCTATAATAATATATATTTTATGTCGAAACTCAAATATAATTTACGTCGTTATATTATGTTTTTATGTTTATGTAAATGTTGTGTTCATAAGATATTTATAAATTTTGTATATTGGTAGTATCATAAAAAATATACATATTTTAGTAACTAAAATAAATTAATGTTATAAAAAATCTATTAGATGTAAGAAGATGTATGAAGATGTAAGGAGATGTAAGGAGATGTAAGGAGATGTAAGAAGATATAAAGAGCTGTAAGGAGATGTAAGGAGATGTAAGGAGTTGTAAGGAGATGTAAGCTCCTAGCTAAATCCTAAAAAACGCGAAATGGAACAGGGCCTTAATATCAACGACAGTCTTGATGAGGGTTTTTGTGTTGAATATGAATCATTCTCTTTTGACCGTATAATAACTGACCTCCTCTTTGAATCTTCCAAGTCTGAATTTGTCGAGTCTGAGACCATTATCACTAAGAAATTTAATTTAAACCAGACTCTTAAGCATAGTGAAAAAACGTAACTTGTGGACTTAGGAGCTAATGTTTTGCCTAGACCGTTCATTCACGATGACTCGCTTTCTAGGCCAATGACTCACTTGCTGACTAATGGTGAGTATGTCTATTTATTTCCTGATTGGGCCCAATAATTTGACAAGTTGAAGATATTTGTGCTGCATTGATTCTATAGATGTACTCTATTTGGCTCCAACTATGTGCTTTTTACTGTTTCTATGTAATTGAGAGTTGTTCTTCCGTGTTTGCTAAGCTACTTCATGTTGTAATGAGTTTCTATTTGAGTAGTAATTTTTAGCTTGATATGGAGTGTCTGATGCTCCATGGGCCTCTATCTAAACAGATTTTAGGAGGCTATAGCTTAGGTGTACTTCTGCACCTGACATGGTATAATCGTTCCTCTTTATTTTCTCTTTTTATTTTGTTTCCTTTTGTGTATTTGTTGCTTTACTTTGGTTTTATTGTTTTCTTTTTGTGTATTTGTTTTTATTTTTAGTTTTTTATTTTCTGTTTTCTATTTTCTTTCAATCCCAATGAGTACATTGTCTGATTTAGGTGTGGGGCTAGGGAAACTACATTTCCAAAGAAAATTAAAAAAAATTGAGATTGAAGAATAAATAAAAAAATTCAAAAATTCAAAAAATTCAAAAAGGTTTTTGTTTTTGGCGAACATATGTGCTATTCTCATTGGCTATGTTCTCTTACACTTGAGTTGTTAGGTTGTATATAGATATGGTGTGCATTGGTAAAACTTGGTTCAAAGTGTTATGTTTGTGCTAAATTCTAACCCCCGACATTTTTCGAATGCAAGCTTGACTATGGTAGGTAACCCATGAGATTTTGGGCTTTAAAGACTAAGTTGTTCTTTTGTTTAGTCCCTTGTGTTTCTTTCATATGTGTCTCTTCCATGAGTACATTTCTAGAACTTTCTATGATTCTCTTTGAAATCACATTTAGCATGTGCATTATGATAATATGATAGAGACATTCATTTCTTTTGTGAGCCATTTAGCCAAATTGCCACCCTGATTTTGACGTCTTAATCTTTGTAAAAGCCCTTTGAGCCTTGATCATTTTTGTTGTGAACTTTTCATTTTGGCCCTTGGCCTAAACACATTTTCCTACACCTAAGCCAAGACTAATGAAGCAACACTTCATTATTTGGTGGTTAGCTTTTGGGTGTTATTGGTGGATGATTTTGGTTATGTGATAGGATGTATCGTTGTGACCATTTGAAAATTAAGTTATGTTATTTTTATACATGCCATTGATTCGTTTTCTTATTAAAGAAAAGAAAAATGTAAAGGTTTCCAAGGAAAAAGAATGGAAAATTTTGATTAAGAAAATCTCAAAAATTTCAAAAAGAGTTGTGAATAAGAATGCATGGCATGAATGTTGTCAGTGTCTATACTCATTTCTAGTGGTCCAATTTTGTGGGATGCATTCTTATTTTGTTTTGAGACAGTGTGTTGTTATTACAATTGGTGCAAGTGCTGGTTGCTCTTAATTCAATTTGCTTTTAGCTCCTCATTTCCTAAATCATATGTCCCTCTCCTAAGCCTTTAATCATAGCCCCATTACAACCCTTGAGAAGTCCTCTTGATTGTTGTGTTGTATTTTGCATCTTAGTGATGGAGAATTGAGAATCTTAGTAAACCTATATTACTCTTTTTGATTGGGAGATGAGTTAAGTGAACCTTGTTACATCTTCATACACATGAGCATGAGTGTTCTACATTTTCCTAAAGTGAGGTTCCACCAGTCGAGCTTGTACATAATTTCTAAGTGGGGTGAAAGATTGTATATAGATGTCATTAGTGAGGATTAAAAGTTTCTTGATGTGTACATTGTGTTTATATGTGATCTAATGCTTAGGTTACTTGAGTAATGTGGTTAACTGGAATGTATACATTTTTCCCCTATGTCGTATATTTGAGTCTTTGAAAACCCAAAAAAAATTTGATTTTCTGTTTTCTTTTTATAGATTTTGTTGGTATATCTTCTGGAAACTCTCACGAGACCTTACTCGCCCACTAAAGGTAACCTAGAGGTTGAAAGGGCTTGCTGTACATGCTAAGTGTAACTGTGATTTATGAGAAACTGAGTTAGGATTTTATTTTTATTTTTCTTTTTCTAGGATTTTTAGTCTCATTTTACTCAATGACGAGCAAAATTTAGGTTTGGGGGTATCATTCAACCTGAAATTTTATCGTTTTATACCCCTTTATTCTCTAATATTTGCTCAAAATTAATGAATAAATTTGGATTTTAATATATTTTTAATTGTTTTGTAGGAATTAAAAATTGATCAAATTAGATGCAAAGGGGAAGAAAGGAAGGTGTTGGATCAGACTTGAATTAAAAGAAAGGGAAGACAACTGAAGCCCATTTACACAACAACCCAGTCCCGTGCTTCCCAGCATCCTTCCCTTCTCTTTTCTTGGTGGGCCAGTGTCCCCCAGCTCGCAACCCAATTCTTTCCCTTTTCCTTCCCAGTGTTTCCTCCTTCTCTTTCTTTCTCTCTTTCTAGTCTTTTGCGTGGCCTAGACTTTTCGTGCCCCATTCTCCCTCCTCTCCTTCCCTTTTCTTTCTCTCCTAATTGGGCTTGCTCTCTGCAGCCCAGCACCCTCACGTGACTCCCAGAACCCCCTTATTCTTCTTCCTCCTTGCTATGTACCTAGAGGCCCGAGACTCTGCGTTGCTTCACTTCATCTTCTTCATCGAGCCATAACCGCAACTCTCTCTTTCTCTCTCCACCTTCATTCATCACATTAAACCCACTTACTGTTACCTTTCATCATCATTTAGGCAACTAATCGCCTTGCTAATTATTGTCTGCTTAATGTTTAAAGGCAAAATTAATTTTTGACAATCACTAATGTGCTAGTTGGTGCTACCTGGATGTTAAAACAGAAAAAATGAAATACATTCTACTTTGAGAAAAGACCTAAAAGCAACTCTATGCAAAAAGTAGCCTGTTGGTTATTGCCTTAAATGGAAGTTATCAACATTAAGGCATGAAAAGAGCTTACTTGCCTTATCAAAAAAAGATAACAATAGCTATGACACTTAATGAAGGGTGAAAACTTGTCTCCTAGAGGCAAAAGAAGCCAAGAGTTTATGTTGTAGATCTCAAGACAAAACCTCAATGGTTAAGGCCCTTAAACTAGCTACTAGCCATTGGAGAGAAGCTTCAACAAATATTGTTGAGCGTCCAACAGTTACATTCTTTAACATCCTCCAAAGGTTTAGTGCATGAAGCTTATAAATAGAAGACCTTCTTGAAGAAGAGTGGAACACTCAAGCACATTCAAAGAAATATTCTATGTTTTTCTCACCTATATTCTTAAGGGATTGTATTGAAAATCATTGGAATATTTGTATGTGCACATTGAGAATCCCTTATCAAGCGTGAGAGTTGAGAGAACGAACTTATAAGGAAGATGGTTGGCTTGGAGAATTGTCCTACCTAAGAGGGGTCTTAGGTGACATCACTTCAAATGAGGTTTAGAAAATATTCCTTATGAGGCAAGAGAGTTGGGAGAAGTAGGTTGTAAGCAAGTGAGGTAACTAGAGTGCTAGCCTGCATTAGAGGAGTCTTGGGCCAACTCGCCTCATGTAGGATTTGAAGAGTGTACTATCAAAGTCCTTGGGTGGACATACCAAGTTGTAATATCAAGGAGATTAACACAAGCTGATTAAATCCTAAGGAATGTGTCCTTAGGCAGGGAGGTAGCTCAATTGAGAAAGTAAATCTTATTAAAAAAATATATTATGTTCATTTATTTCCTACAATTTACTGTGTATTTAGTGTCCTTGACATGTTCAGTTAGTTGTCCATAATTTTATTGCATCTTACTAAGTTTTATGGTTAAGCTTTCCCTTGCAATATTTATTGCCTATAATCCAATTCACCCCCTTAGGGTGATCTAACCTGCCTTGGGACCAAAACTTAATAATAAGGTAAAGAATATTACGATGTGATCCCTTTTTAATTCTCACTCAAATGGTAAAAACCTACTATATTAAGGTATTTTAACTACATGATATCATAATAAAGTAGTAGCAACAACAATAACAATTTTAACATCATAAAATATTTCAATACAATATACCTAATAACATAGTCAACAAACGTACACACACACACACACACACACACACACACACACACACACACACACACTCTTATTTTTGGGCTTTAGACTTGGGTTTTAAAATTGAGTATTAAACATATGTTAATTTCTTTTTGGCATTAAAGCTTAATTCTTATTTTAAGGCATTTAAAACTTGATTTTTTTTGTTGAACAATGTTTCCATAAATGTAAAATTACAATAAGGAGACATCAGGCATATGAAGTGTTGTTTGGATTTGTTTCTTTATTTATATATTATAAGTTATAATTCTTAAAGTCTCATTAAACCGCTAATTTTACTTTAGCCAAAACATAATCGAAGTCAATTCAATATCAACCTGTAAATTGTACCAGTAAAATGTAAAGCAAACCAAAAGTCATTAATTGAAGCTAGAATATAGGAGAATTTAGTAAAAGGGATGAACCGGTTGAGTAGATCGACTTCATAATTCGGTTCTTCTCTTCTCCTTTCATTTAGCTTCATTTCTTCATTTCTTTTGAAGATTTTCAATGATAATAGAACATACATAGTACTAAAATGGACTTTTTTTAGTATTGCCTTTGTCTTTATTTGTATCTACTCTTCACTGTCTTAATTTTTTAAAATACTATATGGTTAGCTATAGGTTGTGCAATTTTATTTTACATTTGTTTGAATTTAGGTGCCACCTGTGTTTGGTTCTTATTACAGATTTCCATCCAAACTTTATATATTTTCTTTCAATTGTTTCTTTCTACTCTTGAATAGAATATTAATCAAATCAAGTTGGTATTGAATTTATATTTTCTTAATAGAGAATCGTGAACTAAGCATATCATAAATATTGAACCCATAGATGTAAAGGTATAAAACTTAAACAAGCCTGAGCAAAGTATGGGTTCGATGCTAGTATCACCAATAAATCTATGATGAAAACCCCTAAACATGAGTCATTGAACCAATTAAAGTTTTTTATTCTTTGAATTATATACAATTCAAGGTACATTGATAGAAATTATTTATAATTTATTGAATTATAAATAATATTACTATGCCAACCATATAGACTAATTAAAAAATGTTAATTCACCTTTAAGATGCCAAATAAACTAACATAAGTTATACAAACTATTTTAAGGGTTTGTTTAATAATTTAAAAATATTATATATTTTGTTATCTATTATTTTTTAAAAATAATTCTACAATATATGTTTTCAATTTTTTCAGGAAACAATGTGCCATATGTGAGAAAATTAAGTAATGGATGTATACATCGTGTCTATCTAGAGTATAGTTGCTAAGTATTCAACAAAATAATTTGTTAAGGTTAAGGAAATGACATGAGGGGGGGACAACATCTCTTTGTGTTTGAGGGCAATTTTTGTCTAACTCACCTCGATGTCGCATAAGGAACCATATCTGTTCAACAAAGAACAAATTAGTGGAGCTATTTAAGGCTAGTCACCAAGTTGTTGTGCAGGAGATTTAATAGGCTTCCTTTAGTGTTGGAGATGTATATTAGATCTTGAGGGGCAAAAACCATGTAATTGCTCATTTTGGGCTTTTGGATTCGTATTGTATTTTGACTTCTAATGAGCATATAATAAGCTAGGTTGATGCAATGGAACATGAAAATTTAGAAAATGATAAATTGGTAGATAATGATTTAGATAACACTATTCTATCACTATCAACTTGGGGAAATAAGATTCGTGGAAAAAAAAGAGACTCCCATTTGTGATAAAGGTGAGAGAGATGGTAGTCAAATTTCCTTGTGTTCTTCATTCAAGGAAATTTGAGATCAAACACTGGAGTTAAGATGACATTTTGCTAAGCTTGAGCTTATTGATCATCAGAAGGTAGTGCATATTACTTCGGCTTGTCTTAAGGGTGAAGTGACTTTTTAGGAAACAGTTTGGTAAGTTGTGCAACAGGTCCTTGATAGGGCCACAAGTGCCTAGTGGTGTTGTACAAATCAAGGTCATCTCACACAAGTACTAGGTTGATCTATCGGGCCTTATCCCCTTAAGATAGGTTAAGTGAATCAATACTTCATATTGAAATTAAACTATTCAACCATTTAATCTAATGGATAAATAATCAAGGAATTATACAAAACTAGCAATCCCCCAATTCATGTATCAGTTAAGCATTTTTTCCTCAATAAATTACTTTAAAACTGATAATTGAAGTATCACAACCCTCTTTTAAGGTGAAGTAAAATACCTAAATATAACCAATTACCATTTCTTAAGGGCTCTCGATTTGTTTAGGATCATTAAGCATGCGATTATCATATTTGAAGTTTCTCAATTGGTAATTCTCTCTCAAGGCATCACACAATCAAGTTAAATACTAGGGTTCTAGTATCAAATTTCACATTTCAGTTCTTTATTTGATGCCCAAAACATGCAAGGAGGTGATCAAATTCCTCACAAGACAATAAACAAATAGGATCTAACAAAACAATCCAACAATTCCAAAATGCTCAAAGAGATTAACACCAAATTAAGAACATAACTAATATTTGCATGAATCCAAATTCAAAACAACAACAGATAATCAAAAATACAAAGCATAAATGTAATGATAATGAGAAAACAGAAGAGAAAAGAAGAGAAGAGAAAAGAAATGCTAAGCCAATTAACACGCTTGAATCCGTTGATTGTAAACCCAGTATGGAATCCTTGCAAATCTCCACATCAGTTCTCTCTCTCTTCCTCTAATCTAAATTCTAATCTAGTTGATGAAGTTGAAGAGAAAAAAAATGGAATGATGGGGTGATGAAATGAGTTTGAAAACAACGTTTTTATAGCGAAACGTCCTCGAAGTCGAACAAGCACGAGAAACCAAACAGGCTCGAGGGAAAGAGGTCCACCACGGACCACTCGTGATGAGCTTTTTTTGACATTCTTTTGTTCTTTCTTCTTTTCATGGGCATAATGACTTAGGGGTATCCATGGGGGTCAAGGTACATTCATTTAGGGGTCAAATTTGGGGTAAAATGGTCCAAAAACCTACAAAATACATAAAAGAACCATACCTAAACGTAAAGCGAAAATAGAGTATAAATTATAATATAAAGTACACAATTCTCCCTAAAAATGTAGCAAAATGACTTCAAAATAGGGTGCACTTTAAGGGCTTATCAAACTCCCCCATGCTTAAACCGTTGCTTGTCCTCGAGCAAACACTATATAAAATCGATAAAGGGAGATGCATCTAGGACTCAAATACATAACAATCTCCTTAAAGTAGGCAAGTCATAGCATATCACAAGCAAGAGTGACAATCAACGACAACCCTAAGTAGTGTGCACGTCATTTCAAAATTAGAAGGAGAATAAGGTTTTCGAAAGAGTACGAGACCACAAGCTTAATATAAAACTCGATCACCCCTTAAGAACCACAAAGCATATCATGCAAGTACAAAGAATTGTAGAGTTAACTGGATAGGTAGAACCTCACTTTTGGAAAATGAGAATCACTCCCACTCATGTGTTTGAAATATCACATAGGTTCACTCAAGACTCATTCCAAAGATGCAATCTACCATAAGTTTGCAAATTAAAGACTGTTCATGCTAAAAATGTATTACTTTTACGATACTTTTATACCCGAATTATACTCGTTATAATTGTTATGTTAAGGTTTTTATTTGATTTTATTTTGTTTTGTAGGTTTTGAACAAAATGAGAATAATTGTGGAAAAATACAAGAAAAATGCTGAAAATGCCGAAAAATGAAGAATTGGGCCAAATTGACCCGATCCAATCCCAAAAGCTCGTTTGTTTAGCCCAAGGAAAAAAAACCCTAAAAAATCCACCCAACCCATGTGCGAGGCACGTGACCCCCTCCCCCTTTAATCTCTTCTAATTTTCTCTCTCCTCTGCCCCGAAACCCAAACCCCTGATAACCCTCCCCTATCTCGCCATTCACATCCTCCCTTTTCTCTCTATAACTCACTCTTTTTTCTCTCTCTTCGAACAACCAGAACACCACCACCGAGTGCCAGCACATCCACCATCCTCAACCATCACTGGGTTTCATGCTAAGGACGCCAGCATAGCACACCAAGTTGCACCATCTCCTCTGCCCACGTGTCTCAAGATGAACGGTGAAGATTAGATGAGCTTGGGTATATATTGAAGAAGCCGGCTCCAGAAGAAAAGGTTAGAAGGTTTTCTAGGGTTTAATTAGCTTAATTTTTGAAGTTCTCACTTGAAATTCAGATACATCTTTTTTGATTTTAAGGGTTAGGGTTTGATGTTAGTTTAGGTTCTGGGTCTTGGATTTCATGTAATTAATTCTTGTTTTGTTAATTTCTGGTTGATGTTCACGAATTAAGCTTGTAATTGTAATAAATTTGGCCTTGGGTTAGTTGATTTTAGACGATTTCGTCTCCTCCCTTGTTTCAGTTTTATGAATCTAACAATGGCGTTGCCGCCATTGTTGATGGATACGAGCTGAGCTGCAAAGCAAGGAAGCATGGGTCTAGTTTATCTTCTTCCCCCTACTTTTAGACTTGCTGGAGCTTGGAAGTAATAGTTCTGGTGACAGGCTAACTCAGCTGACCGAGCTCTCCATTCTATCACCTATATGTTGCAATCTTAGGGTTTGATCTATGTCTCCTCTTATTTTAACACTAATGGAAACACTGGTTTTGTTGCGAGTTGATTGAATGGTGATTCATTTAGCAAGTTCTTTCCCCCCTCCCCTGTTTACAAGTTCAGTTCAATTTGGTGATTGAATGGTGTTGTTCGGTTGATCTCAATTCAAGTGATTGTATGGTGATTGATTTCAATTGTGTTGCTTCCTGATTAAAGCTGGATTAAATTGGAATTATTGCTTGGTTATGGTTGTCTCAGGGTTTGGTAATGATTGAATGGGTTATTGCTGCTTGCTCTAGTAATTTGGTGATGTTGATAAGGTTGTTGATGGAATTCATTTACTGAGCCTCCTTTGAATGCTTGATTGCTTATGTACAGTTGGTGATGTTTAATGCCTTAATATTGGGTAGTTATTGAATGATAAGGTTGCTCGATTTAAGGTGTTGGTATGATGACTGAATGGTGATTTCTGTAACACCCCCAAATTAAACATGTTTCTCTGTTTATATTCTCCTTAATAAATCTCTCAATTGTAATATGATAAATCCAATGATAAGGGCATTACCGCCGTCCAAAAGGACAAGCCTTGAAACATGAGTGCTATAAATGACACAGTTAAGCATAGCTTCAATCATACACCTTCACATATGATCAACCATTCACAAACTTTGTTAACCAATGTAACATTTATAGACCATAAGAAAATAATTCACCATCTAATATCTACATTTCCATCCACTGAAGAATTCAAAAATACAGCTTTAAAGTATGCATATACTGCATTATTTCTAATCAATCCAGATTTCCTTACTTCACTTATTTTCTTCAGCTGATTTGCTAGCATGAGGGCAATTCTCTGAGCATTTTCCTAAAGCAAAACATGAAAAACATTTTGAACTGTGAGTCGAAGCTCAGTACATGCATTTCTAAATTGTTAACTGGTCATTGAAACACTGATTGAGCCCATTTTGCAATTCATTTAAGGTTAAAACAGGGAATGAGATGAATATAAAACTGCATTGCTAATTATTATCTGGTAGTGAATCCCTTGATACTATTATGATCTATGGATAGGTGTACACCTGCCAAGCCAATCGGGGACCTAGCCTGAAGCCGCGCGGGTAACTGAAGAGTGAATGCCCTATAGATGATAACTGACGGGGTCACTAATTAACTGATAAATCACAGTGTAAACTGATTCATTGATGTACTTACCAAAACATGATAACGTTGATAAATACACTCTGATTTCTAAAGATACAGGCAATGGACGTACCTGAAGTCTTTAAAATGATATTTCACTTGATAATACTTATGCACAATGGAAACGATAGACTAGGCCCCATTTCTGTTTAAGAAATGTAATTATAGATAAATGTAGTTAGTAAACCATGTTCACTGACATAATTTATAACTTTAATGGAAATTGATTAATTAAAAGGCTTCTACAATTCCAATGATTCAATATAAGGCAAGTTACACCAACATGATCTGAAAAATAAATCAGTTAGGGTTATTGAACTTGAAATATAACAAATTGAAGGAAAATAGACCAAATGGAAATGATTGAGGTAATAATAAAAATATTTTAATTGATATAAATGAACTATGAGTTTATGATATTTCTGAAATGGATAATGGAAAGTGCGATGCGTCTAAAATCGATAATAGAATAGTTAATGCCTCTGAAATGGATAATAGAAGGTTCAATGCCATGAGGGGTGTTGTGAGGTTCATAAAAAGCTCAAATAACCTCAGTTGATCTGATAGACACTAATTTGAGTCATTACTATGCCCACTTCTCAAATTTCATTTTCATGCTCTCTTAAGTCGGTTTTCAAACCCAAGTAAGCTTCTATACATAATCAAACTTGTTGAACTCACTACACTTTGTAATGTCCTTGCAATATCCATAATTATATAGAAACTTCTGAAAATATTTTCAAATGTCACGATTTCTGTATTCACTCATGTTACCGTTTGATGGTTTGCATTAGAAAATTCATATCTTTCACTCCTGACCTCCAATTAAGATGTTAAACCCCAATATGAAAATCTAATAATGTCCAATAAAACTTTTATTTAGGACACAAAGCATGATTCATATAGTAAGGTCCCTAAAATTAGGGTAGAACACAAATGTGCACAATTTCAGTTCAATCTACGCAGTCGTAGCAAAACGACCATAACATTTTCCACAGAACTTGGTTTAAGACCATTCAAAATGATGTCAAAGGTAACTCATTGATCTATCCACACACCAAAAATCAAAAATTTTCAATGAGCCAATCAATACCAGTTTTTTTGTAAAGTCCACTGTTCAAAACTGCTCCCAGTTTCGAGGTATTTTGCGCATCCTTCAGTAAAGTGGTCATAACTTTGTCTACACAACTTGAAATTGAGTAATTCAAAAAACCATTGAAATTTAACTCATTGAGCTATCAGCTCACCAAAAATCATAATTGTTGGTTGTGCCAAGCATTACCAGTGTTTTTCCAAACAAACCCTTGTTTCAGGTCTGTTTCCCAACTCTAACTCACATATTGGTCATATTTTCTTCACATAACTACCCACTAAAATCACTCTTTAAATCATCTAAATCAACATAAACATCTTGATATTCATTACCAATACCAAAGATCATAAAACCTCATTTAAAACAATCAAAATCCATCATCACAACCTAAACTTGCATGATCATGAACAACTTCAATCGCTACTCACTTTCAAGTATAATCAACAACCAAAACATCAAAATAACACTTGATCAATCACCAAAAATAAGAATCAAAATCCAAAACACAATCAAAAGAACAAGATAAGGGGAGGATATTACTCACTTTGTGCTTAAAAAAGGAGGTGTGAAAGATGTTTGAAGAGTGTAGGGATGTGGCTGGTGGCTGGAGGGATGATCTGGTCGCTGTCCTGGTGGTTGGACTGGTGGTTGTTGGTGGCTGAAAGAGGGTAGAAAGGAGGTAGCAGTGGCTGGCCGTGTAGGAGCAGAAAAATAGAGAGAGAAAGAAGCTTTGAGGCTTTGTGAGTTCTTTTACTTGGTTGAAAATGAAGCAACTTACTTGGCTGAGAATTAAGCATAAAAAATCAGCTTTTGCTAATGATAATTAAGGCTTAATGATGGTAATTAGATAAGCAAATGGGTTAGGAACCTGTTGGGCCAAAATTGGGCTTAATTTGGGCTCGAAAGAAAATTAAACCATACGCAATTAAATTTTCCGTAGCTCGAAATTAAAATTTTGAAATGTCATGAAAGATAATTTAATCTTTTAACCCACAATTATCGAGGCCTAATATCAATTTCTCCAAAAAATTGTTTTCGGTAAATGAAACTCGAATTGCATAGTGGAGCCCCAAATGAATTCTCCCAACCGGGATGATTAAATGAGATAAATAAATGGAAAAAATTAATAACATGGCTTAATTAAATAAATAAACATGATTTAGGGTTGGGCTATTACAATTTCAGATTCTAGGTTTTAGCTTTAGTTGAATGATGATGAATATATTAGACTCATTTATATGTTTTCGTTTAAATGCTTAGGTTGAGTTCATTTAAGTTGCTTATGTTTAGTTGAATGTTTAGTCAAATGCTTATCCAAATGTTCAGTTGAATTAGGGCACTAGTTCTCTTTGAATGGTTTAATTTGGTCTAGTGTAGCTAACATTAGATTAACTAGTTAATTCATCCTTTTCTGTGACCATAATCTTGTCCATTGTCCCTGAGGAAATGACCCTCAAGTACTACAGCGAGAACTGTATGCTTGTGGCTTTTGTTTGTCACTCAAATTTATCCTAACAAGTTTTTGGCGCTGTTGTCGGGGACGACGATATGAGATTAGATCATATTTTTGTTTTCTTAGCTCCTTTCTTATTCGGTGCTTTGTTTTGTTTATTTCATTATTAGTTGTGATTTGTTCATTAGTTGTGATTTGTTTAGTTGATTTGTTTTGCTCATTTCGTGACTTTATTGTTAGGCTACATAGATCTCGTTTTTACTTTCTTTATTTTGGTATCGATTGTTACTTAGCTTAGTTATTTCTTGTTATTCAAAAATCCAAAAAAATTAGAAAAATCTGAAAACCACTAAAAATTAAAAAAGTTAAAAACTTCAAAAACAAAATGGCAAGTTTTTGTTTTCCTTCAGTTTGAGCAGTTTCCTTTTTTAGTTATATGCTTATTAATTAGTTGCTTATATTTTGGTTTACTTTGTTTATTTGTCATCAATTGTGATTTATTTAGTTGATTTCTTGAAAAAAAAATCCAAAATCCATAAAAGTTTAGAAAAACTTGAAACTCCAAAAAAATATTTTGATTGAGAAACTCTAAAACCAAGCTACTTAGAATTGAATTATGGTTTTGGTTGCTTTATTTTGTAGTTTTAGAATTTGGTTTTTGTTGGGATTTGTTTTAGTTTTTTGTTAAATTTTTGATTTGGTTACCTTTTGTTTGTAAATTGCCTTTAGGGTTGAGTAGCATTTTGATTTGATTTTGTGTTTGAAAAAAAAAAGAAAAAAAAAAGAAAAAATTCAAAAATCCAAAAAAAAAACAAGAAAAAGAAAAGACCAAAAATATGACTCCTTTTTTGTGAAGGTGTGGGGTTTATATGACTAGTTGAGTTAGAGGCCCTGAAAATCAAAGACTCGTTAGGAGTGAGCCCGACCTTGACTTAGAACCCGAACCTGAACCTAAGCTTGAGTTAGAGAATATGGAACAAGAAAGGACTTTGAGTGATATTTTCTATGCTCTTTGGACTACTTTGCCATCATGTTTTGTTATGCCTAATGTTGCACCAAATGTAACATTCGAATTAAAACGCCATTATACTCAGATGCTCCCTAAATTCACAGGTTTAGAGGATGCTTATTTGTTTTAACGGGAATTCAAAGAAGTTTATTCTATGATGCATTTCCCTAATATTCCCATTGATGTTGTGTGAATGAAATTGATTCCTTTTACTATGAAGGATTCTCCTAAACGTTGGATGTATGGCTTGGCTGCTAATTCTATTACTTTTTGGAATGATTTTGTAAATTATTGTTAACAAAATATTTCCCTAATGCCAAGACTGTTAAGCTGAGGAATGAAATCAATCATTTGTGCAACTTGATAGGGAATACAACAACAACAACAACAACACCTCCTAGTGTGGGTCCCGCCTTTCAACTTGATATGGAATCATTTTGAAAATATTTTGATAGCTCCAAAACTTTGTTGGCCTAATGTCCCTATCATGGTATAAACCAAGCACGTTTGTGCTAGATTGTATATGAAGGACTTGACCAACAGACTAGGACCATGGTAGAGTCCATGTGTGAAGGTGGCTTCTTTTCTAAGAACCCCACAGCTGCTTGGGAGTTTTTAGAGGACTTGGGTCAGAAAATCATTCAGTGGGAAACCGCTCGTGATGACAGCCTAAGTTCTAGGTTTACAAGGGATGGTCTGCATTTTGTCTCTAATGTAAGTCGCTTAGAGTCTAAGATTGCTATTTTAGAAAACATGTTGAAGGGACTATCTCCCCAGATGTCCCAGCTATCTCAGACCTCTACAGTGTCTTGTTCTCATTGTGAGGCCCTAAATCATTCTTTGAGTGCTTGTCCTTATTTTGTTCATCAGTTAGCAACTGAACAAGAGCAAGCAAGTATGGCCTTCTAAAGACCTAAGAATGACCTCTTTTCCCCTTATTACAACCCAGGGTGGAGGAATCACCCTAACTTTTCATGGAACAGTGGACCCAATGCTATGGTTCCTAATTCTCAACCTGGGATGTTTCCTGGAAATAACTCCCAACCTATCTCTCACCCCTCAAACTCCTTTTAAAGAACGACTTTTTCAGGTGTGCCTAATGCACCTAGACCTCCACCTCCCATAGCTCAAGTTCAACCTCCTTCTGGTTATACGAATATTGATAAATTGGAGAGGAGAATCAATAACAATGTGGAGAGAATGATTAATGCTAATATGGAGAGGTTGATGAGAATGATGACCGAACAGTTTTCCCAGTTAGCATCATCTTCTAGGGAACCAGGTACTTTTTCGTGTTAACCAGAGGTGAACCCTAAGGGTCACGCCTCTCCATCTTCTGGTAACCCTAATGAGCCTGTGAGGAAAGTGAATGCGGTTATATCTCTCCATTCTGGTTGAGAGATTAATAACCGAGCGAGAGATCCTAACGAACCTTGCAGGTATCCTCACCAATTCTTTCAGAATTCTTCTCTATCTTCTACTCTAGAGACTGGTTCATCCAGTCAGTCAGGGGATGCTACTGATAGTGTCTCAAATGCTTCAGATAGTCCTTCCTCTCCCAAGTCACCTTCTAAGAAAAAGGAGCCTAAAGAGAAAGACTCCTTTAACTCGGCCAGTTCTTCACCTTCTAGGAATTCTTCTTCCCCTTCTTCTTCTGAGAAAATTTAGATACCTTTGCCTCCTTTTCCCCATAAGCTAAAGAAGAAAGATCAAGATCATATTGAGAAGATGAGAGATACCTTCCCTTAAGTAAAGATTAACATTCTCTTGCTCGAT
Organism: Selenicereus undatus; assembly: GCA_017589665.1. NCBI lineage: Eukaryota > Viridiplantae > Streptophyta > Magnoliopsida > Caryophyllales > Cactaceae > Selenicereus > Selenicereus undatus. The sequence continues at coordinate 32,654,508 of JACYFF010031954.1, read as the reverse complement.
GCTATTTAGCAGATGCCTCCTTATGCTAGATTTTTAAAGGATCTATGTACGATCAAAAGAGCAACTGGTGTAGCTAAGAAGGCTTTCGTGATCTCTAGTGCTAATTCTATCCTTTCTCAGATCCCAGTGAAGTATAAGGACCCCGGTTGCCCCACTGTGTCTATAGTCATAGGTGATCAACTTATTCACACAGCATTGCTTGACTTAGGGGCTAGTGTCAACTTGATACCCTTTACTGAGTATGAGAGGCTAGAGTTAGGTGAGCTGAAACCTACTAGGATGGTCATTCAATTGGCTGATAGATCGACTAGGGTGCCCAGGGGGATAGTTGAGGATGTGCTGATTAGAGTGGGTGAATTTATTTACCCAGTGGACTTTGTTGTGATTGAAATTGAGAAGGTGTGCAAATTAGCTGGTTAAGTCTATGTGATTCTAGGGCGTCCTTTCTTGGCCACTGCCAATGCCCTCATTAACTGTTGCAATGGTATGATGAGACTGTTTTTTGACAATATGATTGTGGACTTGAACATCTTTAACATGCAAAGACAGCCTTCTGGATTTGATGATATGGAATTTTCTACTCTTAACTAGGTAGGGGATTTTATATTTGATGATGCCTTTGATGATGTATTTGCTACTAAGTATGAGTCATTTCTTATAGATGATGAGCCTGAATATGATGACTTATACTCTATTGCTGATTGTTTGTTCACTGTTGTATGTGAATCTGCCATTGAATCTGTTTCCCCTATTGCTCTTGAATTGAAAACCCTTCTTGATTCTCTTAAGTATGCATTCCTAGCACCCGATGAATCCTTACCTGCTATTATTACTTCTGATTTGGACCGGGACCAAGAGGACAAACTGATTTCTTTGCCTAGAGAGAACAAGGAAGCTCTAGGATGGACTTTGGGGGATATCAAGGGTATTAGTCCTTCTATTGTACAACATAGAATTCATTTAGAGGACAATTCTAAGCCCTACTGTGACCATCAAAGGCGTTTGAATCCCACTTTGTAGCAAGTAGTTAAGAAGGAAGTGTTGAAATGGTTAGACCATGGGATTGTTTATCCTATTTCTGATAGTGAGTGGGTTAGCCCTGTTCAAGTTATTCCTAAGAAGATTGGTATTACTGTGATTAGGAATGATAAGAGCGAGTTAATCCCTACTCAAGTTCAATCTGGGTGGCATGTGTGTATAGATTATAGAAAATTGAATACTGCCACTAGGAAAGACCATTCTCCCCTTCCCTTCTTGGATAAAATGCTAGAGAGGTTGGCTGGACATTCCTTCTATTGCTTTTTAGATGGATATTCCGGTTATACCCAGATCTTTATTGCTCATGAGGATCAGGAGAAGACTACTTTCACCTGTCCATTTAGGACATATGCCTTTAGAAGAATGCCGTTTGGACTGTGCAATGCCTCTACTACATTTCAAAGATGCATGATTTCTATTTTCTCAGATCTTGTTGAGCAATGTATGAAAATTTTCATGGATGATTTTTCTGTGTTCGGATCTTCTTTTGATGATTGCTTGTCTAATATGAGAAAGGTGTTGGAAAGGAGTAGGGAGAAAAATTTGACTTTGAACTGGGAGAAATGTCACTTCATGGTTAAAAAGGGTATAGTCTTAGGACATATTATTTCTCGAGATGGAATTGAGGTAGAAAAAGCTAAGACTGACCTGATTGTTAATTTCACCCCTCCTACTTGTGTGAAAGAGGTGCGGTCCTTCCTTGGACATGACGGCTTTTATTGTCGTTTCATTAAAGACTTTAGTAAAATTGCAAAGCCTTTGTCCAATCTGTTAGCTAAGGATGTGCCATTTCATTTTTCTGAAGAGTGTCATGAGGCATTTTCTAAGCTTAAGGAGGCCTTAACCTCTGCTCCTATTCTTCATCTTCCCATTTGGGGATAACCATTCGAATTGATGTGTGATGCGTCTGATCATGCTATTGGGGTTGTGTTAGGACAACGTATTGATAAGAAACCCCATGTTATTTACTATGCTAGTCACACGTTGAATGATGCCCAGGGGAGTTACACTTTTACTAAGAAAGAATTTTTCTCTGGTCTTTGGTTTTAAAAAGTTTAGATCCTATCTGATTAGGTCTCAAGTGATTGTTTATATTGACCACTCTACCCTCAAGCACCTTCTTTCTAAGAAGGATGCTACGCCCAGACTTGTGAGATGGATTTTGCTTTTGTAAGAATTCGACTTTGAAATCAAGGATAAGAAAGCTTCTGAAAACCTTGTAGCTGACCATTTGTCTAGGATCTTCTATGATAGAGAGAGTGAGTGCAGTGTTTCTGAGTGCTTCCCCAATGAGCAATTGTATGCTGTTCACCCTGATCCTTGGTATGCTGATATTGTGAACTACTTAGTTATTGCTAGGATCCCTGAAGGTTGGGCTAAGAATGACAGAGATAGATTCTTCCACCTTGTAATGTTCTTTGTTTGAGATGACCTTTATCTGTTTAAGTACTGCTCTGATCAAGTCTTTAGGAGGTGTATTCCCGACCATGTGGTGAAAAGTGTCCTTTCTTTTTGTCATGATCAGGCATGCAGGGGACATTTTAGTGGTAGGAAGGCAGCAACTAAGGTTCTTCAGTGTGGTTTTTATTGGCCTACTTTGTTTAAAGATGCATTTGAGTACTGCAAGAGTTTCCCTAGGTGCCAGCAATTGGGTAGGATAAGTAGGAGAGATATAATGCCACTGAACCCCATCATTATTGTAGAGGTTTTTGATGTGTGGGTTATTGATTTTATGGGACCATTTCCATCTTCCTTTGGGAATGAGTACATTTTGCTAGTTGTGGACTATGTTTTTAAATGGGTTGAGGCCATCCCTTCTAGGACCAATGCAGCTAAAGTTGTTGCGAAATTTCTTAAGGAGAATATCTTTACTCGATTTGGTATGCCCCGTGCTATCATCAGTGATCAGGGCACCCATTTTAATAATAGATCTTTTGATGCCATATTGAAGAGGTATTCCACAGTCCATAGGCTTGCTACTCCCTACAATCCCCAAACCAGTGGCCAGGTTAAAGTGTCTAATCGGCAGATTAAGCAGATTTTACACAAACAGTGAGTAGGAATAGGAAAGACTGGGCTGACAAGCTGGTGGATGCTATTTGGGCATATAGGATGGCTTTCAAAACTCCCTTAGGTATGTCACCTTATAGGGTAGTTTATGGTAAGCCTTGTCATTTACCTGTGGAGATAGAGCATAAAGCTTGATGGGCCATTAAGACACTCAATTATGACTTGACTGAGGCAGGTGAGGACAAACGACTGCAACTGAGTGAGCTTAATGAGATTAGAGCTGAGGCCTATGAGAGTGCTCGATCGACATATTTTTAGAAAAGAGTTTGCCCCGGGAATGAAAGTACTCTTGTATGACTCTAGGCTTCATCTGTTTCCAGCGAAATTGAGGTCCCGATGGATGGGTCCTTGTATTGTTTCACATGTGTTTCCCTATGGTGCAGTTGAAATTCAGGATCCTCAGAGTGGTGCCGCCTTTAAAGTGAATGGCCAGCATTTGAAATAATTTTTGGAGCTACCAGGCCAAGAAGATGTGGAGTGTCTGATACTCCGTGAACCTAGCCATGATCAGTGATTGTGATCTGAAATAGCTTGGGTGTATTTAGCACCTAACCTGGTTTGCTAGAAATTTCCTCTATTCTCCCTCTTTCTCTCTTTTCTTTCTTTGTTTTCTTTCAGTTTCTTTTTGTATAGTTGGTTGCTTTTCTGTTTTGTATGATTGGTTGTTTGTTTTTTGAGTCTTGTTTTTATTTATGATCATATGCTTTCTTTTTTCTTTGGTCTTTATGTATCTGTTCCACTCCCAATGAGGACATTGTGATATTTTGGTGTGGGGGCGGGGTACCCATGTGTACATAGTTTTTTTTTTGAAAAATTTTGAAAAATTCAAAAAGATTTTGGTTTTGTTTTTGGGACGTCTGTACTATGTTTGATTAGCTTGAATTCTCTGTGCTTTGGTTACTAGCTTGTATATAAGTAGGATGTGCGTGAAAAGTCTTCGACCTCAGTGTGACATTCTAATCCCTAATTCTAACTCCAATGGTTCATTAAAGATTGTGTAATCCAATCATTGCTATTCCTTTATCATTATCTTTAGGTCTTAGGCTTCCGTGAATGATTCTCCAACTTGCTTGTGACACGACTACTTTGAAGAAAATAATGAATGAATATTTTGAATAAAGAAGAGAAAAAGAAAAAAAAGAGATGGAATAAAATTTGGGATGACAAGTATCCCTTTGAGGCATGCGCTCCTAGGCGTTATCCTTTGAGGCACCTGCTACTGGGTGTTACCCTTTGAGGCAATATTACTACTGGGAAAGCTTGCTTCCCATGTTAGTATGATAATAATATAGTTGTGTTAGTTAAGTGGGATTGAGTCTAATTCTGGTAAATCTAAGCCTTGGGATGATGATACACTTACACACGAGCACTGTGATGGATTCAGAATTTTGATGTTCAATGGGGTGAATAATTAGTGTTTTGATGTCATTTATGAGGTAGAGAGCTTTGAAGTACATTTTGTATATATGCAGGTCAATAACTTGGTTACATGGGTGATTTAGTTGATTAGAATGTGTAGATATCTTTCTTAAATTTTTTACATATTAGCTTTGAGAAAAAAACCAAAAAGATTTTCTTTTATTTTTGAAATAATTTTTGTGGGTAGTTCACTTAAAAACTCTCACGTGACCTCACTCGTCCACTTGGAAGACCGAGGGGTTTAAAGGGCTTGTTGTATACGCTAAATGCAACCGTGATTCATACGACAATGAGTTAGGATTTTCTTTTCCTTATTTTTCATTTCTTTTTAGTTAGTTTAGTTTATTTTATTTGAGGGCAAGCAAAATCTTAGTGTAGGGGGATTTGTTCGTGCTAAAAAAATATATTACTTTTACGGTACTTTTATACCCGATTTATGCTCGTTATAATTGTTATTTTAAGGTTTTTATTTGATTTTATTTGATTTTGTAGGTTTTGAACAAAATGAGAATAATTGTGGAAAAATATAAGAAAAATGCTGGAAATGCCAAAAAATGAGAAACCGGGCCAAATTAACCCGACCCAATCCCAAAGCCCGTTTGTTTATCCCAAGGAAAAAAAAAAAGAAAAAACAACCTAAAAAATCCACCCAGCCCATGTGCGCGGCACGTGACCCCCCTCCCCCTTTAATCTCTTCTCATTTTCTCTCTCTTCTGCCTCGAAACCCAGACCCCCACTGCCCTGTCTCGCCATTCTCATCCTCCCTTTTCTCTCTCTAACTCAGCTCTCCATTCTCTCTCTTCAAACAACCAGAACACCACCTCCGAGTGCAAGCACATCCACGATCCTTGAATATCACCGGGTTTCACGTTAAGGACGCAGGCATAGCACACCAAGTCACACCATCTCCTCTGTCCACGTTTCTCAAGATGAACGGTGAAGATTGGATGAGCTTGGGTATATATTGAAGAAGCCAGCTCCAGAACAAAAGGTTAGAAGGTTTTCTAGGGTTTAATTAGCTTAATTTTTCAAGTTCTCACTTGAAATTCAGATGCATCTTTTTCGATTTTAAGGGCTAGGGTTTGAAGTTAATTTAGGTTCTAGGTCTCGAATTTCATGTAATTAATTCTTATTTTGTTAATTTCCGGTTGATGTTCACGAATTAAGCTTGTAATTGTAATAATTTTGGCTTTGGGTTAGTTGATTTCTTCCCCTCCCCTGTTTCAGTTTTATGAATCTGACAATGGTGTTGCCGCCTTTGTTGATGGATACGAGCTGAGCTGCAAAGCAAGGAAGCTTGGGTCTAGTTTATCTTCTTCCCTCCCCCTACTTTTAGACCTGCTGAAGCTTGGAAGTAGCAGTTCTGGTGATGGGCTAACTCAGTTGACCGAGCTCTCCATTCCATCTCCTCTATGTTGCAATCTCAGGGTTTGATCTCTGTCTCCTCTTGTTTTAACACTAATGAAAACATTAGTTCTGTTGCGAGTTGATTGAATGGTGATTGATTTAGCAAGTTCTCTCCCCCCTCCCCTATTTACAAGTTCAGTTCAATTTGGTGATTTAATGGTGATTGAATGGTGTTGTTCGATTGATTTGAATTTAGGTGATTGTATGGTGATTGATTTCAATTGCGTTGCTTCCTGATTAAAGTTGGATTAAATTGGAATTGTTGATTTGTTATGGTTATCTTAGGTTCTGGTAATGATTGAATGGGTTATTGCTACTTGCTCTAGTAATTTGGTGATGTTGATAAGGTTGTTGATGGAATTCATTTAATATGAGCCTCCTTTGAATGCTTGATTGCTTATGTACAATTGGTGATGTTTAATGCCTCAATACTGGGTAGTTATTGAATGATAAGGTTGCTCGATTTAAGGTGTTGGTATGATGATTGAATGATGATTTCAGATTCTAGGTTTAGCTTTAGTTGAATGATGATGAATATATTAGACTCATTCATATGTTTTCGTTTAAATGCTTAGGTTTAGTTCATTTAAGTTGCTTATGTTTAGTTAAATGTTTAATCGAATGCTTAGCCAAATGTTCAGTTGAATTAGGGCACTAGTTCTTTTTGAATGGTTTAATTTGGTATAGTGTAGCTAACATTAGATTAACTAGTTAATTCACCCTCTTCTGTGACCATAATCTTATCCATTATCCCTAAGGAAACGACCCTCAAGCACTACAGCGAGAGCTGTACGCTTGCGTCTTTTGTTTATCACTCAAATTTATCCTAACAAAGACTTTCAAATTCTCCACCATTAGAAATTCAATGTGCACAAGACAATTAAGAGGACTTTATATGGATTGTAATGTGGGCTGGAAAGGTTAAGGGAAAAGAGTCAACTAATAAATTTGGGCAATGTGGAACTATTTAGCCAAGTGATTAGGGAGCAACCAGCCAAAGCACCTAGCAACTATGAAGTTTATCAACTCTCCAAACTCCAACAATTCAATGAACATGCCCCAATTAATCATGTAGCAAATAAGTTGACCGATAAGGAGCAAAAGCTATTTACATATCCAATGCCAATCAACTTACTCATTCTCTTTTTCTTTTTTTTTGTTTTCCTTTTTTGTTTTTTGATTTTGTTCCTTGTTTTTTCAACATGATTCTTTTCTCCTTGTTTTTTTTATTCTTCTTTGAGAAATGAAATTTCAATTATTGAAAGGCATAGGATCACTAACTATCAACTTGGAATCGAATACATATATACGCAACCTAAACAAGAGGGAACCAAAGAAAATGTACAATGTCATCAATCCCTCAACAAACCAACATATCAAAAACACCTTAAACTCAATTATCCCCAAAACCACCAACTACATAGATAAAGTGACGCGCCATAGACTTGGCTTAAAAGTAGGAATATGTGTTTGGCCAAGGGCTAGTATGAACGGATCATAACAAAGACGGATATAAGTTCAAAAGGGCTAGCAAAGGGAATAAACATATAATACAAGGGTATGCTATTTGGCTATGTGGCTCAAATGTTCAAAGAAAGAAATGCGTCTATTATATCATCAACTATGCACATGCTAATGTGGTTTTGAACAAGAGTGAAGTTCTAGAGATGCAACATGGAAGAACCATGCACATGAAAGAAACATAAGACTAAATATAATGAATTAGTCTAAATAAGACTCAAAGTCTCCCGAGATATCTACCAATGTCTCATTAAGCTCATAAAATGACTCTCATGTACCAACATTAGTGCTAAGAACTCCAAGGGGTAACAAAGTTCTCAAACATGACAAGAGTCAAAACAAGAAATATTTACAGAACCTTTATAAATTTTTGCACCAAAAGGAATTACACATCAAAAGTTACTCAACCTCATGAAAGCTATTTTGCCTAAACAAAAGCATCATTGGAGGTTATCTCAAACCAATCCACACCATCACTACATGTAATCCTATATGCAAATCTAAAAATCAACTAAATGCATCACACTAATGCAACCAAAAAAAAAACCTAAAACTATATGCTCTAACAAGTATGCAAACTAATAACAAAATGAAAAATATGGAACTACCCTTCCCCCATGCTTAGATAAAGCATTATTATTCAAAGGAAAAAAAGTAAGAGAAAGGAAAGGGAAAACAAAAGAGAACAATCTCACTAGGTTAGGTGTTGGGTACACCTAAGCTAAGGCGTCCAGGCAAACGGGCCAAACGGAGCACCAGCCACTCTAGTATATCTTCAAGACTTGGCTCATAAATCAGACATAGTCAAGCTCGCAAAAGCTTGTGTAACGAACCGACCCAGAATCACACAGCACAACCCACTAACATAGGAAGTCCAACAATTGGGCGTAACAATCAAACCACCAAACCCAAAAGTAGAAGGCCTTATTGATATGCTTTGTGGGAATGAAACTTATAAATATGATATCCTTCTTTTAAGTTGATGATGTGGGACAAGGTCCCCTTGCTGTACACATTCACAAATACAGATGATTAGGGTGTTACATACTCCCCCACTCACAGAACGCGACATCCTCATTGCGGGCCTCAAATATCCTCCCTAGGCAATGTGGGCTTTCAGGAGCATTAACCCACCACATCGCTGCCACCGGCCTCCGTGCGTGGCATCACCCACTCCCTCTGCTGGACCAGGAGTGTCATGGAGACTGCACAGTAAGTCCTAACATGGCCCACACATTACAGAAGGGAGTTGGCTCTAATACCAACTGTAACAAACCGATCCAGAATCACACAACACAGGCCACTAACATGGGAAATCCAACAATTGGGCGACCAAATCAAACCACGAAACCCAAAAGTGGAAGGCTTTGTTGATATGCTTTGTGGGAATGGAACTTATAAATCTGATATCCTTCTTTCAAATTGACGATGTGGGACAAGGTTCCCTTACTACACATATTCACAAATACAGATGATTGGGGCATTACATCTAAATCTCTCATGCCCCGAACCGGGACATAACAAACGTCGCATACCTGCAATACTGAAAGTCCCACAAGTATGCAAGGTTCAAATATCAACAAAGCTATAACTGCCAAAGATTAATTTTATTTCCCAAATCAAGAATAATGTTGGGGTTCAAGCTAACCATAATAAAATAGGACTATGAATAAGTAGGAATTAAAATGTCTTACATCCCCAAAAATAGGTCTGAATGAGGTCTAATCACATAATGCATATAAATAATGTAATACTGCTCCCCTGGCTAACAAATCCAGTCTCTAAGATCCATAACAACCACAACTGCAACTGATCTCCATTTTCTAACTCCGGCCCTAGGAGTCTTCTCTCGCCAACATCGTCTCAGTAAATCGATGACCTACACCTCCTCCCATACAAGGCCTCATAAGGGGCCATTTAGATGCTTGCTTGACAACTATTGTTGTAAGCAAATTCTACTAATGGCAAGTGTCTATCCCAAGAATCCTTCATATCCAAAGTACAAGCCCTTAACATATCCTCTAATGTCTGAATCGTCCTCTTAGATTGCCCATCAGTTCGAGGATGGTGGGCAGTACTGAAGTTAAGCGTAGTCCCAAGGGGTCTATGCATTATTTTCCAAAACATTGTAACAAAATGCACATCCCGATCAAACACGATGAAAACAGGAACCCCATGTAGTCTCACAAGCTCCTTGATATATAGTTCCGCTAACTGCTCCAAGGTTATACCAATTTTAGTAGGTAAAAAGTGGGCAGACTTAGTTAACTAATCCACTATCACCCAAATAGTATTGTTTGCTTTAGGAGTACGGGATAATGAAGACACAAAGTCCATGCTTATATGTTCCCACTTCCATTCAGGTATAGGGAGAGGTTTTAGTAATCCACTATACCTCTGGTGCTCTGCCTTCACTTGTTGGCGTGTTAGACATTGAGCTACATATTGAGCTATTTCCCGCTTCATATTATTCCACCAAAAGGTACCCTTCAGATATCTGTACATATTAGTACTCCCTGGATGAACCGTCTAACTTGTGTTAAGAGCTTCCTTCAAGATTTTCCTCTTTAGTTCTTCATCATTTGGGACTCAAACTCTATTCTCGAACCTCAGTGAGCCATCATTGTGAATCTTGAACTTAGGCTCAGTCCCTACTTCAATAGTAGGTCTAATCTTTTGAAGATTGGAATCCTTCTCTTGGGCAACTTTGATCTCATTAATCAAAGTAAGGACAACTGGCAAGTTTGCTAACTGTAAGACAGCACCATGCAAGCATACATCGATATTCATCTTCTGTAGGTCCTCTAATATGTGCCTTTGAGAGGTAATCAAATATGTTACATTGCAAGGCTTCCTACTTAAGGCATCTGCAACCACGTTAGCCTTCTTAGGATGGTAATTAATTGTTAAATCATAGTCCTTCAGTAACTTAAGCCACCTACACTGCCTCATGTTTAGCTATTTTTGTGTAAACAGATACTTTAAACTTTTGTGATCAGTGTGCACCTCACATCTCTCTCCATACAAATAGTGCCTCCAAATCTTCAAAGTAAAAACAACAGCTGTCAGCTCTAAGTCATGAGTGGGGCAATTCACCTCATATGGCTTCAACTGTCGGGATGCATAAGCAATCATCTTGCCCCTTTGCATGAGCACACACCCTAAACCCTTCTTTGAAGCGTCACTATAGATTGTAAATCCTTCTCCATTAGTTGGTACTATAAGTATAGATGCAGAAGTCAATCGTTTTTTCAACTCCTGAAAACTTCTTTCACATTCTTTTGTCCACTCAAACCGAACTCCTTTTCGAGTCAAGCGGGTTAAAGGTGCAGCTAGAAGGGAAAACCCCTCCACGAATTGCCTATAGTAGCCGGCTAAGCCCAAGAAACTTAGAATCTCGGAGACACTATTTGGCCTACTCCAATTCACAATTCTTAGGATCAATAGAAATGCCATCCTTATTCATCACATGCCCCAAGAAAGAAACACTATCTAACTAGAACTCACACTTCTTGAGCTTACCAAAGAGTTTTTCTCACCTCAAGGTTTCTAACACAAGCCTCAAGTGTTGCTTATGTTCCTCAAGAATCTTAGAATACACCAAAATGTCATCAATAAAAACTACAAAAAATTTATCATAGGTCGAAAACCTTGATTCATGAGATCCATAAATGCAGCAGGGGCGTTAGTCAACCCAAACGGCATTACTAAAACTCATAATGGCCATACTTTGTCCGAAAAGCCGTTTTAGATATATCTTCTGCCTTGATCTTCAATTAGTGGTACCCAGACCATAGATCAATCTTGGAAAATACTTAAGCACCCCAAAGTTGATCAAACAAATCATCAATTCGTGGTAAAGGATATTTATTCTTCATAGTTACCTTGTTGAGTTCTCGATAGTCTATACAGAGTCACAAAGAACCATCTTTTTTCTTCGCGAAAGGCACTGGTGCACCCCAAGGAGATACACTAGGCCTAACAAAACCTTTATCAAGCAGTTCTTGTAGCTATTCCTTGAGCTCTTTTAACTCCAGGTGCCATTCTATAAGGGGTCTTAGAAATGGGTGTCGTTCCAGGAACCAAATCAACAGAGAAGTCCACCTCTCTATCGGGCAGTAACCTAGGGAGATCATCAGGGAACACATCTTGGTACTCTCTGACAATTGGTATATCTTCTATCTTTTGATCTCTATTTTGAGTGTCAGTTATCAAAGTTTACGAAATGCTTGACACCCTTTCTTGATCAACTTGGTGGCTTGTAAGGTAGAAATAACGTTAGGCGACACATAAGCTCCCTTCCCAATAAAACTGAATTTAGGTTGACTAGGTATTTGAAAGTAGATAAGTTTCTTCCGACAATCTAGGGTGGCATAATGTGCAGACAACCAATCCATCCCTAATATCACGTCAAAGTCTCGAATATCCATAATAATTAGATTGGCTAAGAGCTCCGTACCCTCAACTGTTATAGGACAGTTCTCGCACTTTCTATCCACAATGATCTCACTACCAGTTGGAGTACTGACACACAACTCTTCCTCTAACGGAACATGGGGGAAGTTATATTTTGGTGCAAAAGTTAATGATATGAAAGAATAAGAAGCACCAGGATAAAAAAGAACATGAGGAAATGCTGAGTTAACTACAAGAATACCTGAGACAACATTGTTAGAGGCTTCTACATCCTCTTCAGTCAAAGTAAAAACTCTTCCTGTTGTGCGAGGTCTTCCTCCCATCTGAGTGCTACTTGGAGCCTGCACTATCTGAGTTTGATTTGAAATGGTTTGTGGTGGAACAAAATGCAGTCTTTGGGAACTTTGCATCAAGCGGGGCTCGTTATCATTTTGAGGACACTCAACAACCTTGTGATTAGTTTGACCACACCTGAAGCAACCACCACTTAACCATCTCCAATCATTGGTTAGGTGGGATCCTCCACAATGGCCACATAGCGACTTATCTTGTCGATTATTCCACCTTTGTGAACCTTGGTTTGAGTATCCCTCACGAAAGTTTGGCAAAGAACCAACCCATTGCGAGAACTTCCCTTGGGAGCCAGCAGAGCTACTCAGTTGATGTGAGAACCCATCACGAGGGGACCTGCTAGAAAACTGGGGCTTCGAAAATTCACCCTTCTCATGATAATCTAATGCACCAAAATCTCTACCCTTTTTCTTATGATCACCAAATTTATGATCCTTTGTCTCCTTTAGAATAAGATAGACATTCTTAGCTCTATCAATAAGATATGTAAAACTTTCAGGTCGAACACAAGCAATTAGTCTTTGAACATTGTCATTCAATCCCTCCTTAAATCTCCTCATCTTGCTTTGCTGATTAGCAACAAGTGTTGGGGCAAATCTAGAGAGTCGATCAAATTCTGCTTCATATTCATCGACGGTTCTATTACGTTGGCTTAGCCTATGAATTGTTTCTCCATCTCCCTCCTTCGACTACTAGGAAAGTATTTGGCATAAAACTCCTCACGAAACTTAGCCCAGTTGAAGGGTTCTTCATTCTTTTCATGGCTATGCTCTACAGATTTCCACCAATGTCGAGCACTATCTTGCAACAAGTAAACAACTTAGTTAACCTTCTCCTTTTCTGAACACTGTGAGCCCTAGAAAGGCTTCTCCATCTCATCGATCTAGTTTTCTGCCTCTACTGGGTTTGCAGTCCGAACAAAAGGCTTAGGTACTATCTTTGAGATATCCACCAACCCCTTGATCAAAGAAGACGATGAACTATCCATGCATGGGGTACTCAGTGGTTGTCGTTGTTGCTACTGTTGTTGACTAATAAAAGCCGAGAAGTCTTGCATAAACTTGAGCATCACCTCTTGGGGATTAAGTATTGGTGTATCATTCTGAGGTGTCTCCTCTTGAGGCACTATGGCCTTAAGCTTACGAGACGTCTTTTTCTAAGAAGGCATTCTGAAATAAGACAAGAAACATTAAGAGGAAACCCCAAAAACCACAAGAAGCTTTGGAATGCTAACAGAAGTCATATGAATCAACACACATAGACCTTACCAACTTTCAAATAAGGATAGACCACTTGGATTGGCTAACATAACAACTGATAAACTGAAGACAAATCTCAAAGGAACCTATAACTCAAAGGAGCCTTTGCGACCACAACTAAAGATGCTAGGACTTCACTAACCTGACTCTGATACCACTAAATCTGTCACACCCCGAACCGGGACATAACAGATGCTGCATACCTACAGTACTGAAAGTCCCACAAGTATGCAAGGCTCAAATATTAATGAAGCTATAACTGCCAAAGATTAATTTTACTTCCCAAATCGAGAATAATGTTGGGGTTCAAGCTAACCATAATAAAATAGGACTATGAATAATTGGGAATTAAAATGTCTTACATCCCCAAAAATAGGTAACTCAATGAGGTTTAATCACATAATGCATATAAATAATGTAATATTGCTCCCTTGGCTAACAAATTCAGTCTCTAAGATCCATAACAACCACAATTGCAACTGATCTCCACTTCCTGACTCAAACACTAACAGAAGTAAGACCTGAAAAAAAAAATAGGAAGATGAAAGGATGAGCTTGAAAGCCCAGTAAGTAGCATAACACTCCTTTAGCTGGGTTCGGCATGCAACAAAACCACCGCTGGGTCCTTTATAATAGTAACAATATGTAAATAAAATAATCAAGGTTGGGTTTTGAAACATGCACATTTTATAAACTCATTTAGAATCTGTAACTATACGACAAAGCAAATCATCTAAATAAATCCATCTGAATGACACTTTTGGGGCTAAGGCCACTATTCGCCCAGTGGCAAGGGTACTAGAGAGTCACAGAGTCACTTGTCATAATTGATATCATAACATAAAGGGGCCCAACCGATCACAAACATATATTAGAATCACAAAACGGAATAGTGCTTATGCTACAAGTTGATCGACAGGTCCAGTGCATACCTCCACTGGATAAGGCAGAAGACATAGCCTAAAACCAAAATTGACATTTCAAAGTCGTACGAAATGATACCGAGTCGATAGCGGTAAATAGCAATTTAGCATTACAAAGCAAGTGATTTATCACAAGATATAAACCAAATACTTCAAATGATAAATCACAATAGTTAATCAACTTAGTAAAATTTATACCATTCAAGAGGGGCTATTTTGCAAATATAATGGTCAAACACAATAAAATCCTACTTGTTTGACATGAGTCAAAATGTGATTAATGTCATAGCAGAATTGCATAAATAGGCTATTTTACATGCAGAAATCAAAATGTAGCAAAATTGCGTATTTTAACATATTCTGAAAAATAATTCGATACAAACAGTAGCATGCCAACCTGATTAGCAAAATTAGTTTACAAAGAGAGTTAAGAAATATAATTTTGGACACGAAATACTAAAAGAGTATTACACTACTTACCTGAAACTACTGATCCAAATTGACCTAGTCAAAGACCTTGAGTGCCCCATATTTTCGACACGAGGCTAGTTATTAGCAACATAGACTCATCTTATGAATAGTTTGGTAAGAAGTACTAACTGTATCGAAACCTAGCTAGAATTAACAACTAAAAACTAGGACTGAAAACTCCTTTTTGATGTAGGCATCCATCATAGAAAGTTGCTAACTTTAAAATATAATCAATAAAAATTCTTAAATTGGAATTCGTTTATTCACTTGGAAACAAGAGTCAATCTATCTAATCACGATGAGAAAATAGGGCTAGTTGAAGAAGATATGGAAATTAAACTTTGTAATCATGATTTTGATATAATTAAATATTCCATATCCCACCAAAAATGCAACATGTGAATCTCAATTTATGTTCACCTAGATTCCTTGCGTAAGTTAACAAATCACAAATTTTGATTAAAATATAGTAGAATTGAATATGGTGTAGTAAAATATAGTAGCCAGAAGCAAGAAATTTTTTTTGATAAAGCGCAGTAATAGCAAACTAGTCGAAATAAACAACCTGAACATGACTTACGAATATGATAAAGAATTGTGGTTTGGAAATTTGGGTAGAAATCAAATTAAGAGATGCGTGTGACGGTAATCAAAATTAATATGATAATTCCCTAGTAATCAATAATAGACATAAACTAATAAACTAAATGATAAGAAGAAAATTTGAGTATCGACCTTAGGGTTCTTCTGAGATGAACTTTCCCTTCTGCTCTCTCTCCTCTCTTTCCCTTGGACTGAGAGTTGTAGATACTACATTGTTTTTTGAGGAGGTGAAATAAAATAAATAGGAAGGACTAGGGTTAGGGTTCCATAACCTACAAATCGTCAAAAGAGGTCTTCTAAATAGATGAGAATTAGTAAAAGTTAAAAGAAATCTTTATTTTTTTAGGAAAACTGGGCATTACAGCTTGTCAAACACCACAGCATGGGCCTCACAAGCTTGGCTATAAGAGCATGAAGATGAACATAACAAAGAGGTTAGTGCACTCTTTAATAAACCAAACGCCATAGAAAAATCACAGTGGAAATCAAAGAAAGTATTCCACATGATTATTCTAGATGCATCCACTAGGTACATGCAATATGGGTCAAGGGAGATATTATACCTACTAAAGTAACCTAGGGACATAAAATTATCAACATTCCTATCAAGAATGTCAAACATGTTATCCTAATAGCCCAAATTAACATTAGCATCACAAATCATGGGATCACCAGGTGTAATACTCGGTGGAAGGAGAGAGTAATGAACAAAGAGGGGAAGCATGAGAATGATCAAGGGGATTGCGGAGAACAATATTATCAAAACTAAGGCCAGGAGACTCCTCATGCATAAATATATCACATGACCCCTCCAAAGGAGTCCTAACTAGATCATACACCTCATCTAAAGTATCTTTCCAACTCAAAACATATATCAACAATACTAAACCTAGCAACTCCTCCAAAAGGTTCACCTGCCTCGAGCCCTGTGCACTGAGCTAAAGGGAAGGATGAATCATGTAAGGTCAGGACAACATCAGTATTGTCCGAGGATGATACAAAGTCGCGTTGAGCATGGCATGTATAATAAGGACACGAATTAGTAGCATGGTTAGAAGAATTACACAAGTCACACCAGAAAGGGACATAATAAGATCTAGAATAGAATGTGTAAGGATAAGAGAATGAATATCTAGAAACATGACTATCCTTCTCAAACTCAAATGAATCCCAAGCAATTCACTCAAGCAAATACGATGTCTCATCAACGTTTTTACCATGAAAACCATAATACTCTAAGAGAGCTCCAATTTCACCATTCACACCCTCATCAACAATGTCTAAAATTTTCCATTTACCAACACAATAACCACACTGAGCAAAAAATACATTCAAACGCTTAAAATACCTCCAAAATAATTCATGCTCAAATTGCGAAAAATAGAAAATTAGCATTGTTTTTGTCCCTAAAAAAAAATTATTTTTGTAAATTTTCAATTTTGTTGGTTTTTTTCAAACAAAAACAAAATGTTTAGTCAAACCTATCGAGAAAAACCCAATATTCAACATTAGTCCCCCGACAATGGTGCCAAAAACTTGATAGGGCCGCAAGCGAAGGTGGCGTTGTAGCAGATCAAGATCATCTCCCACAATGACTAGGTTGATCTATTAGACCTTGTCTCGTTAGGATAGGCTAAGCGAATCAATACTTGATATTGAAATTAAACTGATCGACTCTCTAATCTAATGGATAAATAATCAAGGAATTATACAAAACTAGCAATCTCGCAATTTATGTATCAACCAAGCATTTTTTCCTCAATAGATTATTTTAAAACCGGCAATCGAAGTATCACAAACCTCTTTCAAGGTAAAGTGAAATACCTAAATCTAACCAATTACCATCTCTCTAGGGTTGTCGACATGTTTAGGATTGTTAAGCATGCAATTAAAACTATACCAATTAAGGATCCTTTTGGCAATATGATTGGTCAGAAAATTCATTATGAACAGGTTCTTTACTTTTGTCAGAATGGTGAAAGTTGGGGCATGAGAATAATAGTTACAATGCCTCTAGAGTTGGGCAAGTATGGGTGCCAAAGATATGATGGCTTAACTCTGACGGGAATGTTGAAATAGTGTAACCAGTTCAAGAGATTA
Source organism: Selenicereus undatus (assembly GCA_017589665.1). Classification (NCBI taxonomy): domain Eukaryota; kingdom Viridiplantae; phylum Streptophyta; class Magnoliopsida; order Caryophyllales; family Cactaceae; genus Selenicereus; species Selenicereus undatus. The sequence continues at coordinate 32,636,930 of JACYFF010031954.1, read as the reverse complement.
GTGAACTTATACATAAGAATGTACCAAAATCTACTCAACTCAGAACGTGTCTATTTCTATAGCTAAGCCCTTTAGTCAAAAGAAATCTAGAAGGACCTTTTCTATTGAGAAAAGTAATTCTCACCCACTTGTAATAAATCTTTGGCTTTATCAAATAGTTTTAGCGTTTTAGGTGGACAAGGAAAGAATCCCCTAACATATGATTGTGCTTTGTTGGAATATTAGGGGTTTAAATGAACACTTTAAGAATGGTGAGGTTGGAAAGGAAATAATGAAATATAAGATCATTGTTCTTAGCCTTGTGGAGAGTAAGGTTAATCAACATCCCTACCTATAGGGCTAGAGGTTTTAGTGATTTCCTAGTCTTGAAACAAAAAGGGCGGAGTTCTGCATAAAAATTGACCACAACTTAGGTTCATAACCTTATGTTTGGTACCTGAAATGGTAAAAACAAAAGGGACATATCTAAACAAGCTTGACGGCTACCTGCCAGAGGCCACAACTCTATGGGCCACAAGCCTGGAGTAGACACATTGTTAACTTAAATAAAAATTAAATAAATCAATTTGCAACTCGATGGGTTACGAGGTTTATATCCCGAAGTCTTACAAGTCTAGTAACTAAAAGATGAGTATCTAATTAGATGGTTGGCTCACATAGCCATTCAGAGCAACAACTAAACAGCATAGTATACATGAACTCAACTATCAAACTTACATATGTTCAAAAAGGCTAATGAATCAATCAAGTTACAACCTTTAACTCTCAACTAAGATACACAAATGTATAATCTCTTTTAACCTACTAACTAACATCTAAGACGACCTAGCAACTTAATTTGTATGGGTCAAGAACTTCTACATGACTTTCAGGAAGAATCAAACCTTGGGGAAAAAGAGCAAGGCAGGTGAGCTAACACACACATAGTGGATAATTCACATCCTAAAAAATCAAAGCAGTTGCATGCTACACTTTAAGTAGTAGTCATACAAAACATTTACTTAATATTAACGTATTAAGTATGCATGTCCAAACAACATCTAGTTGTTCCTACATAACACCCAAGAATGGGGGAGGTAGGCAATTTGGGCTCTTAGTTAATCACTCACGCTGAAGGGGTTTACTTGGGTTACCGATTTAATCTCTTTTGGCACAAAAGCAAAAATAACAACCAATAGGAGTTAAAACTATAATTTGAATAAAGTCGAGCCACAGTAAAACTTGTTTCACATAAAGAAGGTCGTTTTTTATTTAATATCAGTAATTTCAAAGAGTACTTGCACTTTTTCAAATCTTTGACTCGACATTACTAAAAAATAGGTAGTTCACAACTCATCAAAGGTAAGAAAATCACTTTCCTGGCATTGAATTCACAAGTTATTGCTCTCTTTAAGTGAGTATCCCAACTCATGACTTATGATATCCCTGAGGTCTCTCAAAGTTAATGGACTCATACCCTCACCAGGGTAGTATCAACTTTGGTTCCCACTTTCTAGGTCTACTCCCCAAAAACTAGGGTTAATACTTTCTGGGTTTGCTCCATAGGCTAAGTCCATATAATTGGCACTGTCCTCCTAGCCCAAAACATTTCAAGCACATTCCCATTTCAATCATATGTAAACAACTTGCTTGTTTCAAAGTGATTTGACAATAGCAGTTTGAGTTTCAGGAAAAGCTAACAACCCTTTGGTTGTAAAGCAACTTGACAGGCATTTATAATCATACATGTAAAGCAAGTTTACAAGCATTTATAATTACTAACATCAACCACTATTACAAGAATATGATATGCTGATTATCGAGAGTAATACATGGTACTATCAATTAGCAAGCAAGAAACAACTTAGAAGAAAAATGGTATGATAAGAATACATGCTAATGAGCAATGAGGGATTAGTACATCTCTTGTATGCACTTTGTTTTAGGTGGAGATTGCCTTTGGGGTCTTGTAGTTTTCGTAAGGGACGGAAAGCTTATGAGTACTTGGCATCGTGTGGGTTTTCAAAATAGTGCTTAGGCATATGAGTTATGGGGCACAATATGGTAAGTAACATAAGACTTAGGAGAGCCGTAACTCAGAACTCCTATGCTAATGCATCATATTGTACTTTTAACTGTAATTAACAAAATGAAAGATCTCTAACCAGGATGCTTATTTAAAAGAATAACAACTAGACAAGGCAATCACAATAGCTTTGTTGATGGAAAGCCCTACCTTAGGGTCACCATTTAAAAATGATTATCTCTAAATCATGGAATCATATGAATGTAATGACATGCTGATAGACATGACTCTAGGCCCTTTGTAATCTTATTAGAATATCACAAGTGTATAACGCAGCACAACCAAGCCACAGTACACTGTACATGTCGATATATCACTTTAACAATTATGTTTCACCATCCGATGATCAAATGATATAGTAAAGATTCCAATACAACCACAAGCACACCTATCACATTATCATGTCATATGAAGTATGTAGGCAATCATGTATTTATGTAGGCGCAAGTGTCTAATAACGGGAAATACTAGTACACAGAACGGTAGCATGACAATAAGACAAACATGATAATCCTATAACACCAATGATAACTTACAAAAGAACAATGCTAAAATTTCCCTATGAAACTCATCCAATAATGTATGGAACAGGACAGCTCAATCATGTCATGTTATGGCACTCAGATCAGTCATGCCAATGGACATTCTACGTAACTCACCCATCAAGTTCAGAGTAAAGAATTCAACTATGATCTTGGATGCGCTACCATGCCACCCTTGCCACCCATAGAATATGCAAAGGCAAGAACTTGTGATCGCAGATCCTTACAATCATTAGATCATGTATTAAATATATGTGTATACAACCATTTAAACTATAACAAAAGATATTAGAAGTCATGTAGTGCAAATAGCGACCTGACGATCATTTCATGGAACAAATCACATATGTTAAATCATTTGGCTAATTCATGTCTAACCAGACTCAAGGTAAACAAACACCAAGATCTTCATTTACGTAGAAATTCAATCCTAAACATATCAATGAGCATTTAATAACGAACTAAGTAATTGTGTAAGCTTCTATGATTCTTACATTGTACATAATATCATATTTACACTCTAAAACACACAAAGCTAATGACATTATCACAGAGGAAGATATCTAGACGAGTATAGGTGAGTGAGAACCCTTGTTTACAACCTATGATCAAACGTAGGCTTTGAGGCTTTTCCAACTATGATTAGAAGTTAGTCACTAATACCAACTTTATATGCTCGTGGGTGTCTCACAGCTTGTGTCACTATGCAAGACAGTTATAGGACCAAAAAGGTGTGGTGTAGGCGATGGTGAGGGGACACCTAAGCTAAAGCTTGTTTGGCTAATAGTTTAATTGACACTGAATAGCAACTATATTGAGACAACCACATTGATGACCTTGTGGATATGCTTAGTAAGATGTTCGTGAGACACATCTATCCCATATGTGATCATAGGAGCCTTAAGGACTTGTAGTGCAGAAGGGAATGTTGAACCATCTATAGAGAGTTCTTGCTTCTGAACTTTGTGTTAATACCTAGGAATGCATTGGTAGTGTATGGATCATTCAGCCTAGTAGGAGGCATACCCAGATTGACAATTCCAAAGTCTTCCAGATTCTTCATCACTTTTTTCTTTCTATGTATTGGGGTTTAATCTAACCAGAATGTCGCTAACCCCACAATAAGAATAACATCCTGTATAATACAAAGCATAGCATATGGGAGACGAAGTAGCAGTAGCAGTTGTATGATGGAAAGTAGGAAATACATCATATAAACAACATTAACCACACATAGAATAGCATGAGCGTCGTACATGCAACAATGACCATAGTACGGGATGATGGGGACAACACTTATACAATGGTCAGCAGGAATGCACCACAATTAACTAAATTTGCATGCATATATATAAAAATCTCACTTAATTTCTTTAAATAATTCATAATTCACGAAAGGAAGGTACCATCTAGTAGGACTTTCAAACATAGAAAATGAGAAAATGCACGATACCTAATCACTTTCCTAGTAGTTCATCATTAACAAATCCAGTGATGTACATATCTCAACATGCATACATCCACTAATAGCATCCAAACCTATGTATTATCATAGAATGGATGCAAGTCTTCAAATGCCAGAGCAAAACCTACTCGATAAATAGAAAAGACTTTAACACCTCAAAATCTTTGGGTCTTAAAAATGAAAAACAGTTTCACGGTTTATAGCCACTCTGTTCTTATCTTTGAGCATGTTTACTCACTCTATTATAGGGCTCGAGGAGCAAAGCGTACAAAAGGGTAAAGATTGGGCTTGGAGTTATCCATGTTTCAACCTTTTGAACTCCAAACCAAGCGTGTATGCATGTAAACAATTACTTATGAAGCTAGCACTAAGCAAACTCATAAAGCCAGCACTAAGCTAACTCATGAGACCCCAAGTCATTTAACTCATGTTCTGACACACAACTCAATTTTGCAATCAAGCGGTTTACTCCTATCACACAATAATCGCCCAATCACATCTGCTAAGTCACCTGAAACACATTTACACCCATACATACACTAAACACCATATCGTCACCCAAGACATACCAAGATAACTATATGAAAAATACAAGGCTAAGGAAATGACCTTTGGTCATAGGACCCAACTCTGATACCATCTATAACACCCCCTAACCCTATGGCTAAAGGTTTTAGTGATTTTGTAAATCTTGAAATGAAATGAACATAGTTCCCCCTAAAAATTGGCCATAACTTAGGCTCATTGCCTTACATTTTGTACCTATAATGAGAGAAACATAAAGGACATGTCCATATAAGCTCGATGGCTACACATTAGAGACCACCACTCCTTTCGGAATATACAAACTATTAATTTAAAAATAAAATAAAATCAATCAATTTACATCTCGATGGGTTTCCCACTCAGAGTACACAAGGTTTACATCCCAAAGTGTTATAGTTCTAACAACTAAAAGATGAGTATCTAATAAGATGGTTGGCTCATATAGACATTCCAAGCGATAGATAAACAACATATAATACATGAACTCAAGTGTCAAGCTTACCTATGTTCAAAAGGGCTTATGAATCAATCAAGTTACACCTTTTAACTCTTGAACTAAGATATACAAATGTATAATCTCTTTACAATCTACTGGCAAAACATCCAAGAGGACCCAAAAACTTAATCTGCATGGATCGAGAACTTCTAAATGACTTTCAAGAAGGATCAAACTTGAGGGGAAATGATAAAAAAGAGGCGTACGCTATGATATGCTCAATGGTTCACATCCCAAAAAATCAAAATATTTGCATACAATACTTTAAGTCGCAGTCACACAAAGCATTTACTGAATATTAACATATTAAGCATGCATGTCCAAGAACATGAAGTTGTTCCTTAATAACACTCCAGAACTAGGGAGGTAGGCTATTCAGGCTCTCAGCTAAACACTTAATGCCAAGGGGTTCACTTGGGTTACCGACTTGATCTTCTTTAGCACAAAAGCGAATATAGCGACCAAGAGGAGTTAAGACTTTTATCTAAATCAAGTCGAGTGATACGATCCATAAGGAGGTACAGTAATATCACAAGCATACGATTGTTAGCCATAGTACTTAAGGGTCAAATCCACAGAGACGGGATCGAATCTAGGCCACTATACCTAAACTAACCCATATTAATTAAACTAAAAAAACAATAAACAAGCAAAGCATAATCGCTAAACTAAGAAAAAAATTGAACCTAATTAAAGCTGTAAACCGAACAACTAGCAAAGAAATAATCACAACTACTAATGAAATAATAAATTTTAAATAATCAATAGACAAGGGAGAGGAAAGAGATTACCATATAAGCTAAAGGGGAATATCGAATCTTCGATGGGTGTCAATCTCGAAAATTCATCATCCACCATAAACTAAAGGGAGTAATAAAGTTTGAAATTTTGAATGAAATCATTGGAAAATGCTAAAATCAAGCTAAAATTGAAATTGTAAAGCTTGAATTACAACTAGAAGTAGAAAAATTGAAATAAAATGTGAACTAAAAACTATATTAAAATTTGACTTGAAAAGTAACTAAGCTTAAAAAATCTTTAAACTACTTAACAAACCTACAACTATGAGGGAGAGGAAATTGATGATTTTCTAAAGTGCACCAACGACTCCAATTTATACTAGTAGCAAGCCCGAATGCTTTCGTTATTACAACAGATTTTCGATTTTCCAAAAAATTCTTTCACTTTCTTAATTACAATAGATCTCTTATTTTTCAAGTCGCTTTCACACTTTCCTAATTGTACCCGACTGCTAATTTCTAATTTCTTCATTGATTTGGAAAGGGACTCCACCGCCATATTTCTTCAATTCCTTTGCCACAATCCGAAGCTTTCCAATTTTCATGCACTAATCGTCCCATGATATTCTAGGCTTGACTTGGTGTGTTAAAAGAGGGCGGTGCATTGACTTCTAGCCTAGGGACAAAATGAGGATCGGGCTAAGCTTCCATAAGAGTTGGGTCGCCATGCCAATTAATGAAAAATCATTTATTCGAAATTCAATTTTCGAGCTTTTTGCTCATCCACTCATTACCTGCAAAACTACACAAAATCCTATTAAAGTACAAAATAAGCTCGAAGACAACCAAAATTCAGGTGAGTAGCGTTATAATATTTAGCACTTTTACTGGTTGAACAAATATCCCACACCAAGGATTTTCTCGTCCTTGAGTAAAAGAAAATTTAAAAAAAGTATACCTAAGACACCTAACTGACTTTTGGATGAATCACGGTTGCACATAGTATGTGCGACAAACCCTTTAAATCCCTAGGTTCCCTTTAGTGGATGAATGTGGTCTCGTGAGCATTTGCAGAATATCTACCCACAAAATCTTTAATGAAGAAATGAAAACACTAAGAAAAATGTAAAATCTTTTTGAAGTTCTCAAATATATAATCAAATATACATAAGGAAAAATTGTATGCGTTTAACCAGCAAATCACCCCTGCGACCCAAATATTAGATTATACACATGCACAATATACATATCAAGATTCTTAATCCTCAAGAAGGACACCCACACATCAATTTTTCACCTCATAGACCATCAAAACTATGGGTACATCCTACTGCACATTGTACAAGTGTACCATCACCCTCCCCCACACCAAGATCACACACTGTCCGGATTGTGGGAAAAGGAGCATCTAGAAAAAAATAAATAAAGGACATAATATAACCAAGATGCATGGGATAAAACAATAATGCCATATCAGATGCAGAATTGCACCTAAGCTATACCCTCTTAAAATCTATTAAGAGAAAGACTCATGGAGCATCAGCCACTCCATATCAAGCTGAACATAGCTACTCAAGTCAATTAGTGAATGTAGTAGCTTACCAAACTTGCCAGAAAAACTCTTAACAATAATGAAACAACAAAAATCAGAGAGTTGAAGCCATAAAGAGTACATCCATGCAATCAATGCATCATAATTAAGGGCTCATTTCAACTTATCAAATTGTTGGGCCCAACCATGAATTAGACAGACGTACTCACAACAGGCTAACAAATTAGTCATCGGCCTAGCAAGTTGATCATCAGGAACATGATGTCTAGGCATATCAATGGATCCTAAGTCCACAAGTCTCTTAATCTTGGCATGCTTAAGAGTTTGGTCCAAACCAACAGTCATAGGCATAAAAGTCTCATACTCTAAAACTCAGACTTGGATGGCCCAAAGAGATGGTTAGCTATGATAGGATCAAAAGAAAAGGATTTATAATCAACATAGATATCCACATTCAGACCCCTATTGACATCAAACCCACATAAAAAAGACTCATATTCCACAGAGAAATGATCATCGTTAAATTGCAAATTAGTGAGTTTAACCACCCCTTACATGACTCTTGTACACAAATATCTTCTGATTCCATAAAGTAATGATGTCGAACTCACTAGCACTTTCAAATTCTTTACCCTCCTCAAACTCACAAAAGTGATTAAAAGGGGTAGGTGGGTCGATAGAATCTAGGACATCCTCAATTGTATTTCTAGGTGTACTTGTTTGGGGTGCAAAGCCATAGGATAGAGATACAGGAAGGTCATCCTCTGGGTCTAGGCCAGGCAAAGACATATCATCATGCAAGTCGAGTATATATTGGATAGAAGGCTCAAAATCATCATAAAATCTGACTGCTGATTAAAGAGATTCTAAACTAGAGTCAGACTCATGCAAATTATAAACCTTCTTACTCTAATTAAAACAGTGAGATTATCAACAATTCCCTCCTTCATAGTCTCTATCATTTTATCTGACAATTCATGTATAGTCTTTCCAAGACTCTTACATGTACCATCAACATAATCACAATAAAGGCAATCATGAACATCATAATCAGAACACTCAAAATAATCGCACCAAAAAGGAATCACATACGAGTGACATGGGTGATCATAAGAGTCCCTAAAATGTTCATGGTGGTGGGAAGTGACATGAAAAATGTACTCGCTATGAGTCGGGTTAAACTCATAAGTGTCCCAAGCTAAATCTTCGAAGAAATCCCAAACCTCATCTTGACTTCTAGACAATAATCTTAATAATTTTTCAAGATATATATACTCAACATAAACTCTAAATTTAGCATTAAAACCTACAACAATGACCTCACAAATTTTTTATTTTTTAAAATTTTGATGTAATTGAGCACGATAATCACTAAATCTTCGTAAATAGCTCCAGAAAGGTTCATGCTCAAATTGTGAGAAATGAAAAACTAGTATTTTTTTTTGTTGAAATTTTTAGTTCTTTTGTCTTTTTATTTTTTTTTCAAACACGAAAAACATACTAAAAAAACTTTACGAGATACTAATCAAATTAATTGTAACTAATCTAAATATGAAAATTATGGAGCTTGTCTGCTAATAAAAATTATGAAACTAATAAGATAACAAAAAAATAGAAAAGAAAAATAGTGACCTAAATTAAAACCACCATCGACTCAAACGATTAATAAAAATAGAAACTTTGAATGAAATTTTTTTGGGGAAGACTAAAATTGAAACTAATTAACTTGAATTGAAACTAAAAGTAGAAAACTTTGAATTGAAACTAGAGCTAGAGAGATTAAAACTAAAGAACTTAGATTCAACTTGAAGGAGTTTCGAAAATCACAATAATCTCTTAAAGTCTAGAACTAATGCTATGAGAGAGAGAGAGAGAGAGAGAGAGAGAGAGAGAGAGAGAGAGAGAGAGAGAGAGAATTTCATTATTTTCTAAAGTGTGCCTATGACTCCTATTTATACCAGTGTCAACCCCCCAAACTTTCCTAATTATATTAGAATTTCTACTAAAACTAGAGAACTTAGATTCAACTTGAAGGAATTTTGAAAATCACAAGAATCTCTTAAAGTCTAGAAACTAATGCTATGTGTGTGTGTGTGTGAGAGAGAGAGAGAGCGAGAGAGAGAGAGAGAGAGAGCGACACAGTTTGATGATTTTCTAAAGTGTGCCTATGACTCCAATTTATACCAGTGTCAACCCCCCAAAATTTCCTAATTATATTAGAATTTCTACTACCCAAGCTAATATTCTACTTTCCTAATTCCATTCAACTTCCAATTTATTAACATAATCCTCCATCATCCTTATTTACTAATTATAATTGCATGGTCTGATCAACCAACATCATCAAAGCTTCGTTGCTTAGATTGAAGCTAGGAAATATGAAACATAGGCTATGAGTTTTGCATTTGGGCATAAGGAAAGACAAAACGGTCTTGATAAAGGGGCAGGCTTACAAGCTGGCCCATGTGAGCTGCTTGCTGGACACTTACCAACATGATTGCATGCTGGTCCTTCTCTTTTCTTTTTTTATTTTCTTTCTTTCTTTCTTTGCTTCTCCAACTGGGCTGGCTTGTGAAAAATTGAGGGAGGTGCTAGAGGAGGGTATGCAAGGCACGATGGGACAGTCTCGAATTGTGCTTTCTTCTTGTCTTTTCACGCTTGTGCCTTGCACGTGACCTTGCTACTGGACCACATGGGTAATGGACCAGATGAGGTCCGAACGGTGGACTGGAGCTGGATGCTGGAGCGTTGATTTGGGCAAAGTAGACCATGGACTGGGGGTTTTTGGGCTGGGTCGTTGGCTGAGCCAAATCAACCGGCCTTTTCTCTCATTTTTTTTCTCTCTTTTTCCTTCTTTTTTTCTTTATTGGATTAATGCATGCTAATGGGCTTGGTGCTAATGGCTGGTTTTGCACTCAAACTGCATTATCTTGATCTTCAACTATTGTTGCTCTCTTTTGACACCTATTATCACGTTGAACCATCAAATTATTATTTTCTACAAAATCACAGAAAAGCCAAATAAAATCCTGCAAATAAATTCAAATATGAGTAAAAACTAAGTGATTAGAAGCATCTATTTAGTCACTTTTGGTGACCGAACAAGTACCCCCACATATAGATTTTGCTCGTCCTTAAGTAAAATAAAACAAAAGAAGATCTACCTAAAATAGTTAACTTACTTTCATAGGAATCACAGTTGCACTTACTACGTGCAACAAGCCCTTTAAACTCCTATGTTCTCCTTAGTGGATAAGTGTGGTTTCGTGAGGGTTTGCAGAAGGTATACCCATAAAATCTTTGAACAATGAAAAAGAAAAAGAGAAATAAAAATGGAAAATCTTTTTTAAAATTTTCAAATATACAAAAAGATGTACTATGGAAAAATTGTATACCCTTAATCACATACCAAATATGAAATCATACACAGGCACAATGTACATACTAAGAATCTTAGCCTCTAATCATGACACACATACATCAATTTTTCACACCACACACCATCAAAACTATGAATCTATTCCAGTATACAGTGTACAAGTGTACCATCACCATAAGAGTTAAGCTTACCAAGGTTTGACTCAATCCCACTTGACTATTATATTGACTTATTAACTTGGGAAGCAAGCTTTCCCAGTAGCAATATTGCCTCAAAGGGTAGCACCCATTAGTGCTGCCTCAAAGAGGTACCTGTCATTCCCGACTCTTTAGACTTTTATTTTGGTTTTTTTGTCCTTATTTTTCAAATTTTTGGTTACATAAGAAAGACAAGTGGGAAAATCAAAACATGAAAGTCTAACAACCTAAGATAATGGAGATATATAACTAAGGATTAGACTCCACATTATAATGAAATGTCGAAGTTAGAACTGGGATATGGAGTGACACACTTTGAATTAAGGTACTCAATCTTCTTACTAGTTGCCAACACCACTGACTAGTCGTCACTCTCACGACTCCCTCTTACAGCTAACCAACTACCAACCCAACTACTACCCTCCCTCCTTTCTTCTTTTACATTGGTATGTATTTGTGTGATTGGGGTTTGAAAACCCTAAACTCTAATTCCTACATTTCTTCTTTAAAGCCTTGAAAATAGGTGTTTATGAGTTCCTTTAGCCTTACAATTTACAGCTTAACCATCTTTCTACAGTGAAAGTTGTTGGAATTGATTTACACTTTGTGAGCATTCAAGGTATCGAATTCGCTTGTTTCCCTTCCTTCACTCTCTTGATTTGAGATTGATGATTATGATCTATTTGGTATAAGTTAAGGATGTTTTCAATGTGTTTGTGATGCCCAAGGTACTGGTTGAATTAGTTTTTACTTTGGATTACTTTCCAATTTAGGGCTATATAAGGACAGTTTTCAATGTGTTGGAAAATTCATGCAGTTATTGAAATTTTTTTTCCAAATTTTTGCGAAGCTAGAAATGTCGAACCTAAGATCAAAATTTTTTAAATTTTCTCCTAGACCTGTTTGAACCTAACATGACTTATTACGGCTGTGATGTACCCTATTTTTTTATGCCCTCAGTGTCTTGCTTTGCTGTCAACTTCTTCATAGAATTGTAGAGCGCAAGCTAATATTTGTAAATTGAATTTTTGCGCACAAATCCAATTACGAAAACTCAAGTTATGGCTTTTAAAAGTTGAACTGAAAAATATAAATGCAGGAAATTTCTATTCAATTATTTTCGGTGCTAAATTGGGATATAAAAGTTGAAAATCATATTTTTTTGGACTAGAGGTTGTGTAGTTCTATTTTTTTGGACTCCGATATTCTATCTTGGGTTGCTCTTACTTGGCAGTTTATGATTGGAGTTAGGATAAAATTGATTGGTAACTGGTTAATTCTATGGCTTATGCCCTTAAACTATTTTAAGCTCAAGTTATGGATTTTTGACATTGTCAGCTAACATTCATACCCTAACTCCCCCTGACACCTTTGAAATGTGTTTTGGTGCTTTGTTAAAGCTTAGGATTTTAAGCTCAAGCTATCGCCATTTTCCTTCCCCAAAATCATTTTCACCTTTCATTTTCATATACTACAGAAGATATGGCTATATTTGATCTTCAAGATCAAGTGAAGATGCTCTCCAGTCAAATGGCACAAGTGAAGGACATTATGAGCTAAACATCTTATTATAAAGGGAGGTTGGACCTAAACCACTACTGAAAATTGGTTTAAGCCCTTGAGGGTTACCTTAGGCAAGAGGTTGTTTGGATGAAGAGAGTTTTATGATAGCAACCCAAAAACTCCAAGGTTATACCCAATATTGGTTTAAATGCCTTAGGAGGGAAAGAGCTTCGAAGACAAATCAAGACTTGGCGATGGCTTAGGTCATATATGGATATGCAATTCCTATAAGATTTACTCTTAGAAGAAAAACTCTTTGATGGAAAATCCGTTATTGCTAAGAGAAGGTCAAGGTTCAAGAGGAAAAGCATTTTTTGGTCGAAGAAGAGAATGAGCATATTTTGGTTTTTGATGAAACAAGGGATGAGAAAAACTTGGTCATGGATAAGAGCTCTCCTAAAGCTCCCAATTAAGAGTCTACCTCAGTGGATTCTCACATGGAAGAAACCATGGAGGTTTAAACTCAAACTCAAGTTCATGGTGTCATGCAGGTCCAAGTTCACGTGCACAAAGCTACGGGCATGGAGGTTTTACCAATGGAAATAAGAAGCTCATTTGGTTAGATAACGGTCGGATATCTATTTTAAAACAAGATATGGCATACCTAAAAATTCTAAATATATTTGCGAGTTGTGAGGTAAACACTGCGTAAGGGTCACTGCAGGTCTGGAAATGCATGATTTCATGTGCTTAATTGGGCCATCAAATAGAAGATTAAGGGGTAAATCTTTTATGAAAAGTAGGTGAACACCACCAAAAAAACTTCTCCTTTGAATGTCTCCCGTAAATTCCTCAATTTATGATGGTGGAGGATGCCAGCAAGTAAGTACACGTGTGGCTAATTCCAACCTTGCATTTGGACAACTCATCACTATCTTGAAAGCTTCTAATTTCAATTCATTTGTGATAAATTATTGTTTGAATGTTATTGACTAGGGTGGATTCTTGAATCCTATTGGTCACAAGAGTTTCATATCTATTGGCTCATATTTGTAACTTGGGGAAGAGGACATTAATTTTTGTAGCTACCAATAAGCCTCCTTGTATTCACTCAGAGACAGACTTGACTTGATTTTAATGAAAGAAAGCTAGAATTCTTTTCTCTCCTAAAAACAATATCTTTATCTATCTATTTCAAGCACTTGCGTATTTGGATAATGATTAAGTCAATCTTTTAAGCCGTCCTTAGTGCTTTACTTTAGAGAATTAATTGGTGGATTGTTAGACTAAGTAGTGGCTTGAGCCTTTATCCTAGTCATACCCATTTATTTGTTTTTCTCCCATATTTAAAAATCCACAAAAATTTTATTGATTTTCTCTTTATTACTCAAACCTTAGCATGGTTCAAGGGTTTGTTACTTTGGTGTTGATTGATGGCTATTGGTGGTTGATCATTCTTGTGACAACAACCAAGGAAACAAAATAAAGGTAGATTAAGGGAATCGTCAGCACCTTTTATACCAAAAAGAGATTTCAGGGAGACAACCCACAATGCAGGCAAAGCCGAGAGTAGGAGATTATCCTGAAGTTTTCTATATGGGTGGTGGCAAACCTGTGCACTAGCTTAAGCCTACAGGTTTGTACAATGCAACAGTTACTAATGTTGTGGAAGCTACTAATGCCATATGAAGGATTGTCCCCTACAACTCACAGCAAATGAACAAAGGTAAATTGACAATTATAACCAAAATAGGTAGCAACCTAACCAGAATTAGAAAGAGTACCATGCAAATCAGGAGAGCCAATCTGGCATCCATTAGTAGAATCAAATGCAATCATTCGATGCTAACCAACCTAGAAACAATGTCGACAACGTATATGTCATGAGGAGAGATAAGGCCGAGGAGAATCCTAATACTTTTGTTGTACAATGTTGCCCAATTACTATGTTGTTTACTTGTGGTGCCATAGAGTCCTTTATTTCTTATAAAATTACTACGAAACTAAAGTTAGAATCCTATCTCGAAACATCCATGTTGTCTGTGGCTATACCTATAGGAGATTCAGTGAGATGTGGGAAATTATTTAAAGGATGTCCCATCCTAATTGCTAATTAAGAATTCTTGACTGACTTACTCCAATTTGATCTAACTGGTCTCAATGAAATCTTAGGGATGAACTAGCTATCATAGTATCAAGTCTAAATAGGCTGGCTAAAGCAAAAAGTAATCTTACTCATACCTAAAGGAGGTAGAGTGCTATATAAGGGACCTTCCTTAAAGCTCAAAACCAATTTGATCTTAGCATTTATAGCTCACTAGCTATTGAATCAGGGCTGTGAGGGATTTATACATAATATCCATGGTCGACTCAAGTACTATTGAACCTTCCTTTGATAACATTTCAGTCATTTATGAGTTTTTAGATGTGTTTTCAGACGAGATTCCTAACATGCCACCACTAAGGGAGGTAGATTTTAGCATTGGCTTTGTGTCAAGCATAGCATCTATTTCCAAGGCTCTTTACCATATGGCTACCACTAAGCTAAAGGAACTAAAAAGTCAATTACAAGAATTATCAAAGGAGTATATTAGGCCTAGTACCTCACCTTGAGAAGCATTAGTTTTGTTTATGAATAAGAAGGATTCATGATAGAGAACTCAACAAATCACCATAAAAAACCAGTATCCTTTGGCCTGAATTCATGATCTCATGACCATGTTCAAGGACGAGCACTGTTTCTAAAATAGATATCTGACTTGTCTATCACCAACTTTGCATTCGGGAAGAGAATATACCTAAAATAGCCCTTAGAACCATTATGGCCATTATGAATTAGTTGTGATGCCCTTTGATCTTACTAGTGCTCCAGCTGCTTTCATGGATCTTATGACCCGATTTTGAAACCATACCTAGGCCTGTTTGCAGTAGTTTTTATTGATAACATACTGGAGTATTCAAAAACTTAGAAGACCATGCAAACCATTTACGAACTATTTTGGAAGTGTTGAGGAAGAATAAATTGTATGCCAAATATCTCTGGACCTATAAAATATAGAAGCAAAAACACAATGGCCTAGATGAAATACTGCAAGCAATGTTCGGAGTTTCCTAGGGCTAGCAGGATATTATAGGAAGTTTGTCTGCGAATTCTCTATGATCGCCATGCCTCACCAACTTAACAAGGAAATCGATTCGTTATGGGTGGATGAATAAGGGGGAAGAAGCTTTTGGAAAGTTAAAGAAGAGGTTAACACCAACACCTATCCTAGCTCTACTAACAAACACACAAGGTTCATTGTGTATAGTGATGCATCTGGTTTAGAGTTTCTTAAGGACTAACATCTACACTTTCAGTATCACATGGGAAAGGAGAATGTGGTATTGGATGCCCTAGGTCGTAGACCGTACCCAAGTACCAATCACTTACTTTTTCTTTCGATAGAATTATGTGAGGAATTTAGTAAGGTGGAATTAAATGTGAAAGTAAGAGAAGAACGACCTATGTTGTATGCTATAAAGGTACAACCCAACTTAATTGGGGAGATTCTTGAAGCTCAGAGTTTAAACCCTCAATTGGAGTAATAAGGGTAGAGGTATTAGTAAGAAAAGCACAAGGGTTCATAATTCATGAAAACGAGACGTTAAGCTTTCAAAATAGTTTTTGTGCCCTAGCAGGGGAGGAACTCAAGATGACAATCCTCAACGAAGGTCACAACATCCCACATTCAGTGCGCCCTAGCTGGAACAAGTTATGTAACAACCTAAATTAGATATTTTAGAGGAGTTAACATAAAACAAGAGGTAATTGATTATATGTCTAATTGTTTGACTTGTCAGCGGATCAGACAGGAACACTAATGCCCTACAGGACTCTTACAACTATTGCATATACAAGAGGAGAAATGAGACTCAATTTCAATGGATTTTGTAATGAGACTACTAAAAAAACAAAAGGGAAATAATGTCATCTGGGTGATCGTGGACAAGCTAACCAAGATAGCCAACTTCATAGCCATGAAAAATACTTGGACCTTAGACCACCTTAGTCAAGCCTTTTTAGAATAGATGGTCTAACTACATATGGTTCCTAGCTCAATAGTATCTCACTCGAACACCAAGTTCTAAGCATGATTTTGGCATAAATTGTACCAAGCATTTTAGCTCTTGCATTCCGTAGTCATCTTCTGTTTCAATAGGAAGCTAATTACATGATTTCAAATATTTGATCCAGGTATCCCTTTTATCTCTCCTACCTAAATTTCACTTTTAAATTGCAATTTCAGCCTTCATTATGGTGAATTGCTATTTGAATTTTGCAAGTTCATGTATTTTTTAAGTTGTATTCTGGAGTTTTGTTTATGAGATGCTTTAATTGCATGATTTCAAGTTATATTATGGGTTTTTGTTTCTGGGGTCACCGGTGGTGAGTCCCTTAATTTCCTCCATTAAGCCTTCTGCTCTTTAAGCCTGTGCTTTCGCTCTATGAGTTGTTCTCGACGACCACTAGCCATACCCACCCAACAAGCATCCTTCCAACCGCCACCTCTTGATGCGGACAGCCATCAGTTCCAACACCACCAATCATTCTCATTCTGACCGGTGGGTGCTTTGCCTCTTGACTCGAATAGTGGGCGGTTGAGACCTTCTAGGGTTTAGGTTTGGGTTTGGGTTCTGACCATTGGGTGCTCTTCCCACTCACCTGTTAAGATACCCCTGGAGTGGGTAAGGCTGGTGTGTTTATTTCCATTTTTGTGTTAAGTCCGCTTGAGTAGCTTTTTAGGCTTGCTTTATCTTTCTTTATTTGTTAGTCAAAGGCCTTGTTTCTATTCTATTAGTATTGGTGTTTAGTCATGTAATAGCCCAATCCTAAATCATGTTTATTTAATTAATTGCCTCATGATTAGTGACTGTCTCATATTTATTTATCGCATTTAATCATCTCGATGGAAAAAAATAATTTTACTTGGGCCTTCACTTGGCAATTCGGGTTTTATTTATTTATTTAGTTATTAATGAAAATTTTGGGAGAATTGATAGTAGGCCCTAATAATTATAATCTAAGTGATTTAATTTGTTTTCCGTAACATGACAAAATTTTAATTTTGAGTTACGCAAAAATATTATCGTTGCAGAATGCTTTATTTCCAAACCCAACTTATTTTGGCCCAAGTTGAAGCACAACGAGTTTGCATTATTAACCTAGCTAATTACCATAATTTAAGTTTAACTATGGTTAGCAAAAGTCATTTTTGAAGATAAAAACTCAGCCAAGTATGTTAGATTAGTAAAAAAAATACAACCAAACTCAAACCATATCTTCTCTTCTTTTCTCTCTCTAACCCCACATCTTCTCTCTCCTTTCTCTCCTTTCTCCCCCCAACTACTGCCACTGTTCCTTGGTGTTTTTTGGCCAGCCTTGGTTGCCTCCGACCCCTGACACCCTAGTACCACTAGCCACCATCCTCAATCCTCAAAACCACCAAACATGACCTCCTTCTCTCTCTTTTTCAAGCTTCAAGTGAGGAATCTTAACTTTATCTCTTTGGATCTTTTTCATTTTGATTTTTGT
Organism: Selenicereus undatus; assembly: GCA_017589665.1. NCBI lineage: Eukaryota > Viridiplantae > Streptophyta > Magnoliopsida > Caryophyllales > Cactaceae > Selenicereus > Selenicereus undatus. The sequence continues at coordinate 32,618,873 of JACYFF010031954.1, read as the reverse complement.
TTATGTTATTTGAGTTTTTATCATGTTCTTTGGATGGAAACAAGAGTTATCTTGATGCTTTCAATTGTTGATTGAGTTTAGAGCATGCTAGGGTTTTGGGTTATTCATGTTCATGCAAGCTTAAGGTTGGAAGTATGTTTTTCTTGGATTGTTTATATTTGATTTAGTGGTTTTAATCTCTAATAATGTTTATGAGGTTTTTTTGGTGATTTTGGATGAGACGAAGAGGAAGTAAGTTGGTTACAAGCTAGGGTTTTGGCAATTAAAGCATGGGTTGAATTATTTTGGCATTAAGCATGTGGTTTGATTATATTTTGATGCAAAATGAATCTTGGATGTGTTCTTTGACTTGAAAAAAATAACTTGGTGTGATTCTTGAAAAAAGGGTGGATTATGGAAGTTCTCTAATTGATTATAAAGGATCATTTTGCTCATTTATGCAACTAAATAAGATCATGGATGTACGCTGAGTAGGTTTCAGAAAGAGAAGAATTGAAAATTTGATGTATATGATCATGGAGTGAAATTGAGTATTATGACTTTGTACGGCAATGGGAAGGACCAAAGATTTGTTACATGATTTTAAAGAGTGATTTTATATGAGGATTTGTGTGGAAAGAGAAGAGAAAGCAAAGCAGTGTGGCTGTGAATTGACAGAAAACAGGGGAACCTTTGCCCAAAAACTGGTAATGATCGGCCCAGCTAAAAATTATGATTTTCGGTAGGTAGAAAGATCAGTGTGTTAGCTTTCAAATTCCTTTTGAATCGCCTTAATCGAAGTTCTGTCGGAACAGTTATGGCCATTTCGCTAGAACTGTACAAGTTCAACCAAAATTGGTACGCTTGTGTTCTAGCCCCATTTTGGGAAACCCATTATGGGAATCATGTTTTGTGTTGCAAATGAAAGTTTTTAGAACTTCTTAAGCTTTCTATATTGAGGAATTAGGTCTCAAACGGAGGTCGAGAGGTTAGGTTATGAGTCATTTATTTTAGCCCCAACTATGAAAATAAATACATTTGCTAACTATATGTTCCTATAATGATATTTTTGTATAGAATTAGGGTCTAATCTATCATTTCCTCCGCCTTTTGTGCATCATCATACTTAGTGAAATTTCATTAAAAGTCACGAGTACGTTCATTGTCTATATCTTTAAAAATCAGCATGTATTTATCAAAATTATAATGTTTTGGTAAGTACATCAACGAATCAGTTTAATCAGTGGTTTATCACATAATTAGTTACCCTATCAATTATCAGTTACCCGCATGACTTCAGGCTAGGTCCCCTGATCGACTTGGCATATGTACACCTATCTTCATATCGTAATAGTTACTACGGTTCACTATCAAATAATAATTGACAATGCAGTTTTATATTTATCTCATTCGCTGTTTTAAATTAAAATCAATTGCAATGCGAGCCCAACCAGTTCTTCCATGAACGTTTAACAATACAGAATGCATGTATTGAGCTTCGGTTCACTATTCGAAATGTTTTCATGTTTTGTTTTAGGCAAATGTTTAGTGAATTGTCCTCAGGCTGGCAGGCCGACTGAAGGTGATAAGTGAGCAAGGAAGTTTGAATGGAGCAGAGGTGTATTGGTGTTGAGATGCTTTTAGCACTGTATTATGAAATATTTTGATGTTGGAACTATATACTCTACAAGAGTTACTATATTTTGGTGTAAACCTTGAGATAGTTGAATGTTTGATGTTATACCTAATCCTATATGATTTTGTTGGGTTGTGATTGTGTGAATGCCTTGTGATAGTAAACATTACTTAGTGTTGTTATATTTATTGTGTACAAGCAAAGCCTTCTCCTTTTTGGACGGCAGTAATGCCCCGATCATTTGGGATATTACCTCTAATTGGTGAAACTAATGAAGAGAACACAAACAATGAATTATGTACATTTGGGGTGTTACAAATTTAGTATCAGAGCCAGGTTTTGATTTTCCTGATGGGATACAGAGTATGGAGCTTAGATATAGGAGGGTGAGAAGGGTTATTAGTAAGGAGTATCATATACTATTAGAGACTTGTGATATTAGAAATGTATATTGCTCATCTTTTACATGCCCCTCATTTGTATTTTCCTTATTAGATGGATCTTTAAGCGGTTAATATGATGCCTGGTACGTCTGTGGTGGCCCACATTTCACTATTGCATGCCAGTATGATAGCTCATGCCCAGAACCCTTTCTCTGAGTTTCACAACATCAGGATCTGTGCACACAGATTGTTATAGTCCTTACCCATGGTTGATCCGTGGGTAGAGTTCAGGCTCTGTTATCATCATTTCATGATGACAGGGAACCTAAGTTAGGACAGACCTGGGTTTCAGCTCCGGGGAGCTTGGGCGACTATCACCTTGGAATTGATGTTACGGGAGGAGTTCGAGCTGAGAGGGATTATTATGGAGACTCTTCAGCACGTTTTCCCTTTACACCAAGCACATCCCTCGCCTGCACCACCCGCACTAGCACAGGGACCACCATCGCCGCCCATACCAGGTACTCCACAGATGCCCGACAATCCTAGGAGGCCTATGTGGTGGTGGATCTCCCCAATACATAGGAGATCGTGGTGCTTAGTTCTAATGACGAGCCCATGGAGGGTTTTAAGGACCATCTAGAGGATGAAGACGATACAGAGGAAGATCAGGAGATTGATGAGGCAGTAGAAGAGCAGAAGATTGATAAGGACATTGATGAGATAGTAAAGGAGCAGCAGATGGATCAGGAGGTTGATGAGAAAGTAGGAGAGTAGCAGGTTGATCAGGAGATCGACGAGGTATAGCTTGGAGCATCATATAGCAATTTTGACTCAGGAGATGAGCCTAAGGATAAGTCCGACCCAGATTATGATCCATTTAGGGATCGTTAAGTTGTTTCAGGTGTTGTCCTTTTGAGCCCCGCATTTATATAGTGTGGTTAGATAGACGCATTTTGTGTAGTATATGATATTGTATATACTCAGTCAAGTCCTTCCGACCGTGGTGATATGGTCCGTTTCTTTTTGGGCATGTGATGGATTTAGGGACTGGGGGCTAGTTAGTGCTTTAGGTAGGAGTCAGGGTTGATCTTACTTAGTCAACTAAATGTGTTATATTTTGAGGATCATGTATATAAATAGGCAGCTATGTATGTAAATAAGCAGTTATGAATTAATATATTGAATTTTTGGGTTCTGTTTTAATTAATATTTGAGCCATATTAAATGTATTTGCTGGGCATGCTTATCTTATATGATTGGGTATTCTAGTGATTAAATTAATTCGTTTAATGTATGATCAGAATATCTGAATCAGTGCAAAACAATGCGAAGATTCATATAGAAGATATCTCGGATCATGGCCAGGGATTAGGTGAACAAACCTCATATTATGTACCACTAAAATTTTCATTAAATGTCACCAATTTCCCCTGAGTTAGCTAACAACATTAGGGACCCGAACTACTGGCCTACCTTAGTAGCCGACTGATGAAGCTGATTCCCTAAGTACCTACTAAAGCCCCTCCTAAAGATAATAAATTGGTAGATAGGGTAGCACGATGCAACCCTAAAGTGTGTGACGAAAATTATGATCTAGTAGTATTGGAGGAATGGGTAAGGGGAATGGAGAAAATCTTTATAATGGTATAGGTGCCAGAAGAAAAGAAAGTAAACATTGGGACGTATTATTTGACTAGTGAAGCGGATATTTGGTGGAACACTATTAAGGGTAGGCTCATAGTGCCTGAATTCACCTGGAGTAAATTCCTGGATGAGTTGAGAGCAAATTTTTACCCAATTGTGACCCAAAGGCAAAAAGAGAAAGAGTTTATAGAGCTGAAGATGAGTGGCAACATGACTATGATGTAGTATGCTAGTATGTTCACAGACTTATCCAGGTTTGTTCCTGAATTTGTGTCATCTGAAAGGTTAAAAATGAGAAGGTTTAAAGAGAGTTTGGCCTTCTACATTTGAAAGTAGTTAGCTGGGTAACTAATCTTGACTTACCAAGAGCTATATGAGTAAGTCACTGAAGTGGAGCGAGTGCAGGCAGAATTAAGAGCCCTAAACCCTGATCAACCAAAAGAGAAAAGGGTTTGAGCGAGAAACTCAAAGTGAGAGTGTGAACTAGAAGAAACCTTCTCCCCCTCCTCCCAAGAGCCATCCTGTAGGCTCAGCAGAGCACTGAGGGAAATGCGGAAGAACAAACAACACCACCCCTTAATGCCCAGTAGGAACCAACAAGTGCATGTGGTGTGGAAGCCATGAACACCTTATTGCTGCATGCCCCGAAGGTTGAAGGCTATAGACAAGGGTGCAGCAAAACCCTTGGCCCCACCTCGCCAAGTCGTCCCACCACTAAGGCCTGCAGCAATAGGACGGGCGTATATAATAAGCAAGAAGGAAGCTACCACCTCTGGAACAGTAGTCACTGGAACTCTTTTTTTAAATTCAAAGCCATTTTGTGTACTATTTTATTCGGGTGCTACTCATTCATTTATATTCATCTGATCTGCCTTGCAATTGAACCTAGAGGGTAGGAGGATGGAAACCAATTATAGGATCAAGCTACCCAACAATTCTATGACTGAGTGCCCCACCTCCTACAAACTTGTTCCCATTACCATTGGTGGAACCATATTCCCTGTGGATTTGATTCAATTTGATTTGTCTGATTTTGATATCATTTTAGGAATGACTTAGTTGCATACTTATGGGGCTAAGATTGACTATGAAGATCTTAAGGTTATTTTAAAGGATGAAAAAGGGAGAAAAGTACGTTTCTATTGGCAGCGAGAGAAAAAACCTTGTCCCTTGATTACTGCTATGAAAGCAAGTAAGCTGTTACGTCAGGGTGTATTGTATATGGGTGTTATGCTATTGACAGTCAAACAAAAGAAGAGAAAACAAGAAATATTCTTGTAGTTTGTGAATTTGGAGATGTTTTTCCTGAAGAGTTACCAGGACTACCCCCGTAGAGGGAAATTAATTTTGGAATTTAATTAATCCCTGGTGCCCAACCTATCTCCAAAGCCCTATATCGTATAGCCCCAACTGAGCTTAAGGAACTGAAGATTCAGTTGGATGAGATGTTACAAAAGGGATTTACCAGACCAAGTGCATCACCATGAGGGGGCCCCAGTGTTGTTCGTAAAGAAAAAGGATGGAACCTTAAGGCTATATATTGACTATAAGGAGTTGAACAAGATCACCATCAAAAATAAATACCTTTTGCCACGAATAGATGACTTGTTTGACCAACTTCAATGAGAAGGAGTCTTCTCTAAGATTGATCTAAGGTCAGGGTGTCATCAACTTAGGATTAAACCTAAAGACAACCCCAAAACTATGTTTAGGACCAGGTATGGTCACTATGAGTTTACAGTGATGTCGTTCTGCCTCACCAATGCCCTTGCAACCTTCATGGATCTTATGAACAGGGTCTTCAGACCCTATCTAGACAAGTTTGTAGTGGTGTTCATAGATGACATCCTTATCTATTCTAAGGACAGGAAGGAACATGCTGATCATTTGAGGATGGTGTTACAAACCCTGAGGAAGCATCAACTTTATAGCAAATTAAATAAGTGTGAATTTTGGTTAGAAGAAGTAGTGATCTTAGGACATGTGGTTACAAAAGAAAGAATTAAAGTTGACCCCCAGAAGGTGAAGGCAATCACGGAATGGTCAAGGCCTACCAACGTCACTGAGATAAGAAGCTTTCTGGGTTTAGCGGCTATTGTCAAAGGTTCGTCAAGGACGTTTCGAAAATAGCTTCACCCCTAACCAATCTCTTGAAGAAAGCGAATAAATTTGAGTGGACAGAGAAGTGTGAGAGAGCTTTTCAAGAGCTAAGGCAGCAATTAACTACTGCCCCAATCCTAATGCCACCTGTGGAAGGTAAGGAGTATACCATCTATAGTGATGCTTCAAAGAACAGATTAGGGTGTGTTCTGATGCAGAAAGCTAAGGGAGTAGCTTATGCCTCTTGACAGCTCAAGTCTTATGAGAAAAACTATCCTACCTATGACCTGGAGTTAGTAGCCATGGTCTTTGCATTGAAAATTTGGAGACATTACTTATATGGAGTACTATGTAAGATTTATACTAACCATCAAAGTTTGAAGTATATCTTCACCCAGAAGGACCTCAATTTGAGACAACGACATTGGCTTAAGTTGCTTAAAGACTATGATTTGTAGATTTAATATCATCTAGGAAAAGCAAATGCTATAGTAGATGCCCTGAGTAGGAAGATGCAACATAGCTTAAGCATTTTGGTGATTACTCAGTTCAGTCTCTTGAAAGAGCTTGAAGACTTAGGAATTCAACTAGTGTCCCATGGGCAAGCAAATGTTCAATTATCAGCACCTACCTTACAACCTTTCGTAGTAGAGGAAATTCGGGTAAACCAGGAAAATGATCCTGAACTCCAAAGAATAAAGCGAAATTTAGAGAAAGGGAAGTCTCCTGTATTTGTAGTACATGAGGATGGGATCTTGCGATTCAAAAATCACCTATGTGTACCCAAAAATGAGGAATTGAGGAAACAGATCCTAGAGAAGCCTCACAACACTCACTACTTGGTGCATCTAGGGGGCACAAAGATGTACAGAGATTTAAGGCAATACTTCTGGTGCAATAATATCAAGAAGTAGGTTGCAGAATATGTAAACAAGTGTCTAACCTGCCAGAAGGTTAAAGCAGAGCATCAGCTTCCCGTGAGTGAACTGCAACCCCTAGAAATTCCCACTTGGAAGTGGGATTCGATCTCAATGGACTTCGTTATGGGTTTACCCCTTTCTGCCTCGAAGAAGAATGCCATTTGGGTCATAGTTGATCGACTTACAAAGTTGTCCCATATTCTGCCATTCAGTTTAAGGGACACTAAGATGTACAGAGACTTAAGGCAATACTTTTGGTGGAATAATATGAAGAAGGAGGTTGCAAAATATCTAGACAAGTGTCTAAACTGCCAGAAGGTTAAAGCAGAGCATCAGCGTCCCGTGAGTGACCAGCGACCCCTAGAAATTCCCACTTGAAAGTGGGATTCGATCTCAATGGACTTTATTATGGGTTTACCCCTTTCTGCCTTGAAGAAGAATGCCATCTGGGTTTCCCAAGTCTTCAAGCTCTCTCAAGAGACTCAACTAAGCAATCACCACAGTGCTTGAGCTACGTTGCGCATTCCTACTCAGGGCATCTACTATAGCATTTGCTTTTCCTAGATGATATTGAATATGCAAATCATAGTCTTTAAACAACTCAAGCCAATGTCGTTGTCTCAAATTGAGGTCCTTCTGGGTGAAGGTATACTTCAAACTTTGATGGTTAGGATAAATCTCACATGGTACTCCATATAAGTAATGTCTCCAAATTTTCAATGCAAAGACCATGGCCACTAACTCTAGGTCGTAGGTAGGATAGTTTTTCTCATAAGGCTTGAGTTGTCAAGAGGCATAACCTACTAACCCTAATCTGTTCTTTAAAGCATCACTATAGATGGTATACTCCTTACCTTCCACAGGTGGCGTTAGGATCCGGGCAGTAGTTAATTGCTGCCTTAGCTCTTGAAAAGCTCTCTCACGCTTCTCTGTCCACTCAAATTTATTCGCTTTCTTCGAGAGATTGGTTAGGGACGAAGCTATTTTTGAAACGTCCTTGACGGATCCCCTTAGACATAGTATCAAATAGAGATCAAATATTCTAAGCCCATTTTGACAAGCACTTTAAAAAGCCTTTGGGACCAAATTGAACTTTAGTAGCTCTTATGACCCTAAGACAGATAGGCAAACTGGAAGAGTGAATCAAATTCTAGAGGACATATTAAGAGCTTGTGTATTGGAGTTCCAAGGGAAATGGGAAGATGACTTACCATTGGTGGAATTTTCTTATAGCAATAGCCGCCAATCCACTATCAAAGTGGTTCCATTTGAGCCTTTATATGGGAGAATATGTAGAACCTCGCTGCTCTGGAGTGACTTGGACGAGGCATTGATCATAGGTCCCAAAATGATCCAGGAAACCATTGAAACAATAAGAAGAATTCAAGAGCGTATTAAGGGTACCCAGAGCCGGCAAAAGAGTTATGATGACAAGAGAAGGAGGCCTCTGGAGTTTCAAGTAGGTGATAAGGTTTTTCTAAAAGTCTCGCCAACCAGGAGTATCAAGAGGTTCGGAGTATGAGACAAATTGAGTCCAAGATATATTGGACCTTATGAAATCATTGAAAAGTTTGTGTAGATGCATATTTTGAAGCTGTATTTTGAAATTTTCAGTGGATGGAGGTGTACATTATATGGTGAATTGTGTTACTTTGATGTATAAACCTTATGTTGATTAACAGTTGACTATATATGGTTTGATCATATATGAATGTGTATGGTTGAATTCATGCCTAACTATGTTATCTCTAGTACACATGCTACAAGTCTTGTCCTTTAGACGACGATAACGCCCCGATCATTGGGTTTATCAGTTGTAATTGAGGTAATCAGAATAGTGATTGCAAACAGTGAAGCATGCTTAATTAGGGGATGTTACAGCTGTAATAGCCCAACCATAAATCATGTTTATTTATTTAATTAAACCATGTTATTAATTTTTCACATTTATTTATCTCATTTAATCATCCTGGTTGTGAGAATTCATTTTGGGCCCCACTTTACAATTCAAGTTTCGTAACAATTTCGGGTTAATTGATATTAGGCCAAGGTAAATATGATTAGGTGACAAATTATTATTCATAATGTCACAACAATTTAATTTTTATCCATGCAAAAATTTAGGCCTAAATTTATTAAGTTTGGTCCAATTCATTTAGGCCCAATTTGCAGTTGATTCATTTTGAGTTCAAATTATGGCCTGAAAATTTTAGTGCAATTAAAGTAAGTTGATTACCATCATTATGCCTAATTATCATTAGCAAAGAGTTACCTTATGGATTGATAAATAGGATCCAAGTAAGTGAGATAAATCCAAAAAAATAACAAGCAAACCACGCCACACATTCTCTTCTTCCTCTCCTCCTTTCTCTCCCCTTAGGCTACTGCCGTTGTTGCTGGATTCTGGTGGCTTCCGCCACCTTCTGCCACCAACTAGGGTTGTCGCCAGCCAGCCTCAACACCCTAGCACTACCAGCCACACCCCCAATCCTCAAAACCACCAAACATCACCTCTATCTCCCTCTTTTTCAAGCTCAAAAGTGAGTAACTCTATCACCTATCGTGTTGATTTTGGTTTTGATTCTTATTTTTGTGGATTTTAATTGTTGATCATGTTATTTTGATCAAAATAAGAATTACTTTGATGTTTTAATTTGTTGGTTATGCTTAAAAGCATGCTAGGATTGAGTTTATGCATGAGCATGCAAGCTTGAGTTTCCAATGATCGATTTGGATTTTGGTATGTGATTTTTATGATCTTTGGCATTAGTAATGAATATCATGATGTTTATGTTGAGTTTGTATGTAATGCCCCCAAATTAGACATGTTTCACTGCTTGTATTTTCCTTAATAAATCCCTTAACTATAATCTAGACAACCCAATGATAGGGGCATTACCGCCGTCCAAAAGGACAAGGCTTGAAACATGAGTGCTATAAATAACATAGCTAAGCATAACCTCAAACATATACACTCACATCAAGTGTCAACCAATGAAGGGTTTATACACCATAGTAAAATAAATCACTATATAGTCTACATCTTCATCCATAGAGGAATTCAATTTACATCTTTAAGGTATGCATATACTGCATTACTTCTAATCCATCTGAATTTCCTTGCTTCACGTATTCTCTTCAGCTGATTTGTTAGCATGAGGGCAACTCTCTCAGCATTTGCCTAAAACAAAACATAAAAACATTTCGAACTGTGAGCCGAAGCTCAGTACGTGCATTCCTGAATTGTTAAATGATCATTGAAACACTGGTTGGGCCCGCTTTGCAATTCATTTTAAGTTAAAACAGTGAATGAGATAAATATAAAACTGCATTGCTAATTATTATCTGATAGTGAACCCCTTGATACTGTTACGATCTATGGATAGGTGTACACCTGCCAAGCCGATCGAAGACCTGGCCTGAAGCCGCGCGGGTAACTGAAGGGCGAATGCCCTGTAGATGATAACTGACGGGGTCACTAATTAACTGATAAATCACTGTGTAAACTGATTCATTGATGTACTTACCAAAACATGATAACGTTGATAAATACACTCTGATTTCTAAAGATACAGGCAATGGACGTACAGAGCTTCGGCTCACAGTTCGAAATGTTTTTATGTTTTGTTTTAGGCAAATGCTGAGAGAGTTGCCCTCATGCTAACAAATCAGCTGAAGAGAATACGTGAAGCAAGGAAATTCAGATGGATTAGAAGTAATGCAGTATATGCATACCTTAAAGATGTAAATTGAATTCCTCTATGGATGAAGATGTAGACTATATAGTGATTTATTTTACTATGGTGTATAAACCCTTCATTGGTTGACACTTGATGTGAGTGTATATGTTTGAGGTTATGCTTAGCTATGTTATTTATAGCACTCATGTTTCAAGCCTTGTCCTTTTGGACGGCGGTAATGCCCCTATCATTGGGTTGTCTAGATTATAGTTAAGGGATTTATTAAGGAAAATACAAGCAGTGAAACATGTCTAATTTGGGGGCATTACAGATTTGGTATCAGAGCCAGGCCTCGGGTCGGTGGGCCCCTTATCTTGTCCGACGAGGGCGTCGAGGTCCCCAAGGGGAGAGGAGTCTCCCACATCGGCAGGTGAGGAGAACGAAGGCCTCTTTATAAGGGGCTGGATACCTTACCCTGGTTGACGCGTTTTAAAGCCGTGAGGCCGGTGTGCCAAAGCGAACAATATCAGCCAGCGGGGTCCCGGACTGTTACATTGTATGAGTTTAAATGCAAGAATAAGTTGGTCATAAGTTAGGGTTTTGGTGATCAAGCATGGGTTGATTTATTTCTAGCATCAAGTATATTATTTGTGCATAATTGGATAAAGAAATGAATCTTAGATGTGTTGTTTGACTTGGAAAATCACTTGAGGTGATTTTGTATAAAGGGATGGATTATGGAAATTTTCCCAATTGATTATAAAAGGTCATTTTGCTCACTTATGCAAATAAGTAAGCTTATGGGTGTGTTTTGAGTGTTTTTGAAAAAGAGAAAGATTGAAAAATTGATGTAGATGATTATGCAGTAAATTTAAGTAAAATGGCTTTGTAACATGATGATAAGGAACAAGGCTTTCACAAATGATTTTAAGGAGTGACTTTAGATGAGAATTATGTGAAGAAAAGGGGGGAAACAAACACAGTGTGGCTGTGAAGAGGCTGAAAACAGGGGACACTTTGCGAATAAACTGGTAATGTTCTACCCGTTAAAGAACTATGATTTTTGGCAGATACGTAGACCAGTGAGTTATCTTTAAAATTCCTTTTGAATCACTTTAGTCCGAGTTCTATGGAAAAAGTTATGGCTATTTTTGCTAGAACTACGCAAGATAGACCAAAGTTGTGCACAGTTGTGTTCTAGCCCAAGTTTGGGAACCCTATTGTGGGAATTATGTTTTACAATATAAATGAAAGTTTTGAGGGATTTTTTACACTTTTTATATGGGGGTTTTATTGCTCAATTGGAGGTCAGGGGTGAAAGATATGGATTTTCTAAAGTAGACCTTCGAACGGTAATATGATGGAAGAAAGAAATCATGGCATTTGGAAATATTATCAGGAGTCTCTACATAATTATGGATATTGCAAAGAAATTATAAATTTTAGTGAGTTCAAAAACTTTCATTTTGTATAGAAGCTTACTTGGGTTGGACAACCAAGTTAAATGGGCATGGGCATGGGAATGAAATTGGAGAAGTAAAGAGGGTAATGATACAAGCTAAGGTTATATGAGCTTTCCTGAACCTCACAACACCCCTCTTGATATTAAACCTTCTATTATTCATTTCAGAAACATCAAAAACTCATATTTTATTTATATCCATTAAAGCCTTTTCACTATCACCTCAATTATTTCATTTTGTTCTATTTTGCTCCAATTTGTTTCACTTCGAGTTCAATGACCCTAACTTATTTTGTTTTCAAATCATTTTAGTGTAACTTATCTTGTATTGAATTGTTTGAATCATGGATGCCCTTTTTATTAATCAATTTCCATAAAGTTAAAAATTATGAGAGTGAAAGTTGTTTACTAACTGCAATTACCTATAACTACATTTCTTAAGCAGAAACAGGCCTAGTCTATCATTTCCCATTGTGCATAAGTATTATCAAGTGAGACTGCATTTTAAATACTGCAGGTACGTTCATTGCCTGTATCTTTAGAAATCAGTATGTATTTATCAAAGTTATCATGTTTTGGTAAGTACATCAATGAATCAGTTTACACAGTGATTTGTCACATAATTAGTGACCCCATCAGCTATTAATTACAGGGCATTACCCTTCAATTACCCGCGCGACTTCAATGTAGGTCTCTCTATCAGCTTGGCAGGTGTACACTTATCAATAGATCGTAACAACATCAAAGGGGTTCTTATGTGTATTTTGAAATCTGGATCAACAGTGACATAGTACATAGTATGATAAAGTTTGAAGATGGTGTTATGAATAGGGATCTTATGAATAGGGTGTTTATACCCTATTTAGACAAGTTTGTAGTGGTGTTCATAGATGACATCCTTATCTATTCTGAGGACATGGAGTAACATGCTGATCATTTGAGGGTGGTGTTACAAACCCTAAGGGAGCGTCAACTTTATGACAAATTAACGAAGTGCGAATTTTGGTTGGAAGAAGTGGTGTTCTTGGGACATGTGGTTACAAAAAAGGGAATCAAAGTTGACCCCAGAGGGTGAAGGCAATTACGGAATAGTCAAGGCCTACCAAGGTCACTAAGATTAGAAGCTTATTGGGTTTAGCGGGCTATTATCGATGGTTCGTCAAGGGCTTTTCGAAAATAGCTTCGCCCCTGACCAATCTGTTGAAGAAAACGAATAAATTTGAGTGGACAGAGAAGTTTGACAGAGCTTTTCAACAGCTAAGGCAGCGATTAACTACTAACCCAATTCTAATGCTACCAGTAGAAGGTAAGGAGTATACTATCTATAGTGATGCCTCAAAGAACGGAATAGGGTGTGTTCTATGCAGGAAGCCAAGGGAGTAGCTTATGCCTCTTTGTAATATCTCAACCCTAAATTATGTTTATTTATTTAATTACCTCATGTTAATGATTTTCTCATATTTATTTATCCCATTTATTCATCCCAGTGGGGAAAATTTTATTTAGGCCCTCACTTGGTAATTCAGATTTTATTTGTTTATTTAATTTATTGACAAAAATTTTGAGAGAATTGATAGTAGGCCCGAACAATTATAATCTAAGTAGTTTATTTTATTTTCCATAACATTACAAAATTTAAGTAATTTATTTAATTTTCCATAACATTACAAAATCTAAGTAATTTATTTTGTTTTCCACAACATTACAAAAAAAAAATTAATTTTGAGTACGCAAAAACGTTATCGTTACGAAGCGTTTTATTCCCGAATCCAACTTTCTTTGGCCCAATTTGAAGCCTAACAAGTTTGCTTATCAACCTAGCTAATTTTCATGAGTTAAGCCTAACCATGGTTAGCTAAAGCGACTCTTGGGGGGTATAAATTCAGCCAAGCGGAGACAAGTCAAAAAAATACAACAAACTCAACCCACATCTCTTTCTCCTCTCTCCCTACACGGCCAGCCCTTACTTCAGCTGCTACTGTTGTGTGGTGTTTTCCGGTCAATTTTCGGCCAACCCCTGTTGCCTCCGACCTCCCCCCCCCCCCAACATCCTAGTGCAATTAGCCACCATTCCCCATCATCGAAACCACAAAACATCACCTCCATTTCTATTTTTATCAAACTTGAAGTGAGTAACCTTAGTCTTGATCTTGTTGGTTTTGATTTTATCTTAGTTTTGATTCTTTTTTGATGTTTTTGATTATTGATCATAATGTTTTGATAAGAAATAAGAGCTATTTTGGTGTTTAAATTGGGGAGAAGTTTGGAGCATGTAGGGTTTCAGTGGTTATTCATAGTCATGCAAGCTTAAAGTGGAAAGTTTATTGTTTTTGGTTTCCTATATTTGATTTAGTGGTTTTAATCTCTAATAATGTTATAAGGATATTTTTGGTGATCTTGGATGAAGTGGAAGTTGGCCAAAAGTTAGGGTTTTATTGATTATGCAAGGTTTAACCTTCCTTTAATAGCATGCATGTTATTAGTGTATATTTGATTGAGAAATGATCTTTGATGTACATTATTTTGAAGTGAAATTGAGTGTGATGGTTCTGTGTGGTGATGGGAAGGACCAAAGCCTTGTTACATGACTTTAAGGTGTGATTTTGGACGAGGAATTGTGTGAAAAGAGTTAAGAAAGCCATGATAGTGAAGGCTGGAAAAATTCAGAAAATAGGGCAAACTTTGTGATTAAATTGGTAATGATCAGCCCATTAAAAAATTATGATTTTTGGTGGGTAGATAGTTCAATGTGTTAACTTTCATATTCCTTTTGAATCTCCTTAATCCGAGGTCTATGGAAAATTTTATGGTTGTTTTGCCAGTACTGCACATGTTAGACCAAAACTGACGTACTTGTGTTCTAACCCCATTTTGGGAATCCTATTATGGGAATCATACTTGGTGTTCTAAGTAAAAGTTTTTTTTAGACTTCTTAAGCTTTCAATATTGGGGTTTTGGGTCTCAATCGGAGATCGGAAGATTAAGTTACGAGTCATTTATTTTAGCCCTTGTTACGCCCCTACTTTTCTTTTGGTAAGTACATCAATGAATTAGTTTAATCAGTGATTCACCACATAATTAGTGACCCATCAGTTATCAGCTACAGGGCATTGCTCTTCAGTTATCCACGCAACTTCAGGCCAAGTCCCCCGATTGACTTGGCAGGTGTACACCTATCCACAGATCATAACAGGTACCAGGGGTTCACTATCAGATAATAATTAGCAATGCAGTTTTATATTCATCTCATTCCCTGTTATAAATTAAAATGAATTGCAATGCGGGCCCAATTAGCTTTTCAATTATCATTTAGCTATACAGGGATGCATATATTGAGCTTCGGCTCATAGTTTGAAATGTTTTCATGTTTTGTTTTAGAAAAATGTTCAGTGAATTGCCCTCAGGCGGGCATGAAGACTGAAGGTTATAAGTGAGCAAGAAAGTAAAAAAAAAAAAGGAATAGTGGTGTGTTAGTGCTGAAATGTTATGAGCACTGTGTTATGAAATATCTTGATGTTAAAGTTATATACTCTACAAGAGTTACTATATTCTGATGTAAACTCTGGAATAGTTAAATGGCTTGACGTTAGAACTGTTTATATATGATTTGATGGGTTGTGATTGTGTGAATGCCTTATGATGGTAAACATTGATTAGCATTGCTAAATTTATTATTTGCAAGCAAAGCCTTGTCCTTTTTGGATAGCGGTAACGCCCTGATCTTTTGGGATAATACCTCTAATTGGTGAATCTAAAGAAGAGAACGAAATCATCGCATTATGTACATTTGGGGCGTTACAGATTTGGTATCAGAGTTAGGTTTTGATTTTCTTGATGGTATACAGAGTATAGAATTTAGATATAGGAGGGAAAGAAGGGTTATTAGTAAGGAACATCGTATATTATTAGAGACTTGTGATATTATAAATGCATGTTGCTTATCTTTTATATGCCCCTCATTTGTATTTTCCTTGCTAGATGGATCTTTACGCAGTCAACATGATGCCTAGTACATCTGTGGCCACTCACATTTCACTATTGCATGCTAGTATTATAGCTCATGCACACAACCCTTTCTGCAAGTTTCATAGCATCACGGTCCGTGCACACATATTGCTATGGTCCTTACCGACAATTGATCTGTGGGTAGAGTTCAGGATCTGTTATCATCATTTCATGATGACGGGGAACCCAGGCTGGGATGGACCCAGGTTCCAGGTCCAGGAGGCTTGGGTTACCATTACTTTAGAGTTGTTGTTGAGGGAGGAGTTCGAGCAGAGGGGGATTACTATGGAGACTCTTCAGCATGTTTCCCGTTACATCAGGCACATCCCTCGGCTGCACCACCTGCACCAGCATAGGGACCACCTTTGCCGCCTGCTCCAGGCACCCCACCTATGCCCGACAGTCCTGGGGAGGCTCACATGGTGGTGGATCTCCCTGTTACACTAGATATTGTGTTAGGTAGTTCTGAGGATGAGGCCATAGAGGGTTTCGAGGGCCATCTAGAGGAGGAGGAGGATCCCGAGGAGGATCAGGACATTGATGAGGCAGTGGTGGAGCAATAGTGGGATCAAGAAATTGATGAGATGATAGTGGAGCAGCAGCTTCAGCAGGAGGACGAAGAGGTTGAATCAGGAGTGTCGGACAGCAACTTCGACTCAGGTGAGGAGCCAGAGGATGAGTCTGACCCAGATTATGATCCGTCTAGGGATCGTTGGGTTGTTTCAGGATTGCACCTGAGTGGGTTACATTTTGAGCCCTGCATGTATATATATGGTATAGTCGGATTGGATAGTTGTATTTTGTGTAGTATATGACATTGTATATAGTTAGTGCAATCCTTTCCGACCGTGATGACATGGTCCGTTCCTCTTTTTGGTCATCTGACGGATCTAGTGTCTTGGAGCTAGTTAGTGTTTGGTGTTGGGGTAGGAGTCAAAGCTCACTTTGCCTAGTCGGTTAGATGCGATATGTTTTGCTGATCATGTATATAAACAGGCAGCTATGTATGTAAATAAGCAGTTATGAAATGATATACTGAAGCTTTGGGTTTGTTTTCAATAATAGTTGAGTTATATTAAATGTATTTATTGGGTATGCTTATCTTACATGTTTTGGCATTCCAGTGATTGAATTGTTTTGTTTAATGTATGATCAGAATGTCAGAATCAGTGCACAACAATGCAGAGGTTCATATAGAGAAAATCTCGGATCATAGCCAGGGATCGGGCAAACAAGCCTCACATCATATGCCACCAAATTTTCACCAAATGCCACCAATTCCCCTTGAGTTAGCTAATAACATTGGGGACCCAAACTATTGGCCAGCCTTAGTAGCTGAACTGATGAAGCAGATTCCCTAAGTACCCACTGAAACCCCTCCTAAAGATGATAAATTAGCAGATAGGGTAGCATGATGCAACCGAAGAGTGTATGATGGAAATTACGATCCAATAGTATTGAAGGAATGGGTAAGAGGAATGGAGAAAATCTTTACAGTGATAGAGGTACCAGAAGAAAAGAAAGTAAACATTGGGACGTATTATTTGACTGGTGAAGCTTATGTTTGGTGGAACACCATTAAAGATAAGCTCTTAGGACCTGAATTCACCTAGAGTAAATTCCTGAGTGAGTTTAGAGAAAAATTTTACTCAGTTGTGGTCCAAAGACAAAAGGAGAAAGAGTTTATAGAGCTGAAGATGAGCGGCAACATGACTATGATGCAGTATGTCAGTAAGCTCACAGAATTATCCAGGTTTGTCTTTGAATTTGTGTCATCTGAAAGGTTAAAGATGAGACGGCTTGGCCCTCTATATTCAGAATCAGTTAACTAGGCAACCAATCTTGATTTACCAAGAGCTATATGAGCAAGCCGCTGAAGTGGAGCGAGTAAAGGCAGAATTGAGAGCCTTAAACCCGATCAACCAAAAGAGAAAAGGGTTTGAGCAAGGAACTCCTAGTGACAGTATGAACCAAAAGAAACCTTCTCCCGCTCCTCCCAAGAGCTGTTCTGCAGGCTCGACAAAGCCCAGTGCGAAGTGTGGAAGAACCAATCACACCACCCCTGAATGCTGAGTAGGAACCAACAAGTGCATGTGGTGTAGAAGCCCTGAACACCTTATTGCTGCATGCCCCCAAAGGTTGAAGGTTGTAGATAAAGGTGCAGCAAAACCCTTGGCCCCCCCTCGCCAAGAGGCCCCACCACCAAGGTCTACAGCAATAGGACGGGCATATGTAATGAGTAAGAAGGAAGCTGCCACCTCCGGTACGGTAGTTACTGGAACTATCTTTTTAAATTCAACGCCATTTTATGTCTTATTTGATTCGGGTGCCACTCATTCATTTATATCCACCCGATCTGTCATGCAATTGAACAATCTATTGACTTTTGATTTCTGTTATGAAAGCAAGTAAGCGGCTATGTCAAGGGTGTATTGGATATTGGTGTTATGCTATTGACACCCAAACAAAAGAAAAGAAAATAGAAAATATTCCTGTAGTTTGTGAATTTGAAGATGTTTTTCCTGAAGAGCTACCAGGATTACCCCCGCAAAGGAAAATTGATTTTGGAATTGAATTAACCCCTGGTGCCCAATCTATCTCCAAAGCGCCATATCGTATGGCCCCAACTGAGCTTAAGGAACTAAAGATTCAGTTAGATGAGCTGTTGTAGAAGGGCTTTATTAGGCCAAGTGTGTCACCTGGGGTGCCCTAGTGTTGTTCGTAAAGAAAAAGGATGGAACCTTAAGGCTATGTATTGACTACAGGGAGTTAAACAAGATCACCATCAAAAACAAATATCCTTTGCCATGAATAGATGACTTGTTTGATCAATTGCAAGGAGCAGAAAGTCTTCTCTAAGATTGATTTGAGGTCAAGGTACCATCAACTTAGAATTAAACCTGAAGACACCTCTAAGACTGCGTTGTATGGTCACTATGAGTTTACAGTGATTCCATTTGGCCTCACTAATGCTCCCACAGCCTTCATGGATCTTATGAACAGAGTCTTCAGACCCTACTTAGACAAGTTTGTGGTGGTGTTCATGGATGACATTCTAATCTTTTCTAAGGACAGGGAGGAACATGCTGATCATTTGAGGATGGTGTTACAAACCCTAAGGGAGCATCAACTTTGTGGCAAATTAAAGAAGTGTGCATTTTGGTTGTAAGAAGTGGTGTTCTTAGGACACGTGGTTACAAAAGAAGGAATCAAAGTTGACCCCCAGAAGGTGAAGGCAATCCCAGAATGGTCAAGGCTAGTGGTGTTCATCGGTCCAAACCCGGACCGAACCGGGTTGGACCGAGGACCGAATAAGAGGAAAGTTATGGACCGTGGGCCGGACCGAATAAGTCAAGGATCGGACCGGGACCGAATCGAAAAAAATCGGACCGGACTGGACCAAGTTGTCAAGATAGCAAATTTTTACGATATGAACATCTTATATTTTTTTTAATATGAATAATTTCAACATATTTTCACCATGAAAAACAAATCAATATTC
This sequence comes from Selenicereus undatus, assembly GCA_017589665.1. Lineage (NCBI taxonomy): Eukaryota > Viridiplantae > Streptophyta > Magnoliopsida > Caryophyllales > Cactaceae > Selenicereus > Selenicereus undatus. Next base: position 32,599,559 of record JACYFF010031954.1, on the reverse strand, counting down.
TTGAACATTTGAGAAATTATAAATTGCAAAAAAAAATTAAAATTGAATAAGTAAAAAGTCGGTTTTTAAAATTTTTTTATTCGGTCCTCGATCTGGACTAGTGGACTGGACCAAAGATCGAATAAAAAAATATGTGGACCGCGGACAGAACCAAATTCATTCGGTCCAGTCCGGTCCGGTCTAGGCCGGTCTTCGGTCCGGTCCGGGTTTGGACCGAATAATGAACGCCCCTAGTCAAGTCCTACCAATGTCACAAAAATTAGAAGCTTTCTGGGTTTAGCGGGCTATTATCGAAGGTTCGTCAAGGACTTTTCGAAAATAGCTTCACCCCTGACCAATCTGCTGAAGAAAGCGAATAAATTTGAGTGGACAGAGAAGTGTGAAAGAGCCTTTCAGGAGTTAAGGCAACGATTAACTACCGCCCCAATCCTGACACTACCAATGGAAGGTAAGGAGTATGCCATCTATAGCAATGCTTCAAAGAATGGTTTGGGATATGTACTGATGCAGGAAGACGAGGCAGTAGCTTATACCTCTCGACAGCTAAAACCTTATGAAAAAAATTACCCTACCCATGACCTGGAGTTAGCAGTCGTGGTGTTTGCATTGAAAATTTGGAGACATTACTTATATGGTTTATCATGCAAGATCTATACTGACCATCAAAGTCTAAAGTATATCTTCACCCAGATGGAGCTCAATTTGAGACAATGACGTTCGCTTGAGTTGCTTAAAGACTATGATTTGCATATTCGATATCATCTAGGAAAAGCAAATGTTGTAGCAGATGCCCTGACTAGGAAAGTGCAACATAGCTCAAACACTATAGTGATTACTCAGTTAAGTCTCTTGAGAGAGCTTGAGGACTTGGGAATTCAACTAGTGTCTCATGGGAAAGCAAATGTATAATTATCCGCACTTACCTTACAGCCATCGATAGTGGAGGAAATTCGAGTGGACCAGGAAAGTGATCCTGAACTCCAAAGAATAAAGTAAAATTTAGAGAAAGGGAAGTCTCCTAGGTTTTTAATACATGAGGATGGTACCTTGTAGTTCCAAAATTGCCTATGTGTACCCAAAAATGAAGAACTGAGGAAACAGATCCTAGAGGAGGCTCACAATACTCGCTACTAGGTGCGTCCTGGAGGTACTAAGATGTACCGAGACCTAAGATAATACTTTCGGCGGAATAATATGAAGAAGGAGGTTGCAAAATATGTAGAAAAGTGTCTAACCTGCCACAAGGTTAAAGCAAAGCATCAGCGTCCCGTGGCACTAGAAATTCCCACTTGGAAGTGGGATTCAATCTGAATGGATTTTGCTATGGGTTTACCCCTTTCTACCTCAAAGAAGAATGCTATCTGGGTCATAGTTGACTGACTTAGCAAGACGACCCATTTTCTGCCAATAAGGGATACTATGGGAGTTGAAAAACTAGCCCAACTGTATGTTAAGGAGATAGTCCGCCTACATGGGATCCCGTTAGACATAGTATCATATAGGGATCAAAGATTCCAAGCCCATTTTTGCAAGCACTTAAAAAAGCCTTTGGGACCAAATTGAACTTTAGTAGCTCTTATCATCCTGAAACAGATGGACAAACTGAAAGAGTGAATCAAATTCTAGATGACATATTAAGAGCATGTGCATTGGAGTTGTAAGGAAAGTCGAAAGATGATTTGCCTTTGGTGAAGTTTTCTTATAACAATAGCTACCAATCCACCATCGGAATAACCTTGGTTCAGGCTTTATATGGGAGAAAGTGTAGAACCCCACTGTGCTTGAGTGATTTGGATGAGGCATTGATCATAGGTCCCGAAATGATCTAGGAAACCATTGAAACAATAAGAAAAATTCGAGAGCATATTAAGGGTGCCCAGAGTAGGCAAAAGAGTTATGCAAACAAGCAGAGGAGGCCTCTGGAGTTTCAAGTAGGTGACAAAGTTTTTCTGAAAGTTTCACTAACTAAGGGTATCAAGAGGTTCGAAGTACGAGGAAAACTTAGTCGAAGATATATTAGACCATATAAAATCATTGAAAAGTTAAATCCGGTAGCATATCGACTGGATCTACCGGTAGAACTAGAACACGTGGATAATGTATTTCACATCTCTCAGCTCAGGAGGTATATTCCAAATCCAAATCACACTATTGTATCTGAACCTCTTGAAATCACTGAAGATCTAGTATATGAGGAGCGTCCAGTCCAAATACTAGATCGTAGAATTAAGCAGTTGCGCAACAAGCCGATACCACCAATCAAGGTGCTTTTGACAAACCATGCCTCCCAAGAAGCCACCTGGGAAACTGAAGAAGAAATGAAAGCCAAGTACCCACACTTATTTGAGGTCATCTTGCATGGCATGGTAAAGTTCATAAGTTTCGAGGACGAAACTCTTTAAGGGGGGAAGGCTGTAATAGCCCAACCCTAAATAATGTTTATTTATTTAATTAACTCATGTTAATGATTTTCTCATATTTATTTATTGCATTTATTCATCGCAATGGGGAAAATTTTATTTGGGCCCTCACTTGGCAATTTGAGCTTTATTTGTTTATTTAATTTATTAACAAAAATTTTGAGAGAATTGATAGTAGGCCTTAGCAATTATAATCCAATTAATTTATTTTGTTTTCCGTAACATTACAAAATCTAAGTAATTTATTATTTACAAGCAAAGCCTTGCCCTTTTTTAGACAAAGGTAATGCTCTGATCTTTCGGGATAATACCTCTAATTGGTGAATCTAATGAAGAGAACAAAATCAGCAAATTATGTACATTTGGGTCGTTACCCTCTTCATAGCTCAAGCATTATGAGAAAAACTATCCTACCTATGACCTGGAGTTAGTAGCCGTGGTCTTTGCATTGAAAATTTTGAGACATTACTTATATGGAGTACCATGGAAGATTTATACTGACCATCGAAGTTTGAAGTATATCTTCATGTAGAAAGAGCCCAATTTCAGACAACGGAGTTGGCTTGAGTTGCTTAAAGACTATGATTTGTAGATTCAATATCTTCTAGGAAAAGCAAATGTTGTAGCAGATGCCCTGAGCAGTAAGGTGCAACGTAGCTCAAGCACTATGGTGATTACTCAGTTGAGTCTCTTGAGAGATCTTGAAGAATTGGGAATTCGACTAGTGTCCCTTAGGCAAGCAAATGTTCTACTATCATCACTTACCTTACAGCCTTCCATAGTAGAGGAAATTCGATTGAACCAGGAAAGTGATCCTAAACTCCAAAGAATAAAGCAAAATTTAGAGAAAGGGAAGTCTCCCTAATTTGTAGTACATGAGGATAGGACCTTGTGATTCCAAAATCGCCTATGTGCACCCAAAAATGAGGAAGTAAGGACACAAATCCTGGAGGAGACTCACAATACTCGCTACTCGGTGCATCCAGGAGGCGCCAAGATGTACAGAGACTTAAGGCAATACTTTTGGTGGAATAATATGAAGAAGGAGGTTACAGAATATGTAGACAAGTGTTTAACCTGCTAGAAGGTTAAAGCAGAACATCAGTGTCCCGTAGGTAAACTGCGATCCCTAGAAATTCCCACTTGGAAGTGCGATTCGATCTCAATGGACTTCGTTATAGGTTTACCCCTTTCTGCCTCGAAGAAGAATACTATATGGATCATAGTTGATCGAGTTACGAAGTCGGCCCATTTTCTGCCAATTAGGGATCCAGCTGTATGTTAAGGAGATAGTCCGACTACACTGAATCCCCTTAAACATAGTATCAGATAGAGATCAAATATTCCAAGCCCGTTTTTGGCAAGCACTTCAAAAAGCCTTGAGGACCAAATTAAACTTTAGTAGCTCTTATCACCCTAAGACAAATGGGCAAACAAAAAGAGTGAATCAAATTGTAGAGGACATGTTAAGAGCTTGCATATTAGAGTTCCAACGGAAATGAGAAGATCATTTACCATTGGTGGAATTTTCTTATAACAATAGCTACTAGTCCACTATCAAAATGGCCCGATTTAAGGCTTTATACGAGAGAAAATGTAGAAACCCGTTGTGCTGAAGTGACTTGGACAAGGCATTGATCATAGGTACCAAAATGATCTAGGAAACCATCGAAACAATAAGAAGAATTCGAGAGCATATTAAGGCTGCCCATAGCCGTCAAAAGAGTTATGCTGACAAGAGAAGGAGGCCTATGGAGTTTCAAGTATGCGAGCAAGTTTTTCTGAAAATCTTGCCAACCAGGGGTATCAAGAGGTTCGGAGTACGAGGCAAATTGAGTCCAAGATATATTGGACCTTATGAAATCATTGAAAAATTGAATCTCGTAGCATATCGTCTAGATCTGCCAGTAGAACTTGAACACATGCATAACGTGTTTTACATCTCTCAGCTTAGGAAGTACATTCCAGATCCAGACCACACCATTGTATCTGAACCTATTGAAATCACTGAAGATCTAGTATATGAAGAGCAACCAATCCAAATACTAGATCGCAGGATTAAGCAACTGCGCAACAAGCAGATACCTTTAGTCAAGGTGCTTTGGACAAACCATACCTCCCAAGAAGCCACTTGGGAGACCGAAGAGGAAATGAAAGCCAAGAACCACATTTATTTGAGGTAATCTTGCATGACATGATAAAGTTCATAAGTTTCATGGATGAAACACTTTAAGGGGGGAAGGCAGTAATAGCCCAACCATAAATCATGTTTGTTTATTTAATTACCCATGATTAGTGATTTTCTCATTTTTATTTATCGCATTTAATCATCTCGGAGGAAAAAAAAAATTCTTTTGGGCCCTCACTTGGAAATTCGGGTTTTATTTATTTATTTAATTATTAACGAAAATTTTGGGAGAATTGATATTAGGCCCTAATAATTATAATCTAAGCGATTTAATTTTTTTTCCGTGAAATTATAAAAATTTAATTTTTAGTTACGCAAGAACATTATCATTACGGAACATTTTATTTCCGAACCCAACTTATTTCGGCCCAGTTTGAAGCCCAATAAGTTTACATTATTAACCTAACTAATTACCATGATTTAAGCTTAACCATGGTTAGTAAAAATCATTTTTGAAGATAAAAATTCTACCAAGTATGTTAGCTTAGTCAGAAAAATACAACCAAACCCAAACCACATCTTCTCTCATTTCTCTCTAACCCCATGGCTCCCCCCCCCCAGCTGCTACCACTGTTCCTTGGTGTTTGTCGGCTAGCCTTGGCTTCCTCTGAACCCTCTGACACCCTAGTACCACTAGCCACCATCCTCAATCCTCAAAACCACCAAACATCACCTCGATCTCTCTCTTTTTCAAGCTTCAAGTTAGTAATCTTAACTTAGTCTCTTTGGATCTTTTTCATTTTGATTTTTGCTTATGTGATTTGAGTTTTGATCATGTTCTTTGGATGGACAAGAGTTATTTTGATGCTTTTGATTGTTGATTGAGTTTAGAGCGTGCAAGGGTTTAGGATTATTCATGTTCATGCGAGCTTAAGGTTAGAAGTATGTTTTTCTTGGATTGTTTGTATTTGATTTAGTGGTTTTAATCTCTAATAATGTTTATGGGAAGTTTTTGGTGATTTTGGATGAGAGAAAGAGGAAGTAAGTTGGTTACAAGCTAGGGATTTGGCAATTAAAGCATAGCTTGAATTATTTTGGCATTAACCATGTTGTTTGATTATATTTTGATGCAAAATGAATCTTGGATGTGTTCTTTGACTTGAAAAAAATAATTTGGTGTGATTCTTGAAAAAATGGTAGATTATGGAAATTCTCCAATTGATTATAAAGGATCATTTTGCTCATTTATGCAACTAAATAAGATCATGGATGTATGCTAAGTGGGTTTGAGAAATAGAAGAATTGAAATTTGATGCATATGATCATTGAGTGAAATTGAGTATTATGGATTTGTATGGTGATGGGAAGGACCAAAGCTTTGTTACATGATTTTAAGTAGTAATTTTAGATGAGGGTTTGTGTGAAAAGAGAGGAGAAAGGCGGTGTGGCTGTGAACTGACAGAAAACAAGGGAAACTTTGCCCGTAAACTAGTAATGATCGGCCTAATTAAAAATTATTATTTTTGGTGGACAGATAGATCAGTTTGTCAGCTTCCAAATGCCTTTTGAATTGCCTTAATCCAAGTTATGTCGCAAAATTTATGACTATTTTGCTAGAACTGTGCAGGTTCGACCAAAACTGGTATACTTGTGTTCTAGCACCATTTTGGGAACCTTATTATGGGATCATGTTTTGTGTTGCAGATAAAAGTTTTTTGGGACTTCTTAAACTTTCTATGTTGAGGAATTAGGTCTCAAACGAAGGTCGGGACGTTAGGTTACGAGTAATTTATTTTAGCCTCAGTTATGCCTTTACTTTTCTTTTACTAAAATATTAACTATGAAAATAAATACATTTGCTAACTATATGTTCCTATAACGATATTTTTGTATAGAATCAGGGCCTAATCTATCATTTCCTCCTCCTTTGGTGCATAATCATACTTAGTGAAATTTCAGTGTCAAAATTATAATGTTTTGGTAAGTACATCAATGAATTAGTTTAATCAGTGGTTTATCATATACATAGTGACCCCATCAATTATCAATTATAAGGCATTGCCCTTCAGTTACCCATGTGGCTTCAGGCCAGGTCCCCTGATCGGCTTGCCAGGTGTACACCTATCTTCAGATCGTAATAGTTACTAAGGGTTCACTATCAAATAATAATTGACAATGCAGTTTTATATTTATCTCATTCCCTATTTTAAATTAAAATGAATTGCAATGCGGGCCCAACCAGTTCTTCCATGAACATTTAACAATACAGGAATGCATGTATTGAACTTTGGCTCACAGTTCGAAATATTTTCATGTTTTGTTTTAGGCAAATGTTTAGTGAATCGCCCTCAAGCTGGCAGGCCGACTGAAGGTGATAAGTGAGCAAGGAAGTCTGAATGGAACAGAGGTGTATTAGTGTTGAGATGCTTTTAACACTATATTAAGAAATATTTTGATGTTAGAACTATATACATTATAAGAGTCACTATATTTTGGTGTAAACCTTGAGATAGTTGAATGGTTTGATGTTAGAACTTATCATATATGGTTTTGATGGGTTGTGATTGTGTGAAGGCCTTGTAATGGTAAATGTTGTTTAGTGTTGCTATATTTATTGGTTACAAGCAAAGTCTTGTCCTTTTTGGATGGCGGTAACACCCTGATCATTTGGGATATTACTTCCAATTAAAGAGAACGGAAACAGTGAATTATGTACATTTGGGGTGTTACAAGTCAAAGGTCTTGTTCAGTATTAGTGGGCATTAGTGTATCCATATAGGCTCTTTTTGGTAGTGAATTAGTTTATTACCCTGCTTTTGCCTTCTAATTGTTGTTATTATTCTCATTATTTTCACTATTGTATTATCATTATTATTTTTACAACCCTTGGTATTATTTATGGTCTTGGTATTATTTAGTGACTTCCTGCTCTGATTCGTCCTTTTATGTTTGTGATTACGGTAGTTGTGCCTTTCATTTGGTAGTTTTGGGGTTTTAGATTGGTGGTATTTCGTATTTTAATTGTATTGTTATATTTAGTCTTTGTATTTTTAATGTGATTGCGTTACTAGGGGTGGGTGTTGCTATTTTAAGCTAGTGGCGAGCAATATAGTAGCTTCAACTAGTCCTCCAGTGGGAAATGGGGTTTGGAGGGGAATGGGGTTTCGAAAGGTTCGTCTAGCATCTTGGAATATTGGGTCACTTATTGGTAAGTCGATAGAATTAGGTAAGGCTTTGCATAGACGTAGGATTAACATACCCTGTGTTCAAGAGACTAAGTGGGTGGGGGCTAAAGTTAGGGAAGTCGATGGGCATAAGTTGTGGTATTCGGGGACAAACAGGGCTACGAATAGAGTTGGTATTTTGGTTGATAAGGAATTCGTTGACTCAGTTGTTGGAGTGAGGCGTAAGAGTGATCAAATTATGGCTATTAAGGTAGTGATGGGATTAAAAATCCTAAATGTGGTTACTGCTTATGCACCTTAAATAGGTTTGGTGGAGGATATTAAAAACGATTTTGGGAGGATTTGAATGTGATCATTCAAGACGTACCTCAGAGCGAGAAACTTTTCATAGGATGATACTTTAATGGTCATATTGGTGTGGATTCAAACAGGTATGATACTACTCACAGAGGTTATGGTTATGAGGAGAGAAACAATGGAGGAGTTTTTATTCTGGACTTTGTGGTTGCCTATGATTTGTTAGTGGTAAACTCCTATTTTAAGAAAAAGGAAGACCGCTTGGTGACCTTTAAGAGTGGCTCCACAAATACTCAAATTGACTACTTCCTGATTAGATGAATAATAGGAGGTTATGTAAGGATTGTAAGGTGATATCAAGTGGGTATTTAGGAACTCAGCATAGGTTGCTAGTGCTGAATGCGGAGTCCAAATGTTCAAAGAGGAAGAAGAGGAGTATTGGGGACACTAGAGTTAAGTATTGAAATTTTACTAAGGAGAACGCTACAAAGTTATTAGAGAGGATTACTAAATAAAGAACTTAGAGGCAGGTAGAGGATGAAGATATAATGTGGGATGCAATGGCAGAATGTATTCGAAGGTCGGTTAAGAAAGTTCTAGGTACGTCTAGGAAGGGTGGTAGTAAAATAAAGGGAGCCTGGTGATGGAATGTTGAGGTAAAGGAAAAGGTCAATGAGAAAAAAGAGGCATACGCTACTTTCATAAATAGTGAAATGGATGAAGAGAAAGAGATTAGTAGAGTTATATATAAGGCAGCTAAAAAGGCAGCGAAGAAAGCTGTTACTGTAGCTAAAAGCATGGCTTATAATAGGTTATATTAAAAAATAGACACCAAGGAAGGTGAAAAGGAAGTCTTTAAGCTAGCAAGAGCTAGGGAAAGAATAATTAGGGATTTGGGTTAGGTGAGGTGCATCAAAGATGAAAACCGTAATGTGATGTTTAAGGATGCAGAAATCAACGAGAGATGGCAAATGCACTTTTCCAAACTTCTCAATGGTGAAGTGTTGGAAGATTGATGGAGTAGGGAATGAGAGAGTAGTGAGAGGCAACTTGATCATCAATTGTGTAAACCTATTAGCAAAGACAAGGTTAAAAAGGCCCTAAAGAAGATAGTCAATGGGAAGGTAAAAAGACCAGACTAGATATTGGTGGAAGTGTGGAATTGTTTCGGTGAAAAGGGATTAAAGTAGTTAACAGAGCTTTTCAATGTTATTTTTAGGACTGCTAAGATGCCCAGAGAATTGAGGTTTAGTACAGTCATCCCATTGAACAAGAACAAAGGTGACATTTAGGATTGTAATAATTATAGGGGTATAAAGCTGCTTAGTTATACTATGAAGTTATCGGAGAGGGTAATTGAGAGAAGGCTACAAAAAGATATTTTGATATCAGAGAACAAATTTCGCTTTGTACCTGGAAGGTTGACCACATAGGCGATTTACCTCCTTAGAAGACTCATGTGATTATACATAGATAGAAAGGTGGATCTACATATGTTGTTCATTGACCCAGGAAAAAGTATATGACAGAGTTCCATGTGAAGTGTTATGGAGATGCTTGGAAAAGAAAGGAGTGTCACCTGTGTATATTCGAGTTATTAAGGACATGTATGAGGGAGGCAAAACAAGTGTTAGGACGCCATAAGGAGTTATCAATAACATCTATGTTGGTATGGGCCTGCATTAGGGCTCCGATTTAAGCCATTTTCTTTTTACTCTAGTTATGGATGAAGTTACAAAAGGAATTCAAGATGAGTTACCATGGTGTATGTTATTTGCAGATGATATTATTCTTAGTGATAGGACTAGAGAGGAAGTTAATGATAAGTTGGAGCAATAGAGACATACACTGGAGTCTAGAGGTTTTAGAGTAAATAGATCGAAAACTAAATACTTACATTGTTGTTTCAGTGGAAGGGAAGGTACGGGGGGAGAAGTCACCATTGATGGGATGACAATACCAAATGTCAATAAATTTAAATATTTAGGCTATATCATCCATCAGAAAGGGGATATTGACGAAGACATTAACTAGCGCATAAAAATGGGTTGACAAAAATGGAAGTATGCTTCAAGTGTACTGTGTAATAAGAGAATGCCTGTAGGATTAAAATGCAAAGTTTATCGTATGGTAGTTAAACCTGCTTTGCTGTATGGATTGGAGTGTTAGCCTATAAAAAAGGCACAAGTTCAAAGGTTGATAGTAGCAAAGATGAGGATGATTAGATGGATATGTGGTTATACGAGAATGGATAGAATTAGAAATGGAGTAATAAGCGACTTAGTAAAAGTAGCTCCCATCAAAGATAAGATGAGAGAAATAAGACTCAGATGGTTTGGCTATGTGAAAAGAAGGAGTGTGGATGCTCCAGTGAGGAGTATGAAGGATTAACATTCATGAAGGTAAAAGAGGTAGGGGACGACCAAAGAAGAGTTTGGACGAGATGATTAGAGAAGACTTGAAAGTTGTACAGCTGACGAATGACAGGGCTCATAATAGGATACTATGGCGGGATAAGATTACGGTCTTAGACCATAGAGAGATGGCCTCGTAATTGTTATTAAGTTGTAGCAGGGTAAGTTTGGTCATGGTTTTTTCATTGGTCGAGTTTGTATGTAGGTAATCCATACATTTGGGAAGAGACATTTGTTTGCATACCTATGTTTGTTAAGGCATGGTACCTTCCTCTATTATATTTTACTTATGTTTACATAGTTCTTGTCACCTAATTTATTAGTATTTCGTAGTTCATTCCCTGCTGCTCATTCTTAGTTTTTTTTTCTATATAATGTTTTCACAAAATCCTTAATCTATAAAATGTTTTAAAAAATCTTGTTTTGTGGGTCTCTTAAAATCAGCCTCTCTATGGGCAAGGATGCCGGCAGAGGTGAGGTTGCCTACATCTGAATCTCCCTATACCCCATAAAAGTGGGACTCACTCTGGGAGGTGGTGGTGGTGGTGGTGTTGTAGGAAGCATTTAGAACCAAATAGAACTTTAGCTCTGCATTTTCACCCAGTGACAGATGACCAAATAGAGCAAACAAGTCAAACCTCATAAGACAAGCTCTGGCCATGTATTTTATATTTCAATTAGGGTAGATAATTAGCATCAATCAATTTCTCTTACAACAACATCTATTATTCTAGTAAAGGGATGACCCCTTATGAAGCCTTGTATGTGATATAGTGTAGCCCTATGTTGGTATGAGATTGTGATGTATTAACTATTAGTCCTAAGTTAATACAAGCCACCTCCCAAAAAATCAAAGTTATTCAAGCGAGAACAGCTCAAAGCCATTAGAAGAGTTGTACATACCAATGATGGAGGACTTGAATTCAAAATAAAAGTTTGGGTGTTTCTAAAGGTCTAACCAAAGGTATCATGAGTTTGGGCAGATGAGCACACTTACACCTAAGTATATTGGGCCCTACCCTATCATCGAGCAAGTATGCAAAGTGGCATATTAACTGGAGTTATGTGGAAAGCTCTCGAAATAGCATAATATGTTCCATGTGTCACATTTACACATTCATGTCTCAAATCCCTTCATATCATTCAACTCAAATCTCTCCAATTCTGGGAGGACTTGACTTATGAGGTGCGATCGATTGAGATCTCATATAGAAGACTACCATAGCTACATAAAAATATCATTTAACTAGTAAAGTCTTGTGAACCAACCACATTGTATCTTAGGCAACTTGGGAGCTAGACCAGGATATGCCAAGTACCCTCATATGTTTGATTGATAATGTTCATGCAAGTTTCGAGCATGAAACTTCTTTTTTAAGGAGGTAGAAGGTAATGTTCCAAAAGTTTGTTTGAAGTTAAATATACTAGTATTAAATATGATAAATTTAAATTTTTTTGTTAGTTAGTACGACTATCAGCTTGAGCTTGTAGGAGACCAATTATCGTAGGTAAGTTATTGTCTTACTAATTCAAATGTGTGTGCCCTTTTCTCCTTAGGCCATCAATGAAAAAAAATAAATAAAAGTCAAACCTTTAATTTCCCCCTAACCTGGCGTTGGTATCCTCTAAAAAAGAAAAATATCATTCTCTTCCTTTTTACATGATTTGGTAGAGAAAGGAGGAGGAAGAGGTAAGTGGGAGGGGAAGATGACGCTAGAGAATTAATGTTGGGTGGGAGGTTGGAATTATCACTTTTCTTGGCAATAGACAATCATAGCAAGTCTCTCTCTCATTATTTCTTTCAGTCTTCTTTTTTCATATTATTTTTCATCCATCCCCTTCACATCTTACATGTACTCTTTCTCTCCCTTAATCTCTTTCCCGAATGCTATCGTCACCAGTTGGCCATCACTCCAACAACAACAACCTACATTGCCAAAAAGTCTTTGTCCTCCTCCTTTCTTTTTTTACATGGGTACACATTTCTGTGACTAGGGTTTGACATCCTAAAACCTAAATTTCATATTGATTCTTTCAACCTTTGAAAATAGATTCTTGTGAGTTGTTTTTGGCCCTAAAGTTTGCAATTTAGCCCTTTCTTTTTGGGGTGAAAGTTGTTGGAATTAATTTCTACTTTGTAAGAGTTCAAGGTAACAAATTTGCTTGTTTCCCTTCCTTTCCTTGTTTAGTTAGAAATTGATTATTATGATCTATTGTGGTATGATTTTGGATGTTATGGCTGTTTTGAAACCCAAGTTGCCGGTTTAAATTAGTTTCTACCTTGGGTTAATTTTGGATTAGGGCTTATAGGCTCATATTTCAGCTCTAACCTTAAAAATTTGCACAAAATCATGTAGTTATCAAAAAAATTTCAAATTTTATGTGAAGCTAACTATAACTGTGAATCTAGTATTATAGTACTGGGAGTCAACTCCATCGGATCTAAGATGAAAATTTTGCAAAGCTTCTCCTAGAATTACGCAAACCTGACTTGGCTGACTATGGTCGCATTGTACCCCATTTTTTATGTCCTTATGGCTCGTTTGGTTCTATGTAATCGAAGTGGTAATGCAATCAAAATGGTAATGGTGATTCCATTACCATGTTTGGTTACCATTAAGTAATGTAATCAAGATTGCATTGTAATTACATTTACCTCAATCTATGCAATTACAATTACTTGACTTTTCCTAAACAATTTTGATTGCATACCTTTGAATCAAAATCTATCCAACTATAAGCTATTATATTTGGGAACTTTCTCTCTCTTATCTCCATTGTCTCTCCTCTACTTCCCCTCTCTTATTAGTTTGACACCATTTTTTTAAGGTTTGAAGCTCCACTCACCCCTCTCTCTCCCCTGTCCATATTAGATAAAATTTAACTTAGACCATGATCGTATTATTATAACTGTATTTTTGTACCTTCGAGACATCATGTCTCTCTCTCTCTTTCACGTCGTCATCATCATCATTTTCTCTCTACTTGGTAAACTTGAACAATATTACATTATTGTAATCTATAAGAAATAGAGTGATGTAAGTCTCATGCGAAATATCGTAATCATGATGATAAAATATTTGATGATATTTATAAACAAAGCTACAAATAATTAAAATAGGCAAAAATAAAATGCGAATTGAATTGCAGGTACTTCACGTCACGTGTAAAATTAAGTATTTTTTGTAGATGAATTCATTCCATTACACTTGTAAAGATTTTGTAACCAAACATTGTAATGCAATTATTATCCCATTCCATTACACTAACAATTGCATTACATGGTTGATTCCATTGCATAGTGATTGCATTACTTTCAACCAAACGCTACATTAGTGTGTTGTTCTGCTCCCAAATTTTTCGTACAAGTTGTAGAACACAAGTTAAGCTTTTTAACTGTATTTTATGCCCAAATCCAATATCTAGAACTCAAGTTATGGACTCTAGAAGTTGGACCTTGTGCCAGTGCTAAAAATTTCTGTTTAGTTGTTTTTGGTTCTAAATTGTAAGACAAATATTGGAATTCATATTTCGTGGACCAGAAGTTGTATAGTCCTATCTTCTTAGACCCCAATGTTGTATCTTAGGTCCGGTCTTACTTGGCAATTTTATGATTGGAGTTAGGATGGAATTTATTGGTAACTTGGTAATTATATGGTCCAAGCCAATGAACTTTTGAGCTCAAGCTTAGGATTTTTTGACATTTTCAGGTAATACTTATGCCCCGAATTCCTCTTGGTGCCCTTGAAATGTGTTTTGATGCTTTAGAGTATGTTTGGGATGTTGGCACCACAAAGAAGACTTTTGAGTAAACTGAAATGTGTTATGCTTTGGATGTGATATTGAACTATAAGTTTGGGAAATGACTTGATTTCGCAAAGAAACACTTTGCAACTCTTTTTGGGTTAGGTTGATATGATGTGGTTGAATAAAAGGAACTTTGCATAAAATACTAATTATGAAAATGAAAGACCATGGCGAGGTTAGGCCGGGTAGCTCTAGTTGTTAAGCAAGGCAACATAGTGTTCCCCGGGTCAAATGCATGCAAGGTTTCAAGTACGCGCCTCACTTAACGGACATATGCCAAGGTTTTCGGGTACGTACTTGTTTAAGGAATATATGCGAACTATTGACATTTGGGTACCCCGAGATTAGAGGCATTGATTTTTTAGACCCTGTGTTAGTTGAATTAATTTTTAAGTATGAATTCATTACAATTTAGCCCTGAAATTACTATAATACCCTTACTATTCTCCTTTTTATTTATTTATTTTCCTTTTAAAAAAACCTCAAACCCTCTCTTTCCACCATTAGCATCATCCTCCATCTACCTAACCATTGCCCACAATTAGAGGTAATGGTGTAAAGAGATGGTTTTGGCTCTTTTTAAAAGGAGAAATAGGAAAAGGAGAATAATAAGGGTATTATATTAATTTTAGGACCAAAATATAAGGAATTCGTACGTGATGGTACTTAAAAATTAATTCAAATAACTCAAGATCTAAAAAATTAATACCACTAATCAGGAGGTGCCTAAATGTCAACGGTTCAGTATATGCCAATATTTTCGAGTATCATTCAGACAGCACGTCATGGATTTGTTTCTGTTGCAAGCCACGATACGAAGGGTCATAGGCTATGAGACCCCATGGGGTGGCTTGCCGTTAGAAAGCTGTAAGGCTTATATGATCTTGGTGGGTTGCTTTGTGACTTGGCTAGCGATTTAGTTAAGTGGCCAGTTTAAAGGAAATGCATAAATTGAGTTGTATAGTTATTCAAGTTTTGTAAATTGTTTGAACACTTTCTCCCTCATCGCCAAAATGGTTGAAACGAACTTAACTAGTGTCTAGCCATTAGGGGTGTGTTTTTGTGAGTTTCAATTCATTATACAAACTGTTTTGTTTTCAGGTAATGATGTGTTACATGATGATCAGGTTCTTCCACAGTGCAAGGTCCGTTGTTATCAGAGTATTTCCATTTAATTGTGTTAGTTTTGCGTTGACTTTTGAACTATGGTTGGCGTAGTCGTGTCAGGCTACTGGACTTCCAACTTCTATGTCTGTTGAATGGTTAGTATGTAAGCAATTTCGTTAATTTTTAAAATGTTGGTTCGTTCTAGTTTAGCCCTATTTTTTTCCATGGGAAATATGGTGGTAATGCCCATTTAGTCTTCTTTCGTTGCATTTATTTAGCGTTAAAAATATTGATAAATTAACTAGAAAATCGATCCAGAGCATTATAGTTACATGGACATAGCACTTGTTTTATTATTATTCTAATATAAGAAAAAAAACGTTTACTCAGTTATTTTCTTAGGGCTTCAATGTTGTTTTGAAATGTATGATGTTTAATTGGTTTGCAATGTAATTAGTTATATGTCATCTGCTTTGGCAACATTGAAGAGCAACATGGGAGAACAAAACAGCAGAATAGCTAATATTTAAACGCAGAAATTACTAACTTTTGTTGCCTAGGTTATAGTTTTTATCAAAATTTGCATATAAATATTGTTGGACGAGAGTTTGCAACTGCTCTGACTAGTGTTGCCAAAGCCGAAAGCCAATAACTTTTCTTGGAAAACTAATTGCTTTCCATGAAAGAACAGTGGTTAGTTGGAGTATTCATCTTCCTCTTTCGGTTTAAGTAATCTTTACGCTTAGCAATACTTTTATTTGTTATAAAAATACTTTTTTTCCTTTATTTTGGGCAGATAGGTAAATAGTAAGCTTGAGTATACATTCATCTTCCTCTTTCAAAGAAGATGGTAATATTTGCTGTCTAGGGAGAAGAACTATTTTATGAATTTCTACCAAAATAATATAATAGGATGTTCTGTCTCTCATGAACGTGAATATCATATCTCAACCCTTGCTATTTTCTTATAGCTTTACTATTTCTTTTATTTAAGGCTCATATTAGTAATTTTTATTAGGTATTCATTCCTGTATTTTATGTTAGATTGAATATTTTTGATGTTTAGTTGATTATATAACCACTACCTAAGTTGTGTTATCAATACTTTATCAATACTTAATCATTTGGTAAATAATATAGTATTTGAAACATATTTTATAGGAGTAATATTTAACAATACCTTTTTTATTTTTAATTACTATGCATTGATTTCAAGAACATTAATATATATATATATATATATATATATATATATATATATATATATATATATATGTATGTATGTATGTATGTATGTATGTTATGCTATATATAGAACTTGGAAGGGAAGAACTGGTGACATAAGTAACATGTGGAAAATCTTATAATTCCAAAAGTCTAAAACATGCTTTTTAAAGAGTTCACATATAGTACAAACCAAATTTTAGCACAAGTAATCGAAAAGTCCCTGGAATCTTTTTTTTTTTTTTTCCAACTGATGTATAGTTGTAAATTCCTAAATGTGTAGACATTAATTTCCCTAAGATTTCAATCATTATATCTCAAATTGAGTTTCATATTTTTAACTAATAAACATATAACTCTCAGTCCTTATATTGTATATGCATAATTTAGAGTTGGGCAAAGCTGACCCGACACGATTACCGACCTGAAACCGACACGAAGTTAAATGGATTTGACTATAAATTTTCAACCCATTTAATTAAACAGGTTGACACGTTCAACCCATTTAATTAAATGGTTAGGTTCAATTCAAGATTCTCAACACGAAAAAGTATCTATTTAACATGTTTAAATATTTAATTAAATGTGTTAAACAAACCAACTCGTTGTTTTCCCATTTGTTATTTATCCGTTTACCTTTTTTGTTAGGCAACTAAGAATACAAAAAAAAATTAAATATGAATTATGATGAATTGAGAGAGTTTTAGAGAGCAATTGTTTAACGTGATATGTAAACTTAATTTTTAACGCTATGTAATTACGTGTTAATTGCATAAATGAGTAATTAGGCGACTGAATTCGACATGTTTATCTTAAACAGGTTAAGCGAGTCAACCTGTTTAAAAATTAAACAGATACACGTCAAGGTTTTCTAACCCGTTTTATAAATGGGTTAGGTTCAAGTCGAAGAATTCTTAACCTATCTAAGTTTGAGACAAACATGAACAAGAACCCGAGCTGACCTAACCTATTCCCCAACTCTAGCATATATGCACACTCCTCAATTATGATATGCTACGACAGTTCGTCGTCAATTAGAGATCTCCTTCTTCTTGATTAAGAGGAATTTTTTTAAGGATGAAAAAAAGTTGGGGAACATTAGTCACCAAGATATCAACCAAACATTAAAGGAATGCTAAAATACAGTGGGGTGTTTGGCAATAATTAACTGTTTGGAAAAAGACAGTTATTTTAGAGAATTTTAGCGATTTTGATGAATTCAAATAGTCAAAAAGTGTCTGGTAAATAGCTATTTGCAATAATTCTTTGGCTTCAAAAAAAAGCTCTTATTAAAAAAGCTATTTTCATTAACCTTTTGATTATACCTTTTTATAGAAATGACATACATGTCCACAAGTTTGAAAAAATTACACCGAATGTTATTAAAAAGTAATTTATAGACAATGGCATAAATTAAATTTTACCAATATATTTTTTAGAAACAGCTAGTTTTACTATATTTTTTCTAAAAAAAGCTAATTCAAATAGTTAACACAAACAGTTAATTCAAAGAACTAACAACTAATAGTTACAGTTAATACAAATAGCTAACAGTTAACAGCTAACAAGGTCAGTGATGATTTTAGTGAGAAATTGGCTATGAAGATTAGAAAAATTAAGCTGGCTTCATTGAAGGTTTTGAATAGTGTAGGTTAGTGATCACTATTATTATTATTATTATTATTATTATTATTATTATTATTATTATTATTATTATTATTATTATTATTATTATTATTATTATTATTATTATTATTGTAGCCCTTATTTTTTCGCATCTGTCTGCTTTTTATTTTGCATCTTCTTTTCTGTTTTGTTTGTTTGAGTTCAAGTCCTTCCATTATTGGAAATTTTAGATGACTTAGTAGATGAGTGATCTTGATAGAGAGATGATATTTTAGCAATTTATATATTTCGGTGTTTACAATGTAGTTATAGGTTGTTTCTCAACTTTCTCCAATTATTTTAATGTCATTTGTATGTATTTTAACAATTATATGCATTGTCAATGTTGTTTATTTTACTTATTGTTGAAATGTGGCCTAGTGTTTGATCTTATTGATTCCATTATGATTATTAGGCTATTCACTTGAATGCTCCAATAAGTTTATTTTAATCGCACATTGAAGTCCATATTAGATTAATGGCTGTAATTAATCTAATTTTTTGTGTTAATGTGATCATATTAGAGTATTAAATGATGTAGTTTAGACTTACCATATTTATTCCAATTTATGTGAATCACCATAAGATGTCATATTTAAAGAAAAATGTCATTTCACGATCATCTCAATAAATAATACGTACAATTCACATAAAAAGGGGAACGAGATAATTTTTGAAAGACTAAGGCTCCGTTTGATCCTTAGAAAATTTGGCGGAAAGAAAAGTTGAAGGAAAAAAAAGTAGGGAGAAAATGAGTTTTTTTTTTCTCTTGTTTGGATCAAGGAAAAAATATAAGAATTTGGATGAGAAATTTGAATGTTGATGAACTACTTAAATCATTTTGATGCCATCTAAACAATACAAGGTTGGAGAAGGTTAGGAATTTTCCTCAAACTTTCCTCACAATTTTATGAGGAAAATTTTGTTACTTGTTTCTAACAATTTTTCCACCAAACTTTCCTCCATATTTTTTTTCTTTGTGATTTTCTCTAAACCAAACACAAGGAAAAAAGTAACTTTCCTAAATTTTTTTCTTTCCACCAAATTTTCCAAGGTTCAAACAGAGCCTAAAACTAAAATAAATAATAACGTCAATTTCTAAACAAACAATCTAAATTTCATGATCTTACATACTGAAATTATTTTAATGAAATATGATCAAATCATACCCCATGCAACTGAGGCCTAAAACTAATTTTAAAGTATTATCAAGTTGAATAAAAAATTAATAAATTAATGAATCTATTCACTAAATAGATTAATTAATTTGGACTTTCAAAAGTCATATTATTCACTATTCTTCAGTAAAATGTTGTAATAATGATGGAAAAGAGAAAAATATGGATTTTTTAAACCCATGCCCGCACCCACACCCACACCTACACCCATACAAACCTTAATTATAGATATAGCCTAAAACATGGTACAATTCTCACTACAAAAGCCATATTTATTTTTGTTACAAAACTAATGTTCATTTTCTATTAAGGTGGGCAACAAGTCGGGCATCCATTGGGTCAAGTGGGTAAGCCCATTTAAAATAGGGCCAATAAAGGATCGGGTCAATAATAGACTGGGTCACTAGTGGGCCGACCCATTAAGGCATATTAACGGGTCGGGTCGGGTCGGCCCATTAACTTCTCATTTAGTGACCCATTATTTTTGTAATCCTACTTGACGCACTGTTTTACATATTCCAATTAGTTAAGATTATTACCAACACTTTATACATAACAATAATTATTATACATAGTTTTTTTATGCAAATTTGTTCCATTTTAAAATCGGCCAAAAGCAGGTCGCCCATGGGCCAACCTGACCCAACTCGTTTATATGCACAAAAGGCCCAACCCGGCGCAAATAATTAACGGACCGACCATGGCCCGACCCAATCCACTTTATAAACGGGTCGGCCCTAAGCCGATCCGACCCGGTCGATTACCCACCTCTATTTTCTATAAATGTAATATTCGTTTTTTACAAAAGTGATTTAAATTTTAACCAAGAAATTGAATATGTTGTTATTAGCCAACTTTAAAAAACCATGATGAATTGTTGTTATCATAAATGAACATGAGTCACATTAGAAATAAATACTGTGTAAAGAGTTGAGTATCAAGAAGTTTGTTCTTTGTATAATAGGATAATCTTCACTTAAAACATGATTTTAGTAACTGACTGTAAACCTGTACAGAAGGCCCAAGTTGACTTATGGTACAAAATTGAACTTCTTATTTATTTGTATCTTTTACAAAAGTGATTCATCTTTTGACGGGTTAGTAGTTGTTTTTTTCAACAAATTTAAAATTTTCTCACTTACAAATTTGATGCAAAAATGCCACTTTAAAACATTCATATTCTAAAATAAGGTATATGCTTAAGAGCCTATTTGGACCTTGGAAAACAAGATGGAAAGAAAGTTGAAAGGAAAAAAAATGAGAAGGAAAAAGAAAAAGAGGACGAAAGTCATTTTCTTTCTCTTGTTTGGATTAGAGAAAAAATACAAAGAAAAAAATAACTTTCTCCCAAACTTTTTTTCCTTTGTTTGGACCGGAGAAAATGAATGAAGCAAAGAAAAATATATCTTGTTAAGATCAAAATGTAATTTTCAAGTTACCCTTTGCTAGCCAATGCCAATAAAACTCCCCAAAATAACACCATCAAAAATAGAGGAGACATATAATTTGGTTACCTCTCAAACTTTTGCATTCCAATACAAAATTATACTTTAAACTCCCTGGTTTTGTTATCCATGGAAATTTACAACTGCAAATCAAATCATCCACAAAATTCAAAGTTCTACTTGAAAATAGCAGTGACAACATAAACAAAACCAATGACATCGAGTTGGGAGGAATGAGAGCTCCAAATTTCCAAAATCTCAAGCTACTCCAAGAACTCAATGTTGAATTTGACTTTTAATCACAACTCGAACGAGTAATTGGCAAGCAACAAATGCTCTAGCTGAGTTAGGGTCCGCCGAAAGTGCTTGGTAAATCTTCATCTGTGATATCTCATTCAAACCTCCGACCTGTAAATATGACATCAATTAACATTACATAACCCATTTTTATAGCGCCAAGTCCAACAAACCCACCAATGATAGCTGCACACATATTGGTAAATCTAAAAACTAGCTTTTCACATATATATCTTGAATGAAAAACAAGTTACAACAAACATTTCGGTCTTCCATTCGTTGAAGTTTTGAATCAAAACCTCATCTCAAACAAATAAATAAATAAATAAATAAGGGACAAATCAAAAAAGGTTGAGATGCCATAACAAAGCCAGTGAGCAGGCTAGCAATGTCATGGCTCATAAGGGATTGAATAGACTGATCCAAGCCCAGAAAGAGTACCTACCCAAATTTTTTGTTGGCATACTCCACACAACATAACTGACATAATAAGGGAAGCCACTTCAATTATTGGCTTCAAGTTCATATACCAGACACAATTCTCAATTAGAAAGCTAGTAGAGAACTCAAAGAAAGCATAGGAGGCATATATCAATCCATTTGTATGCACCTGCCCATAGAATTGATATCCTTACTATATTATCCTTACTCTATTGATATTGCTTCTTGAACATTTCTTGTCTTCACAAGTATTCGTTTTCCCAGTGTAACAAAATGGAACTAGATCAACAAAATGAAACTAGAAGTTGCCTATTCACCTCATCTAATTGAACTGTTTTTATATCCCAGTTCGTGAGAGATCATATAAAATTTTAATGTTGTACTACACCATCATGACCCATCCCAACATACATTGGAAATTTTAGTTGTTAAGTAGCAAGATGAAATTGCAAAGCCCCTGGCAAGATTCCAGGCTTCCAACCCCCCACCAAAGAGCCAAGAAAAACCTATGTTATCAAGAATATTTAGTTATAAGCCTCTGTAATAACCACACATGACTCTGCTTGAACGTGCTCAGTTACCTTCAAAGTACCAACCTGGTCAGAAAACTATGATGTTTGCCCCCAACCCACCTAATGCTGCATAGTAGTGAACGTGCTCCTTGATTTTCGCATGAAAATGGAGGTAGAAAATGACTCTGCTTGTTTTTTTCCTTGTATTTTGATGTGAGTTACTAATATATATAACCACACACACACACAGTTGTTCACAGATATTACACAATAACAAATAAAGAGATGCAAGTTTGAATGGAGAATTGAGCGTAAGTTGCACTCAATTTGAAGATTATGGACTGAAAGATTGTCATGACGAAAAAGAGTTAGTTGGTATTGTCTTGGTAAGCAACTCAATCAACAGGAACAGTAGAAACCCAGATTAAAAATGCAAGAAAGAAGCCAAGATAACACCAAATTTCCTTGATTAATCGAAACCCATAAAATTCACAAGGGTTAAAAGTCAATTTTTGCCCCACCAAAACCCAATCTCAGACCCTCATGAAACCCTAGATCTCTAGATGAGAGAAAGAGAGACAGAGACAGAGAGAGAAAGAGAGAGAGAGTTACTAGATGAGAGATGAAAAGCTTCATCAGAAGGTCGCCGAACGGATGTCTTGTAGTCGGAGGGTCGCCAAAAGAAAGCCTTGCATCCGAGGACGCGAGGAGAGAGAGTGAGATAGTGAGGAAAGAGCTGAGGAGATAGATGAGCTTTGACAGGGCTTTTGGGGGGTTATCGGGCACTCGGGCAGATGATTCCCACACTTTTGGGAGGAAAATTTTAATGACATAAAGTACATTATTTTCCATCATATTTTCCATGAGATTTTTTTCCTTCTAATTTTCTTCACTCCAAACCTAGAGAAAATTCTTATTTTCCAATTTTTTTTCTTTCCATGAAACTTTCTTAAGTTCAAACAGACCTTAAAAATCATGATCATTTTCAGTGGCTACATGTTCATTTTAACCATTTTCGGTGGACTACGTGTTCATTTTTTTTAAAGTAAAATTCGTTTTAAAATTAAGTAGGATTCATTCATTCTAAAACTAAGACATTTAATTTTTAAATTTTTTAAAATTTTGCTCTTGACCATCCAATAAGCACGTATTTACTTTATTTTTTACTAATACAAAAAAAAAACAGTTTCGAAAATACTTTCATTTTTTTGTTAAAGAAAGTTCACTTTCTTACAACATGATGTTCATTTTTTTCACTTTTTTCTGGTAACTTGTTAATTTTCATATAACTTGAAATAAACAAAAAGATATGCCTTTTCAAATACTCAGGCCGAGTGCCACCCTGCACTCTACAGCAACCCTGCCTCATTGTAGGTCGCTGGATGGACAATGAGAATCGCCAGCGACCGACGAGCTCCTCAAAAGCATCCCTCTCTCTCTCTCTCTCTCTCTCTCACACACACACACACACACAAATAGACACACACACAGAGAGCCAGAAATCAACTTTCTCACAAATTGCCAACAAAACCACCGCCCTCGCCTATCCTTGCTAACCAATCCACAATAGAAACCTCATTTTGATTCATTTGCATCCCAATTCACCTTTGTTTTACCCAATTTGTAGAACAGATCTCAACCCTAACCTCACCCCGGATCAAAAATTAGCCCGCAAACACGACAAAATACAATCAATTTCATGGGTAAAATTCAAGGTTAATTTGCTCAAAATTTTAAACACATTACTCCACAAAACTAAAAGAGAAACCTGACAACGCTTGAAAAAAATTGAATCGAAAGTACTTAAATCAACTACGTATTTTTCTAGTTATGAACAAAGGATCTCGATGCATTAAAAACCTAGAAGAAAGCATTACAAGCTCCCTCAAATTAAATGATGACACACTAGTGCAACCAATAATCAAAGCTACATAAGAGACATAACTAAAACCAAATGAAGAAGCCCTGAAAATAAATCAAAACGGCCCATTTGTCCTCGTACTGTCAATAAAAGTCACGCTCAGGCCCCTAGATTTTCCATAAATTACAAGTACGCCACTGAATAGGCTCTACCCCATTTCTATTTAACCAACTCATTGTGAGCCGCTTGAAGCATCAATCAAATGAATTGGAATAAGTTTGCACAGAAAATTAGTTTGCACCCTAGAGGGGCGTCTGTAGCTGAATCCAAACAATA